>VZRI01001308.1:651883-702218 GCA_013397515.1 Upupa epops | reverse complement strand
GGGCGCGGGCGTGTCTGCCTGTGTGCGTGCTCGCTCCCGCGCGGCGCTGCGTCCGGCTGGGCGCGCGCCCATGCACATACGGACCCACGCACTCCCCCTCCACCCCTCCTCTGCTCCTTCCCTCAGGGCAGGGGGGGTTGGGGGTGTCTTTTCCCTCCTTTGTACTTGGAGGGGCGGTTTTGCCTCTGTTTAACGTAACTGCTTAATCAGCAGCTGCCTGCACTGAGACCTCCACACAGTCCTCACGGAATCGCTTTGGCTGGAAGAGACCGTTAAGGTCACAGAATCACAGGGTCCTTTAGGTTGGGAAAGGCCTTCAAGATCACCAAGTCCAACCCTTAACCCACCTGCCCCAAGGCCACCGGTAATCCCTGTCCCTAACTCCAGATCTCCACGCCTTTGAAACACATCCAGCGATGGCGATTCACCACCCATCAAGTCCACCCCTCAAGTGACTTCAGTTTTATTCAGCTCAGGAATTTATTGAGGAGGTGGCCCTTTTCACGACTGTGAGATACTGATCCAAAAAATAAAACCCGAACCAAGATGTGTCTTTAAAAAAAAGGTTAGGAAATACAGCCCAAATATTGCTTCCTGAAGGGCCACCTTCCTCAGGGATATTTAGTTTAAAAACACTAGGCCTGAAAATAATCCTGGAAGGCTGTGAAGGGGATTGGGCACTAGAGTGAATAAAAGCAATCAGAGTAGTGAAGAACCCAGAATTCATGACAGAAATGCNGAGCTTAAAAGCCTTTTCCAGCCTAAATGATTCTCTGATTCTAAAGGCTATTCCAGACCATATGATGTCATGTTCCGTATCTGTGTGCTGTGCAGGCACCTAACAGACATCTGCATTCTGTCTAAGCTGAAGCTATTTTTAATCTCACACGTTATACACAACATTACATATGTTCTGTTTAACCTTAAAACCACTCTCCATCCTACAGGCAACAGATTAAAAGTCACTAATATATCCAAGTGACTTGATATCAAATTGTGATCATTAACCATGCTGAGAAAAATACGTGATGGTCCCCTTTTTAACCACAGAAAACCAACATTAAGAAAACCAAGCAGTTTTCTTCATTTGCTGATTTTTTGCCCTATCAAAGCAGCACCTCCACTTAATAGATTAATCAGCAGTTGCCTGCACCGATGCTTCCACACAATCATTGCAGAATCAGTTTGGTTGGAAGGGATCATCAGATCCAAGCGTGGACCCAGCACTGCCAGGAAATGAAAGCCACCCAGCATTCGTAAGAGCGAAAGAAATGCAATTAAATTGCAGATGCCAATTGTACATTTATAGACGTTACCTCAAAACAGTGATGGAGAAGTACAATGAGAGATAAATATCTACAGACATTGCAAGAGGGAGGGGATTTCACTGGCAGACCCAGAACCTGAAGCATTGGGTACTTCCCCAACCCTTTCTAGCTGCCAGAACAGGTAGGGGAGCAGGAAACAGAGGTTTAATTATGCGTCACCCCTGTGAAATGGCTGCTGAGGTAACGCACATGTGACACCCACAACGGCTGGGAACAAGCTGCACATTTCTTGTCTATAGTCATCAAAATACCCTGTCACACAGGACTGCTCCTTGATGGCTAAAGGCATCTGGCTGGACAAAATGCAATGATCTAAAAATACCTTATCAAAAGGAGCTGCTAACTACACACGGGTAGAAAACGCTCAGGGCAGATGCTGAAACAGATGTAGAATCACACCTGGGGGTCAGTTACCCTGACCCTGGTAGGGTCATCTCTCATTAAAGTTTGCTTCCTATTATCTAGAGGTTGTTGAAAAACCAGGAAGCTGGGGCTCACCTAGGATTCAGCAAAAACATTTCATGTTATCCGCTGTGAGACTGCCACCATCAAGCTAGAATCATAGAACTACTGAGGTTGGAGCCTTTGAATAAGATTAAGTCCAATCATTACCCCAACTGTCCCTAGGCCACTGCTAAACCCTGTCCCTCATCTCCAGATCTCTACAGCTTCAAAACACATCCAGGGATGGCGATTCAATCCCCTCCCTGGGCAGGCTGTTCAAAGCCTGATGACCCTTCCCAGGAAGATTTCCACTTTCTCTCTGAAATCTAGCCTCTCTGGTTTGTAGCGATGGTAACTACAGTCCTTTGGTCAGTATTGTCCCAGTTAAGTTTTTCCAACACATAGTTTCACAGTAACCATTTTGGAATTAAACCTCCCCTTTCCAAGAAGCCGGCAGCAGGGTATTATTTATTGTCATACAGTAAGAGAAGAAACCCACCAAGGAGTAGACTACAATATCTCACCCATGTTAAGGACAGATCTCTTCAAACTACCTGCAGGTTTTTCTTTGCTAAGCACTTTGCTATTTGGACTCTTTTTCTCTTCCTGCTAATTTAATTGCTCACATGTAGGATAGACTTGACGAACTGACAACTGAAAGACTTGCCAAAATGAATCACGTAAAATTACAGGCCATCACCAGCCATTAACTGGGTTGAATCAAATTGTTATCAAATTGCAATTTACAGTATCGCTGGCTTGCTGCTCATACGTAACGCGGTGCTTCTGCTTCTACAGGACTGAGCAATCCGCTAATAGAAGTCGTTGTGCTGTGTGAGTCAGCTATACCTGTGCCTAGTTTATGCCAAGAGTGATTAAAAATCTCTCATTCACCAGCACTTCTCTTGTGGTGTTTATATAGATAGAGAACAATCTATAGGGAGAGATACACATTGCTGTCTGTTTAGTTATGGTGCTTGAGCAGCAGGGTGTTTACACAGCACGTACAGACTTGTTTTCTGTGCCCTGTTCTTCACCTTCATGGGGGCCCCAAGGGCCCCAAGTTTAATGCAAGTGTGATCAGCCCTGTGTACAAAATCTCACCAAATACAACCACTACAATTCGACTGTGCTGATTTTCTTTTCACGTTATGGAGTTAAACTTTATTCATCATTAATTTTGTGCTTTTCCTATGAAGTTCTTATTGACATCCTCTTTCCACAGCACAGAACCATTATTTTTGATCATTTTCTGGTGTGTGGGGTGAGATTTTTGCCTGGTATTAAAAGGCAGATTAAGGAGAACTGAAAATCTGTAGGGGTAGATCATAAACAGAAGATTTTATACTCTCTGCTCTCTGGGATACTGCAGAAGCATTGTAGCCTACGTGACATGTCAAAACAAGCACAAAAATAAAATGCCCTCTGAGCTGAATAGAATGTGTTTTATTCACAAGACAAATTTCTGTGGGGGCAAGAAAGAAAATCTGATGTGACACATAGGTTTATTCCTTTAGTGAAAACAGATTTCAAACCATAACACTATTAGAGAAGTAATTCTCAGCTACCGGTCAAGATCCATTTCTGAGTCACCACATGAATTTCTGCTGAGGGTGGAAGCAAGTTGGCATGATTTAAATGTTGAAAGATATAAGAGAAACCTCTGACGACTGACTGCAAAAAATAAAACCTCACAGTGTCCAGAATTTCTACAGCAAAGGAGTCGGTTTGGTCAGATCAGCCCAGACTAAAAATGCCTCTGTGGGATGCAACCCAGTGAAGTGAGGGTGAAGGACAGGAAAAGGCCAAAGAAAAGCTCTAATCATCCAGCACCCTCAGACCAATGGGCTGAGCACTCTGTGCTCCTTTCCCCCTTGCCCTCATAGCCTGACTCTTGTGAGCACTGGAGGAATTCCAAGACCCTCGGAACCAACGAGGGGCACGTGGGTCACAAAAGCACAGAGTCTGGATGCTGCTAGGCACCACAGGACGTGTTCTGTATGATGTTTAGGATGGCAGTTTACAAGTTCTGTGCTTTCAGTAAACATTTTAAAGTTCCCCTGGCAAAGCAGGCAGTGTTTTGTTTCCAGCCCATGTGTTGGTAGGGTGCCCATTACCATAGATGAGCAAGCGCAGAGACCGTGGCCTTTCAGAAACACATGGGATGTGTCAAGCTGACCCAGTTCTTGAAAGCCAGGCTAGGCCTTTGTGAAATGTCCTGTACTTTTTAGATGTTAGGAAGTCAAGAATGTTTAAGTCTCCACTGACGGGATAATTATTGTTATGGTGTTTATAGAGGTGGGAGGGCCCTAAGGGAAAGGAGGCCAAAAAGGAGAACCAGGAAGTGAGATGAGTAAGGCTCTAGGAATTGCACGCAGATGGAGTATTGTGGTGCTTTTAGATCACTTGGCTCTTCAGTAAAATAGATGTTTACATCTGAGAAACTGTTTTCCCTTCTTTTTCCCTTCTTTGCATCTCTGACACCTACAGATGCATGTAGGTGATGTTCCTAATAACATGTTCCACGTGCAATCTTAGTGATGGGAGTAGATTTTAAATGGGCTTCAGGATTGTGAAACTTTCCAGTGAAAACACTGAGTTTCAATTCTTTTTTAGTCTATGTAGCTGCTCACGGTCCTCCTGCCAATCTGCAGTTTGCCTCTTTCAACTCTGTTCCAGGCAAACAAGTTAGTGTGAAATCCTGAGTATCTGCTGAAATCTGAAATCCCAAAAATTTGATGCCCTTGCTAGACGGTAGGATTTCACTGTACACGACTGATTGTTATGATTTATGGAAAACATGAAAGATACCAGAAGCCTGGAGGATGCACAGACACTTGCCTCCTTTTCTTTCAAGAGCACAAAACCATGCGTCCATACAGGGTGTCATCTGACAAACGCAGAACGTTATTCTAAGGAAGGAACCCTGGAGAATGCATATTCCAAGGAAGGAACCCTGGAGAATGCACGTGTGGCAGAGCAATGAAAACGTTTCAAACAAGGTCACAACTTTGCGGGTGATTGAAGATTAACTCATCATTATATGTATGTGCTGTCACGATTGCAATGTATGTGCTCAGAAGCTTGAAGGAAGAGTAGCTTCCTGTTCTGGTACCTATTATTACTATTATGACGACGATGAGCAATTATTGTTGTTTGCCAAGCTATGCTTATGCTAACCTCTGTCACCAACAATATTGTTTAATCAGCTTACAAAGATGCCTGAATCTTATCTACTTGGCAACTTCTTTTAACTCGCCTTATGAGCTTACCTGTGTGAGGAGACATCCACAAGTTTCTTGTGTGTTTTGACTAGTAAGGGGATGTTCAAGTGGCTTGAAAATACCTATTTAATATGGGTAGTCTCAACATTCAATGGAAGACAAGAGCTTCTAGTGCTTTAAACAAGTATTTTCAACAGGGCTTTCTGAAACATAAAATGTACGAGTTGATCCAGATTTGCATTGCCACAGTAAGTGTTGAAAACTCATGAGTCAATACCCACCCACAAATGAAGTTGGCTTCAAAGCCCATATTCTTAAAAATAAGACATTTAGAGAGGATGGGTAGGTGGTTGGTTATTTGCCATCTGTTTTCTGAGCTTTTAGGAGACCTTCCTTTCGTATTTACAAGCTTTTGCCATAAAGAAGAAATAAAATCTTGCTTACAAAATGTAAAAGCTGGGATTCCTTCTGCAGTCCCTTGACCTCAGCAGCTGCGAAAAAAAATATTGAAGGCTTTGCAATGAAGTAATGAACATCATCAACACCTAATGTGACCTGCCAGCACACTTCTCCATGTTACAGCTTTGTAGAGCAACCAACAAGATTCTGTACGTATGGATCCCCCCCTATTTTATATATGGTTTATTTTGAGAAAGGGTGAGGAAAAGCGTGGAAGAGCAGATCCTCTCCATCTCCAGAAGTTCTCCACTGTACATCGATACCTTCAGTTCACTCTTCTGTTTCTTAACATAATTCACGTATAATAACATTTGTTAATAAGAAAATGCTGTCTGTACTCCCAAGCCCTCATAGGTTAAGTCTCAGGGTAGAGAAGAATTTATTTTTAAACATAAAGACTGCAGGAAACTAACAATTTGGTGTTGTCATGGATTTGTCACACTTGGCTAGCTCTTGGTAATTAAATGAAGATTTTGACAGTTTGCTTAATGTTAATGGTCTGTGGTTAGGACTTCTGAGATAAACTTGCTTGGTAAAGACTCCTTATTTCCTCTAGTGAATGCAGTGTTGTCTTAAAGACTTCTTATTTCTTGTAATGAATAGAATAAGTTGCTGATGCACTAAGCACCTTGGAGTAAACTCCATGAATACAAACACCTCCTTCTGTAGAGTGTCTTGCAGTTGCTGAGAGCACAGTTCTAGCAGCTTCCAGTTTTAGTGAAGTGCCATATGAAATTCAGAGAGCAGATAACACTTATCCCCAGCTCCAAACTAACTCTTACAGAAGTACAGCCTGTAGGAGGTCAAAAGCTGTACAGGTCATTGTCTCCATCAATAACCAACACCAGGAAGTTGTATTGGAAAAAAGTTCTGTGGGATCATACAGGATGCAATTTCATTCAGAGGGAAAGAACGAAAACAGCAAAGCCTAATCCAAATGACTGTCTTTCTTATTATTACAGGTGCTTGACTTCCAACCTTTTACAAATGTCTTACAACATTTTTAGAGGCATTTCTTTTAAACTCACTGTATGGACAACTTAAATCTGCCAATTTAGTATAAATTGTGAGGAGTTTGTTCACTTTTGGTACATATTTGCCTTCTAGAGGCAGCATATTGGTCTACGCATGTCTTTGCTGCCCACAGCCTGTGCCAGCAGCATCAATTAACTTTTTGATGCAGTTCAGTATAAGGGTCTTGACCAGGTCCCTGTGGATATCATTTGAGTTATTTGGTGCCTTGAGCAGCCTCCCAATACACCTGGCCAGCACAAAGCCAGACAAGCTGACACATGGATGACCCAGAAGGAAGAGGAACAGTGGGAAGAGGTTGACTCGCTGTCCCACATCCACACCTGAGCAAGGAGAACAGAAGACAGCACTGGCAGAGTGCTGAAGATGTGGTGCAGCTGAAGTGAAACGTGACTCAGTGACATGTCATCCCTGGCTCACAGGAAGAGATGAGACAGAGCTTGGGCAAGTGGAAAAACACTTCCAAAATTGGGTGCTGTGTAGGAAAAATAACCTCCTCACCTCAGTTAATGACACCTCAATTTTCACTGCTAATCCAGGTATTGCTGTACATAATAAGAGATGTTAATGCTGGTCCTAATGCTGTTGAGTGCCCCCCATTTTTAGGATAAGATTTCACTTTCTGCAGACTTGCTGCTTCTTTGCAGCATTTTCTCTCTATGCTCCAAACCTCAGCCTGCTCTCTGCATTGAACTTTCCTGCTCTACATCCTTTCATCTCTTTTTATGCAGAAGTAAAAGTTCCTTGTGGGCAGAGATGCTTATTTGTCTCTTATAATTTATCCCCTGTATGGGAATCATGTAGTTATATAAAGCAGCAATACTATTAATAGCAGCGAAGACAGCAACTTCTCTTTCAAACTTCTAATAAAAAAGTTCTTTATCAATTTAAACGAAAGCACGATCCATAATTAAAGTGGCACAGTACAGGAGGAATATTGAGTCACAGTGAAGAACGCATGACAAGGAAGTAGTCTAACCACATCTACTCCCCGAGAATACAAATGCAGCCTTACAGACATCTTCAGTGTTCCCTGGTCAGGTGCGCACTTATGGCTTGGTAGTGGCTCAAGCAGGACTGATGTGAACTGGAAGACAAAGCTGGCAAACATTGTAGGAAAAGCAACAAGTAACTAAGTGTTCTAGTTAATGAACAGTGACACACGTGAGTGAAAGCAGTGGTTAAAAAACTAGCCAGCCAGAAGCACCAAGAGATGGTTACCTGAGCTTATGGTTCCACCCGCTTGGCTACTAAGCTAAGGGTTCTCTGTGTTTCTGAAGAAATGAATGTTAGTGGGGACGTATCCAGCAATGTCTTTCCAAGAGATTTACTGAAGGTAGACATCAATGCTGCCTGAAAGATAAGAGGGAGAAGAGTTTAATATGGACCCTAGAAGCAGAGGAAGGCAGGAAGAGGAGGAAGGGCTGAATCCAACTGGAATTAGTCCCGTATTTATTCAAAACCCTGTAGAGCTTCTGAGCCTGTTCAGGTGTGAACTTTAATGTCTAATTGAGAAAGAACACAGTGCACAGGTACAGACTGCAGCCTCCAATGACTTAAACAGGATGGTAGGAAGGGGCTAGGTATCTACTACTGCATTGAAATGAAGGACACTGTCAAATTAACAAGGTCTGTGTTGCTGTTCTATTTATTTACTTATCATTAACTGATACAACGTTCTCTTCCACACCAACATTACCACAGTATATTTATTTTGGCATCTCAGTGATGTCAAACATCCAGTACTGTGCCTTTTACAAATGCACACATGAAAAAATTGCACTAATTCATGTTCCTTCAGTGCTGCCAAGAACGCAGCAAAGTGTAACCAAGCCGCTCAGTATGTGGCTGTGGTGAGATGACTGTGCCCTGCCTACCCTACAGGTGTAGCTCTGCTGGAAGACATATCCCAACTAGGTTGCAGGGGCTGCATCAAATCCTCCTGAGAGAACCTGAGTGCCGGGGAGAAGAGCTGTCCTCAGCTGGCTCACACCCTGTGCCTCAAATCAGTTCATTGCCGTGATGCACAATTCCAATCCCCTTACATGTTTTCCTCCCACAATTGCGAAGCAACAGGGAAAACTATTTGACCAACAGTGTTTCCGTTATAAAATAATTAGATACATGAGATAAAGTCTTGAATTTGGCATCGCAAGATGATACTCTCAGAGCAAACATCACCACATTAGGCACCGCACAGTTCTGCCTTTGTTTACCAAGGCTCAGATGATGGACAAGGCAAAAATCTCTGCCTATTGGCTCCAAAACTAAAGCCCTTGCCCTGGTCCTCCCCTCTCACTGGTGCTGGTGGGATTGTGAACTCCCCTGGATTCTCACTGCTAAGTCAAGCCTGACACTGATGCACAGCATATCAGGTATCAAAGCCCTGGCCCCGTATCGGAACAGGAATGGAGATGTTCTCTACTCAGGGGCACGCAATGGGTGAACTATGCAGTGTCTAACTGAGGAAATAAGTATGAGGTAATAGAGAAAAGCCGAGCCAGTAATAATCTGACCTCCCTTTTGAGGGTTTGTATTTTTTTTTGTTGTTATAATAGTTGAACTCTAAATGTGAACTTCAGAGATAAGATACACTGCTTCCAAGATTAGTATGGTATCGTGGTGATATGTTATGGAGTTGAAAGAACCTTTCCCATAGTTGATTCTATGTAAGAAGATTATTTAGTAGTAATCTGATTTCACCTTTTTTTTAAGAGAAGATTATGCATAAGAGTGAAATAGGAAACATCTTTTAAAATGAACTCATGCATCTCTAGCACGACTACTTGGCTGTTGCACTTGCACCTCTTTAGAGACTCTTCTGTCTAATGACCCAAAACACCGCAAGACATTGAATCTGGCTGTTGGTTTGGTTTGTTTTGAAGAGGCAGAGACTAGGGGAACTTTTCTAACTTGACAGACATTCCATGTGGAGTTCAGTGAACTCTCAAAGCAGGACTAAAAAGCAAGAGTCACAGGGTGCCTTTCCTCTCAAGCTCAGGCAGTTCTTCTCTACCCTGTCCTGAGGCTGCTACAATTCAAGCAGCCTGGCTGTGCCAAGGGTGCATGTAGTCACAGGTATAGGACTTGTTGTATTTGTTCCCTCAGAGGCCACCTTCAGAAAACAAAACTCAGAACCAAAGAGCAAAGGCTGTGCTGATTGTACATGTTCCAAATAGGTCACAAACATCTACTTTAAAAGCTTCTCTCTACTACCTTTGTGCCTATTTTAAACAGGCTGAGGAAATAGGAGCATTCAGTGATCATCTGTTTCCACCAGCTCTGTTAATAAGCACTCTGACTGGTGCTGGTCTTCAGGTTTTCATCTGAAAAACAAGCAAACAACAAACAACCAAAACAAACCTGGCAAATTCAGTACCAAGTCTAGTCCATCAGTGAAACTGTTGCTGTGAACAGGGACTACAGTCTGTAATGCTTCATCTGCTGATCTCCACGTGCTTTAAAAAAGGTTATTACCCCACACTTACTCCTGGGAAAAAGATGGTGAAGAGGTGCTGTGAGTTAGCCACGAGTCACCCAGCTGGCCAGTGTTTAAACTGTGGATAAATCCCAGGACTAATTCTTTATCCCAGAAGCTGCCTCAAAATAAATAACAGAGAGAATTGTGCAACGGAGTGTACCCGCAGGAGCAGTGGCAGAACATGGGATGAAAATAGACATAACAAATACAGGGAAGTAGATTTAAGATAAGGAAATAAGCATGAAAATATACATGAGACTAAACTTCGCTTTGGCACGAGGTTTTCATTATTAAAACACACTGCATTGTCTAGATTATGTGTTTATACCATGTCTTTTTCACTTACTGAGAGTAGTGACAGTGACTGGAGCCCTGAATCTAATGCAGCTACTGAGTTCCAAATCTATTTTCAGCCCTGGACAGCAGAAGAAATGCTCAGATGGAGACGAAGTATTTAACACCTACTTTGTTTTGTCTGCATAACCTTCTTGTCATCATAAGATTCTCCTGCAAACACCTCAGAGTTTAAGCTGCTGCACGTGCTGCAAATCACAGACAATCTCTGATACTCATCCTGTCTCTTTCTGGTTTTCTCTCAAACAACCTGCAAGACTTTCTACTTGTCTCTTCAGGCCAGTCATACCTTTAAAGTAACCACACCAGGAGACCGAAATCCCTCAACATGAAATATGTTGCTTAGTTACCTTCCAGCTGAAGGTCAGGCTTTAAAAACTACTTTGCCTTGGGTTGCAGCCGCCTACCTTTTGGGTTCTGTTTGAACAGATCATTAAGGTTTAATAACACCTGGCCAGGCCTTCACCAAGATCCCTTGGACACACCACCCAGAAGGAAGCTGCACACCAAGAGCAGTCACTCAATAACAGCGTTACTCAAAGCAGAGTTTACGTCACACACACTGGTTTGAAGATGCGAACAGTGAACAGGCTGGGATGGATTCCTCAAATCATTGCATGTGTTACCCCGGAGAATGAGGTCAGCATCCTCACTGACCTTTCCCCACAGGGACTGTCATGAGGCAGAAGTCTTTAAGACTCTCAGGGCTGCAGCAGGAAGAGCAGAACCTCTCAGATGCGATGGGATGGTCCCACAGTGAGCCTGGGGGCTGTGAGGTTACTTGGGTGGAAGAGGATAGGTTGGTGCCCACATCTCACCAGGGCAGTAGGCCTCTCCCTCGCAGGAGTGCCAGGGATCCCGCTCCAGTGCGCACGTTCCCCAGGACGCCAGATGAATTATGGATGAGTCAGGCAGAATTTTTCCATGAGCTTCCTCTGCTGCTGCACAGCGCTCATTGCCAACCGAGCTGTGGTTTTCAACCACTGTCTGGACCTAACGCTTCGAATACTAAAAAAAATATAGGATTGCTCTTGATTATCTGACAGGTCACTGCAGAGCAGAGCACTGGGAATCCCAGCGCTTGTGCAATGTCAGGCCCCCATGTCCAGAAGGTTTTGCTGAATCGCTTAGCATGTGTTAGAAAGCATTTGGTGCTCTCTGCCGGCTTTGCTCCTCTGTCCCTCCCACCAGCCGAGTGTATGGACAGAGTCAATTAGAACAGACAGCAGCAATGCTGAAACTGATTTGAATTTCAACCATGATCTGCTAGCAACCAGAGCTACGGACTGAGAGCACAGGGCAGGCAGCTACCCAAGGACCTGCCTGTGTGCCTAAATGTCCTTTCTCTAATTTATTTCAGCCTTTCACTACATCCAGATTAATTTGTTTAGCAAATGCTGATTTATATTTTTTTTTGCTCTTTGAGTACCTAAAACACTGCAGTCTTAATTTCTGCTGATCATGGAAAAGCAACAGTCCACTCCTGGGAAGATTTGCTGTGAGAGAGAGCAAAATCCTTCTAGAAAAGCATGTGGTGAGTGCTCACAGAAGGATGGCGGCTTTTGGAGATACCTGCAGTGATGCAGTAGCACTGATGTCAAACTGTACGGCACAGGAGATGAGGGGTTTATTCAAGCCTTATTAATTTGTATTATCTGCATGCAAGTTGCATTTAGAACTTCCAATCAAGACAGGCTTTGGCTGTGCTAAACGCTACGGCCATCGAAATGACAGTTTGAGCCCTAAAGCACTGGGTGTCTAAACAGACAATGTGATATAAACTGGTGTGAAGCCAAAGAAAGAAAAGAACCACCCCAACCAGCTGCTTACCTAGACACTGTCAGTAGTTGGCTCCTTGGCTGCATTCAGAGAAGACTATCTGCAGACAGCCCGAAAACTCAGGAGAGGAGCATAGGAGCATTTTTCCCTGAGTACATGTGTGTGTGACCCCTGAATCCAGCCCCAAGGAGGAGTTTGGAGCTGTGTGATGTATTGTTTTACAGGCTAACATGGCAGAGATGGCACTGGAAGGAACAGGGGCCAATCACGCTTTTGGGAAAGTCATAACCAGCATCTCCTGGAAGTGCTCACAGCAGCAAGAGAGTCCTTGATGTGCACAATCCTCCCTAAGAGCTATTCAAATGCAGATGTCCCAAGTCAGCCCTTTTGAGTTTCAGAGTGGGGGAAGAGTTGCATTTGGCCCTGTTTACATCGCACATCTCGATTATTCATGCACACATTTCAGGACACCTTTGCCATACTGATTAAAAGGGCTCCTGTGGCTGTTAAACCAGAGTTCTATGATGAAGTCAGTTGATCTTTACCTTATTTCTGACTTTCACGATCTGCCATGGGACCAGGCTAGGTCTTCTATCTGTAGGATGGGGCTACGTCTTTGTCTGTAGGATGATAGAGCCCCTTGCAGTTAAAAACCTACTGCTCACCATCATGTTCCCTCTTCATCTTTTCAATAAGCCAAAGAGCCCCATCATAAGTCTCTTACCATAAACCAGCTTTGCTTAGGTATCATGTAACTCTTATTGTTCCTTTGCAAAGCCTAAATTGTCAACATCATCTTTGTCAAAGCGTGGGCAGCAGAACAAGCCACACTCTAATGTTACTGCAATATCACCTCTTTACTCCTACGGAAGGTATTCTACATCCAGGGATCACACCAGCCTCCTTAGTCACCGCATTGTTCTGGCAGCTCCTGTGCTGTGCGTTGCCCACGTGACGAGGTTTGGTGCTAATTCTTGGATGGCTGTGATTCATTCAAAGCTGTCTGTGCTGCTGCAAGTGAGAGAGAAAAAGTCACTTTAAGACACCTCTCCTTGTTTTGCCTCTTGACCACATGAGCATAGGACCCGCTGTGGTGACCAGAGGCAAAGCTGAGCAGCGATTTCTCTACAGACCATTATTTAAACATTCCGGTTGTACTGTGAAAAACATCCACCACGTTTAGACACGCACAGTTAGTCACTGAACAGTTCTGGATCGGGCTGAAACACATCCCCTTTGCCGAGCTGCATAGCCCAGGGGTTCCTGTGGGACACAGAGACGGCATAAAAGTCCCCTGAGGAGGAGGCAGCTCCTTTCTCTACCGATAAGAGTATCTCACTAAGTAAACCGTTGGAGCTGAAAGGCGGTAGTTAATGAATAGTTGTCTGTTTTCCCTTCAGAATGAACATTCCGTGTTATGTTTTGTTGGGTTTGTTTTTTGGGTTTTTTTTACACACAAGATTTTTCTCCACTATTTAAAGTACAGACAAAAATCATCACGACTAGGGACGTAATTCACTGGTGACACCTTACCTTGATTAACCTGGGGGCAGTTCTGGTCCACTCACTTCAAGAAAGACATTGAGGTACTGGAGAGGATCCAGAGGAGCAATGAGGCTGGGGAAGGGACTGGAAGGAAAGTCTTATGAAAAGAGGCTGAGGGAGCTGGGGTGGTTTAGCCTGGAGAAGAGGAGCCTCACGGGGACCTTATCACACTTTGTAACTACCTGAAGGGAATTTGTAGACAGGTGGGGGTCAGGCTCTTCTCTCAGGCAACTAGTGCCAGGATGAGAGGGCAGGGCCTGAAGCTGCCAGGGAAGGTTTAGGGTGGATGTTCCTAAGCCTTTCCTCACAGAAAGAGTGGTTAGACATTGGAATGCACTGCCCAGGGCAGTGGTGGAGTCCTCATCCCTGGAGGTACTTAAGGACAGACTGGACATAGCCCTTAGTGCTCATATTTGTGGTGATGTTCGGTCATGGGCTGGGCTGGATGAGCTCAGAGGTCTTTTCCAGCATCAATGATTCTGTGAAATCAAAGCATCACCGGAGGAGCTGGGTTTTGTGTTACAGGTATTACAGCACTGTGACAGGATGCCTTGAATTCGACAAATTAGTTTTTAATTACCAGATTTGGAGATTAAATAGTTATTCTCATTTCTCAAATACTCCTTCAGGTTTTCTCTCTGGACTAGGTGATCTCCAGAGGCCTCTTCCAACCCCTACCATTCTAGGATATGTTAGATCTAAGCAAAATGATTATGGTCAGGCAGGATAGAAATGAATTGCAAAGAGCAGAGCCTGCTACACTGCCCTGCTTTTAACTTTTCTTGTCTGAAATTACAGAGCCGGTCCACAAAATTAAGAAATAAGTTAAAAGACAGCAGGTTGCCTGTTTAGCCCTGGGAACAAGTGGCTGAATTTGGATTTAGCTCTGTGCCAACAGATAAAGCATGAAGGAGAAGAAAAGAAGGGACACACAGAGGCACACACAAAAAAATATATCGATGTAATGTCACTGCAAGCTGGAGTACAGACTGCCAAAACTTTTCTGAGGGATCTTTGTTCAAAGGATAAAAAAACCTCACTGCGTTTACACCAATAAATCAGAACAGAAAATGTGGCATAGCTTACATATCTGCATTTTAATAACAGTGCTGGAAACTGAAACGTGTCAGTCTCAATACAAAATAGACATAAATTCATCTCAGTTCTGTACCCGCTTGTCCCTGTCCTCTGGTTCTGGTAGTAGAGCCAATTGGGAGAAAAGCAACCCACACTCTGGGTCAATGTGCACGTGCTTCACCCATGTCAGACTCTGATTAACTGCTCTCCTTCTCTGGTGGTATTAGTTTTCTATTAGTTTAGGTCCCTGCAAGCCTGTGAGATGAAATGAGCTCCTGTGCTACAGCTGCTGGGCTACAGGATGAGATGGAGTGGGCCCATCCCTTTGGGCAGCAAGTCATTACTGGAGCAGGTGAGATGAGCTATCAGATCCCACCGTGGGTCTGACAGGCTGGGGGTCCTCTTGGAGCCACAGGAAAGACAATTCTCCTCTCAGTCATGTCAGTTTAGCTGTGAGATCCAATTCACAGCTAAAGGATTTTCCTGTGACTTGGAGGAAAGCTGAAGCCTTCAAAATCTCTGACTCCAGCCCAGGCCTCTGTGCAGAAGATTCAGGCAAGAAGAAAATCCAGAGAAACTGATGCTTTGGCACAGATCTGGATATTTCATAGGGCATGCTCAGTGCTAGAACTCCTCAAACACACGTGCTTCCACTCAAATGCTTCCACAACTCCACATCCATGAAGAGAAGCTCTGTACTCAGTGTTACTTTATAGGAAGGGAGGGACAAAACCTGTGCTTGAGCTAGTGGGGTGCTTGGGGTAGAGGGGGGAGCAATTACATTTTGGGAGATTATACGAACCAAGCTGTAAAAGGTCTCATTTCCACACAGGGGTAACAGAGGGTTTCTGTGCAAGGAACTAGGGACAGAGCCAGCTCTGTGAGCTGCTCAGATTAAACACAGTGGGAAAACATGTGGACCCAATACAGTGGGAGCAAACCATTACCACCTAGGAGCACAACTCTGTGACAACTGCAGGGCCTCAATCCACCTCTGTTTCATCATAATTCTTACTTGGTGAATTACTCAGAGCCTTTTTAGTCCAGCCCACACCTGTATTTCCTAGCTGAAATAAAAGAAGAACCCCCTCAAGTCCCCCCACAGACAGTGCTTCATTTACTTCAGGGGGAAAAATGATTTGGAGTCAGTGACCCTATTTTTCCAGTTATGGAATTCATTTATCAGTATGCTAGACTTTGCCTGCTGAGCTAACCCACATTAATAAAGCAAAATGCAAATGCTCTGCCTGTCTCTGCTGACCCTGACTTTGAAAACTGGTTTTTCTTTCCCTGCTTCTCATCTTTTGACAAAAGAGAGGCAGGCATAAGCTTAGAAGTCAGCAGGTACCTCTGCCTGTCTGTCAAGTGACCTGAATCTCACTTTCCATTACACAGACTCTCAGTCCAATACTGAGAATTGGGGATGCTGTCGGAAGTGACAGATTATGCCAATTAGACTAAATAGGTAGACCCATATTCCTTCACCAAAATCCTCCCGTCCTCTCGCTATGGTTAATTCTATTCTTCTCTCTTGCTGTTTTGTCTGAAAACCAGCTCTGACACTGAAGGACAGTACTTACCTCCATTAGGTCTCAGACAGTGGTAAGAAAAGTCTCCTAAACCATCTTCTCTGCCCACACCAGCCACCTTTCCTTTAGGAGTTCTCCTTTATACAGTGTGTGGCATACACCAGTTGCTAAATGGGGTAAGGCTCACACCACTTCTCTTTCACCCCTCTTAACACTTTTCACTCTCTTGCTTCTGTCTTTCAGAGTCTCCACTAACTTTCCTGTAGTGTCCACACTGTTATTGTCAGTACTCACATCTCCTCAGCAGGAGTAAGTACAGCAAGTACTTCCAGGCCTCTTTTCTACTCTGCCTCTCATTTCTGACATTCTGCTGCCTGCTGTCACTGCACCACTGGAACTGCTCTCGTGACTCCTGCTTCCTTTAATGACACTGCCTTTGTTTACATCTTCGCTGATCCCTGTCTCTTACTTTTGTCATCTCTCTGCCAACTTCATCTTCTCTCTCAACACTTTCTCTCCTTGGCTTTCACAGCTCCATCCTCACTTCTCTCTTTGACAGCTGAGGCTTCCTTTTCCATTTCTATTTGCATGGAAATCTCAGCAGACTTCCTCTGTTCGACATTTCTCCAGTCACTCTGCATCAGCCATGGAATCACAGAATCTCCTTGGTTCGCAAAGACCTTTAAGATCATCAAGTCAAACCTTCGACCCAGCACTGCTCAGGTCACCATTAAATCATGTCCCTCAGCACCACATCTTATGCTTTTTTAAATATCTCCAGAGATGGGGACTCCACCACTGCCCTGGGCAGCCTGTTCCAATGTCTAACAGCTCTTTCAGTGAAGAAATTCTTCCTAATACCCACTCTGAACCTCCTCTAGCACAACTTGCAGCCATGCCCTCTAGGCCTCTTGAGCTCTTCATCCATCGAAGTTTTAGCCACTCAATTTGATTTTCACACGTCTGCTGCTGCACTTCTGAGGAGCCCCCTAATCCCCTACCCATCCATGAGCATTGTCCTTTCTCTTGTCCTGTCCTGTTGCTTGGACTAATCAAAGCCAGCCCTACCCCAAGGCAGCCAGCTCACTTCAAGCTTTGCCATCTTCTCTCTCAAAATCACAGGACTCTTAGATGTTCCCTCCCTTTTCATCTCCCCTGCATCCATATGCAATTGCCCTTTTTTCTCTGTTCTAAACCATTTCCTCACCTGTTTAAATCCCTCTCCTCACTCCATTTTCGCTATCACTCACCATTCAATTTTCTTTCTCCTTCCCAGTCGCACCTTTTAACTCCTCATCAAGCCATGGGTTTCTTCTTCTGCTTTATCAGGGACTCAAACATTAATCCTTGTGAAATGTGTGGACACTCCTTGTTTCACACTTCCTTTCATTCTGCCTGAATGGCTGTAATACAAACCCCATCCACCCAGGTCCAGCTGAAGAAACAGGCTAGAAAACAGGATTTCACTCCTACCTCAGCGTTCTATAAAGAATTAAAAATGTCCAACGGGGATTAAAGAAAAATTTGATAAAATTGGGAAAAAAAAAGGGTTTGAGGTTGAGGATTTTTTTCCCCCCACTGAAGGATTAAAAATTACAATGAACAAATAGAGAGAAGGACACGATGCTCCTGGAACTGGTCCAGAGGATGGCAACCCAAATGATCAGAGGGCTGGAGCACCTCCCCTGTGAGGACAGGCTGAGTGAGTTGGGGTTGTTCAGCTTGGAGAAGAGGAGGCTCCCAGGTGACCTTAGAGCAGCTTTCCAGTAGCTGAAGGGGGCTAGAAGAAAGCTGGGGGAGGGCTTTTGACACAGGTGGTTGCAAGAAGACAAGGAGAAAGGATTACAGGCTTGAAGAGGGGAGATTGAGGTTGGATATAAGGGTGCTGAGATGCTGGAACAGATTGCCCCAGGAAGCTATGGCTGCCTTATCCCTGGAAGTGTTCAAGGCCAGGTTAGATGGGGTCTTGAGTAACCTGATCCAGGAAGGTGTCCCTGCCTCTGCACTGGGGTTGGACTAAGATGATCTTTACGGTACCTTCCAACCCTGGCCATTCTCTGGTTCTGTGAAGTTCATGAAAGTCAAGCAGTCATGAATACAGAAAAACAACGTCTATAAATTGCCTGGAGTGCACTGCCACAAATATCACAGCCTACGTAAGGACAATGCATGGGATAGAAATTGTGCTGGACTGCACTGAGAAAGGAAGAAAATGAATGAGATGGACTTACCAGGCTGACAGCTTTTTTGCCCAGTCTAGCAATTCCATAGTCTGAATTTCTGCCTAGCGCTTTCTGATCTAGGGCTTCATCCCCCGAACACTGCTGTTGTGTGTTGCTCTGTTAATGCTGTTCTAAACAAAGTGATTTTGCAAGTCTAGAGCTCTGGAGCCTGATACTCTGTTGATGCAGCTCTGCCACCTCTACTAGAAGCCATATGAATGCTCATATTTGTGGGAGATAGCCCATCCCATAAAAACTCTAGTGATACTTGTGTCTAATACTTAAAGCAACACATAAGGCTGAGCACAAGTTTGGATACTCTTGAAAGATTAGTTTTTTCTACTTCAGGTTTTTAAATCAGTATGAGCTCTGCATTCTGAGCAGAACAAGTGAGCTGTAAATCGCCAAATTCACAGATTGGCAGAATTCTGAGGCTGGAAGAGACCTCTGAGGGCATTCAGTCCAGCCTGTGACCTAACATCATCACAGGGTATCAACAGAGAGCACAACAGTGGTCAAACACCACAGTACTGTAAAATGCTTTGGGTTGGAAGTGTCCTCAGGGTCATCCAGTCCCAACACCCTGCCACGGTCAGGGATGCTTCTCACCAGACCAGGTTACCCAGAGCCCAATCCAGCCTGGCCTTGAACACTTCCAGGGATGGTGCAGCCAGTCTTCCTAGGCAACCTGTTCCAGTGCCTGAGCACCCTCACAGGGAGGAATTTCTTCCTAAGATCTGATCTAAATTTCCCCTTTAAGTTTGAAACCATTTCCCCTGTCCTAGCACTACAGTCCCTCATAAAAAGTCCATCTCCAGCTTTCCTGTAGCTGCTATAGGTACTGGAAGGCTGCTATAAAGGTGCCCCTGGAGCCGTCTTCTCTCTGAACAACCTCAAATTCCTCAGCCTGTCTTTACAGCAGAGGTGCTCCAGCCCTTTCATCATTCTCTTGGCATCCTCTGCACTTGATCCAGTGGTTCCATGTCCTTCTGTTACTGGGGACTCCAGAACTGGATACAGGACTCCATATGGGGTCTCAGCAGAGCAGAGCAGAACAGAGGGGGAAAATCACCAACCTTGACTTGCTGATGACAGTTCTTTTGATACCATTGGTCTTTTGGACTGCCCTCACTTGTGTGCTGCACACACTGAACACCCTGGGCTCTGCTTCATGAACACTGTCCAGAGGATGGACACGATGGACATGATGGACATAAAAGCATAAAACAATCCTATGCAAGGCAAGGGAGACAGCAGAGAAGGCTGGAGTTTCAGAAATACTCTCATTTACAGAGAGTAGCAGGACACCTGCAACAAGAGTCATTTGTGTGAAGGTTTCACTAAAACTGGCCAGCAAAGTTTCTCTTCCTCAGGGGTTTTTTCCTCCTCCTGTTTTTACAGAGAACTGCAACTCCATCAATATCATTAAAACACTATGAAGTCCCTATTGGAGAGGCTGATAAGCTGCAGGAAGAGACCTACACCAGCTTACTCCCATTGTACCTTATATCGCTGGAGCTGGAAACACAACATCCACGTTTTTAGAGCTACAAAATGCTCTGCTTGGTGCTCAAGGATAAAACATGGAAATCAAACACAGCCTCAGCAGGGGCTGACAGCATTGCCATGCCTGCAGGGAGAAGAAAGCTGTGCTCCTGGCAGCGCAGAGAGGTTCCCCTGGACCAGGGCTGCTCCAGGAGAGCCCCACTGTGGGGACATAAGCCTCAACCCAGTAAATACGTGATGGGAGGTGACCCACTTCCCAGGCTGGACCCCAGGGCGGACAAGCGATGTCACCAGACATCAGTGGAGAAGCTAAAAAGCCTGGAGGTCTGGAGAAGCTTGGCTGGAGAACAATGGCTGGTGGCACAGAAGAGACTAAAAGAAGTTTCCTGTAACTTTCCCAGATAGCTGTGAGAGAAATGGGCCTGAGGAATCAAGGCACTCCCAGGCAGCTGTACAGATATTTTGGTCAAAATAGAACCTACCCTCCTACTCCCCGTGACAGAGGCCGAGACAAAGTGACTCAGTCTGTACAGGAGCAGATCTCACAGCAAAACATAATCTTATTAGCACAATGTCAGTTACTCACCCACAGTTCCTGCAGGCTTCTTCCAGATCTCCTTCTGCCTGCTTTGCCATTTATTTAGTCCCAGAAAGCTTTCCTCCAAATCTTCTCTAAGTTAGAGCTGCTGCCACAGCTATTCCAAAGACTTCATCTCTCCACACAGAGTTTGTGTTCCTGGCTCCCAGCAAGGGCAAAGGTTTTGCCTCATGCCATGTTCTGAGTCCTAGCTGGGCACGTGCCATGGCACAGAAACACCATCACCTGAGGCGCCTGGGAGGGCTGGGAAGACTTTGAAGCACTGTGCTACACTACTTAAAAAAAAACCCATTGAAAGAGAGAGAAAGGATCTCTTCGAAATGATGAGGCAGGAGACAACATAAACCAGTTGGACTGGATGTGACTGAACAAACAGTCTGTAGCACGTTACTGCAAAAACTCCATGAGACAAATCCCGTCCCTTTTGTCATCACAGTGGACAAAGTGTTGCCTTCAGCAGGATCCCCTTGACTCGGGCACTTTAGGGGCTGCAGGCCTCACCAGTGGGAGTTTTCTAGCTTTTTAATGGCACGTTTGGGGTGTTTGTCTTGAAATTAGATCCGAGCTCCTATGCTGTAAGGGTACAAGTGTGCTAGGCTTGACCCCGTGTAAAATTTCTTAGCTGATGAGCGGAGCTAATTCATTAGCTAACATAGCAGCTCGAGCTTAGCCTCAGAACACACAAAGTGAGCAAACTCTGGAAGTCTTACAATTAGGCTCCTCTGTTCCTCCACCAGACACACCCCACAACATTAAACCGACAACCTACCAGGAACAAAAGGCTCCTTTTCATCTCCTTTTTTTAATGTCCAAGATACCCGGGACGACTAATCCGTATCACGTACGAAGAACTCTGTGAAAACATCCTGCTAAAATTAAGACAACAGAAGAAACTGGGTCAGCTAGTAAAGAGAAGGTTGGATATAACCAAGCTGGAGCAGTCCTGGGGCACTGAAGGTAAGGCAGTGCTTTGGGCTTTTTCATTTTGTCAACTTGTACAGCTCACTGCAGCGGGAGGAACTGCAGGCGAGTGACACTACAGCAGGATTTTAATGCTGGAGGACTGTTTGATCGTTAATCGCATTTGCTAAGATTGTGATTAGGGTAATTGCTCTGTATTGCTTTTCATAAACCTGCTGTCCATGGGGGGATCAGGAAGGACTATCCTCTACCCCCACGAAGCACAAGGCAGCTTATTTGGCTCTTTGAGCCTCTTCACCCACTGCTAAAGCATCACATACTTGTCCCTGGAAAGGTTCCACATTAACGCCTCGATCCGAGTAGCCCGGTGGGAAGATCTAACAAAGCAATACTGTTCCACTGTAATTGTACCTCGTTTTCTTTCTAGGTGTGACATTTCTGAGGAGTGACTGCTCAGTGTGGTCAGCAATAGGAACGTTCAGCCGGGGTTTGGATGGACTTCCAGAAAAGCTGAGCCTCCAGTTTGAAAACACTTCTTTTCTTCAGCATGGTGAGCAGCAACAACAGCACTTGAGGTCTCACCTTCTGTCAGTGGCTGTGTTGTATCTGAAAGCTGCTCCCCAAGTTTGGCTTTAGCTTCCTTTTTAAATTACGTTATTACACAACTCCATAAAGAGGTTCTTGTCTGAATCAACTTGAAAACTCTGCTTTAATACCTAGCACATACTGCGTCCAGTTCTGGGCCCTCAGTTCAAGGACACAGAACTGCTTGAGTGTCCAGAGCAGAGCCACAAAGATGATGAAGGAAATGGAGCATCTCCATGATGAGGAAAGGCTGAGGGAGCTGGGGCTCTTGAGCTGGGAAAAAAAGAGACTGAGGGGCAGCCTCATTAACTAATTAATATAGAAAGGGCAGGTGTCAGGAGGAAGGAGCTCTGCTCAGTGGCACCCAATGATAGGACAAGGGGCACTGGGTATCAGCTGGAACAGAGGAGGTTCCACACCAAGATGAGAAGAAACTTCTTCTTGATGAGGGTGACAGAGCCCTGGAAGGGGCTGCCCAGGGTGGGTGTTCAGTCTCCTTCTCTGGAGATGGTTCAAACCCACTTGGACTGTTCCTGTGTGACTGGATCTAGGGGATCTTGCTGTGGCAGGGGGATTGGACTGGATGATCTTTTGAGGTCCCTTCCAATCCCTAACACTCTGATTCTATGACACACATCCCTGTGGAATCTGGGCATCACTAGTTTTAGGTAGAAGCACCGATACCATTCTAATGAGCTAAATGCAGACCTTAGACTATGTAAGACAGAGTGAAGAGCTCCTGTTCACTTTCCTTGCAGATTAAAAACTCTCTTGGCTGGTCCAACATTCTTTGAACACTGGCTGCAAAAGTTTTCTTGTGGTTTGTTGGTTTTTCTTTTCTCTTCATGGTTATTATTTCAACAAGTACACGTGAAATGTGCTCACTTTACCAGAAAACACCATCAAAAAAAATCCTGCTCTTCTTGTTGGGGCTACTGGCTCATCCTATGCTTCAGAAATCCATTGGATTCTTTCCTTCTCAGATCATCAGCTACCAGTGTTCTGTAGGAGAAATTTACTCCTTGTTTACATTGCACAACAACAGTGTCCTCAGGTTCTGCTCTCAGTGCGTGTCTGTGCAACATGGAATTGCATCCAGCTCGTTTGCTCTCTGTGTCTCTCTCTGTTGTGGTGTTGTTTCTGAAGAGCCAAGAGGATTAAAAAGAAAAGCAGCAAACATTTGATGTTGTTATTAAACCGAGTTCATCTGATTTTTAAGTAAACAAAGTAATAAATCTGGGAAGAAATAAGTGGCAACTTTTACAGCTACTCTCCAGGAGCGACCCGTGCCTTGAAGAAGAAAGGGAAATTGGGGAGTTTTATGCCAGAGGCATTCCTTAGCAAGGTAAGGAGGCATGCAAATAGAAATCTAATCTGGTTCTGACGTATGTGCTGGGGCAGAAAGCTATTGTTAGACAAACACACTGTTCCTGAGCAGCAGAACTACTGAAGCCTGATTTCCTATGGATTTGTGTCCTTTGTCCCACATCTCTTGCTCCCTCACCACAGTAATCCCAGCTCTCCTCATGCCTCCGATGACACTGGCACTACCGAGAAACAACAAACCCTGGGACCAGTCTGGAGCTATAAAAATACTCTCCTCTGTGGGCACGTGTGTGCTCGCTGGCCAGCTGGCTGGCAAGCAGCATATAATGGCCAAGATCCTGTTGCCTTTTCTTCAGCCAAGGCAGTAACCTGACTCTCTGCCCCTTTTCCTGCTGCCAGATTTCACAAAATGTTTCCAGATAAAAAATTGTACCTAACGCTATCGTCCTCTCAACTCCTGGCAAAATCCAGTGTGTCCAGAGTTACAAAAATGATTGGGTACAGGATAAACACTGATTGCGTAAGCTTTGTTTCCACAGGAAGCCAGATTCAGAAGTTCAGCTACTTTTCTCTTCTTAAAAAACAAAACCAGCAGGGCTAATGAGGACGCTTTCCCACAGTCACTTCCAGTCTGTGCAGGAAACAGTGACTGACCTGTTACCTCGCACTAAAAGTTAACATCTGATTTACTCTTCTTAATAAAGAAATGTGTAAAAGTTTCTATCGCTCCTAACACAGAGACCTTTTCTAGGGCTGAATACTTCCAGTTTGCTGCACCATGCTTACTGCTCGTTTCTAAAGGAAAAAACACTGCCAACTCCGTGGTGCTGCTCCCCGTGCACCTCTCCATTCCCGATGTCAGGAGAGCTCCACTGGCCTGCGTGTGTGCACCGCCCGGACTTCAGACTACACTGAGCAGTGAACATCATCTGCTGCGAATGCTCCTGCTGGTGTATTGCTTCAATCGTGACCTTCTGGTTTGGTTTACTGTTTATTCCAGCTTCTTCAAGACACACTCCCACTGCTGCTTTACCTAACTGCCAGTTAAGAGCCTTCTAGCCTTCTTTAAAGGGCCTTAGCTATGATTTCTCCCAAGGAAACTGAAACAAGGAAGTAAATAACTGAGGACAGAATCACAGAATCCTTCAGGTTGGAAAAGACCCTTTGGATCATCGAGTCCAACCATTAACACTACAAGTTCCCCCCAAAACTCTATCTCCTAACACCACAGCTAAGTGACTCCTGAACACAGCCAGGGATGGGGACTCAACCCCCTCCATGGGCAGCCTATTCCAGTGCTCGATCACTCTTTCTGCGAAGAACTTTCTCCTGGTGGCCACTCTAACCCTCCCCTGTTGCAGCTTGATGCCCTTCCCTCTGGTTGTGCTGTTAATGACCTGTGAGAAGAGACCAGCACCAATCTCTCTACAATGTCTTTTCAGGTAGTTGTAGAGAGTGATGAGGAGAAGAATCAGGGAGGAAGTTTGAGAAGGCAAAAGAACCAAGGTGTTTATGGGTTTGCCCATAAACTTTGTCACTCTAATGGATTTTATAGCAGTGTGAGGAAACTCCTTTGTTCATACCCAGGCTGTGTGTACAAAGGTGACTGTGTGCACAAACACAGGGCTGGGCACAGCGAATGTAAAACAGGGCAGTGGGTCCTTCCTGGCCCTCCGTCCATGTGTGCTCATACACAGATACACACACACACTTACCCTTCTCCACCTTCAGACTTCTGGGAGCAGGAGAGAGGATCCATCAAGGTATAGGGAGGTGGAGAGCACCCAGACTAAAGACTTCCTAGTACTGTTCATCTGCTGAGGACCTAGCAGGAAGGGAGAATAATCGAAGAGCAGATTATCTGTAGCTATAATTAGATGCTCACATGTTGTAAAAATATCTTTATTGTAAAGAAATATAAAAGATGATTTCAAGATGAAAATAAGGCTCAGTTTGCTTCAGAACCTACACGTTTCACACTCAAGCAATACGGTGGGGAGTAGCCCATTAGCGCTGTCTTGGGTTTTACAGTAAATTATCTCAGTTGTTTTGGCAGAAGATTAGAAGACTAAAAAAAAATACAAAACAACCCCCGTTAGAAATCGCATTTTTCATACTCCCTGAACGCTGGGGTGTGACATACGGCTTTTTGATCTGCTGAAATTACTGCAGAAAAATTGCTGACACCGTCCGAAGGATTGAACCAACAGAGGTAAGGCTGTAGCTGCAATTCTGGTTACAGTTTCCAGCTAGCAAAAAATAACAAGGCTTTTCCTGCAGTGTTTACAGAAACCTACAACACTGATTAATTTCCTACAGAGTCCTGTCTTGGCTAACGGAAAGGCCAGGTTGGATGGGGCTCTGGGCATCCTGGTGCAGTGAGAGGTGTCCCTGCCCACGGAGGGGTTAGGACTCTGAGGTCTCTTCCAACCCATAGGACTCTTGAGTGAACACTTAACAGCTTGAATTGGCCTCGCCTGAACAACAGTGAAAACCTCTTTCTGTCTATAACTTGAAGTTATTTTTTAATGGCAATACCTTTGTCTCTTCAAGTTAGATTATGCAGAAGTTGAAGTCAAGCCCCATCCGATCTGTCATGGTTTTTCTGCCTACAAAGTCTGTTGCAGAGTTATTACCAAAGCAAGCTGCTAAATTTGTCTGGCACAGTCTCCCCTTGATAAAACTATTCTTCTCCTCGTGCAATTTTCCTTTTACATCTCCGAGTATTCTTTCCTTTACATTATTTCAGATTGCTACTGGAGGGAAAAATCTGAGCTAAATTAAATTGGAAGTACTAGGGAAAGCTCAGAGAATCCTAACTGTTACAGAGAGCAAACGTGGCTTCTGCTGTAGTCTGGCTGAGCAACACATCGCTTACACCCCAAAAAGAATAACAGCAGGGTTCTGGCTACAGCCTACATCAGTCCACAACACCAGTACAAGATCCAGAGTCTGTGTAAAACCTGGCGACACTTGGCTGCGTTTATCAATCTCTGTCACAAATGCCAGTGGGGTATTTTAACGAGCAGTTTCATTGATCTCTGCTCTATGGAAGCAGAGACCACAAATTAAAAAAAGCAACCCGCACACAGGTCTCTCGGGACAAGGTTTAAATAGAGGGAATCTATTATGCTGTCTAGCGAGGGACTCATTACTGAATTCACCATGCTTTGTCTTTGGAAGGGCTGGAATCCATTCTGGGAGAAAAGCCCTTCAGCCCTCAGGATCCCAGCTAAAGATTAGAGCCTCTTTTTATCACTCAACAGTCCTATTTCATCCCTACTGCAGGAAAGATTACACCAAGGGCCATTGTTTCCTATCCTCAGGCATGCTGGGATCTCTTCCCAGAGAGGAACATTTTTAAGTGCTATGAAAAACAGGCAGCAACCACCTCTCTGCTCTTCAAAGCCTGATTTCCCTGGATAATTGTCCTGGTAAGAGCTGGAATTTGGAGGACTCAGATGAGTGTGGGACAGAACAAGGCACAAAAGCTGTGTCTCCTCCCTCCCCCAGGTCGACATAGAGCAGAAAGGGAAAGGCAGCTCCTTTCTCCATAGCACAGAGATCTTTCCCAGCGACAGAACTGCTGCACTCAGTGTGCAATGATTTGACGCTGATATAATGCTTCCATAAAATCTCTGAACACAGGAACTTCAGCACGGACCTGCTAGAACCAAAACTGCCTCGTAACATAGCAACTAACTTGCTGCCCGCTATTACTGGAAGGCCTTTAACATTTCTGCTTCTTGAGTTTCTCCCTTTCATTACACCATGCATTTCAGACATTTTCCCCTCCTAAGCAGCACTTTAAGCAACAACTCACCTTGCTTCTCCCTTGTTTGGGTATCTCGCTACCATAATTGTGTCACATGAACTTCACCAGGGCTCATTCCTAATTGGACTGGTCACCTACTCCACCAGGTAGGTGAGTAATTACCCATCCAGCTTCAGGGTGGGTAATTAGCAAGGAACAGTCCTCTAGCAGTTTGCAAACAGGACAGACGTGGTACACTAGAGCAACACCGAATCATTTAGGTTGGAAAAGACCTTCGAGATCATGGAGTCAACACGATGGAAACAACCACCGACTCCTCCTACACGTTTGGGTTACAGCCCTCACACCAAGCCTAACACAGCTCATCTCAGACTTCTTGTGTTTGCCATAACGCGTTTCACTGCAGGCCAGCAGAAAAGCACACAAAGCAAACCTCCGTTCTGTAGATTAGCCACCAGTTCAGGGATCAGGTAGCCACACGCACTGCAGAGGCAGTTGTTGAGCTGCCATCTGTCTCTATCACTGGGTTTCATCCAAGAGCAAAGAGGAACTGCATGCCTTGCCCTAAATTATAGACCGAAGTAGCTGGCTTTGCTTATGTTTTTCTTTCACCATTGCTACAGCCTTATCAGCTTGGTATCTGAGATATTTATACAGTACACAGACTTCTAGCACCTTGCCATTTTTTTTCCTCCCCTGATATTTGTGTTCGTTTATACATGACCCTGCGGCTTGTTTTATTCAGAGACACGTCAGTACCTCGGGGGTCTTGTGGTTTTGCTGCATGCGGTGATGTACGAAGAGCGAGCAGAGATATTTAAATTGCTACTTGAAATACAATTTGTATGAAAACTTAAACAGGCATCGATCAGAAGACAGCGAAAACTTCATCTGAATAAGCCTTTAGCAAGCAAGTAAAGGCTTGCAAGAGAGCCCTTGGTAACATTTTAATGTATGAAACACTGATTCATTAAGAAATACATTAAATCCCTCATTAAGAACAAAGTGAAAACCAACCCCTCCCCTCTTCCAAATTTCTCTACAACCTTAGGGGTTAAAGTAAAAGAGCTTGAAAACAATGTTGGAACTCCAAAGGGCATCTAAAAGAATCTCCAACGTGTTTATTACATGACACATGGGATATTTGAAGTTAGACCAGCAAAGGGAAACGAGTGAGGCAGGGCACAGAACCGTGGCCTGGGCAGAAAAATGGAACAGCTTACAAAACACAGCGGCGATGGGGTTTCCATCAAACATTTACCTTGCACGGGGAGCGCAGTTCTGCTTTGTTAGCTGATGACTACCACTGTTTTCTCTATCAGGCAGGATTAGCTTCTTTAGATGTTCCCCCAGCACCCGGTGAACTGCACTTTATGAATCATCACATTTCTAACTTGTCAGGCGTGGTTGGACACCTTAGGGCAAACAGGGACCCTGGTTCAAACAAGATGAGTTAACTGCTTAAAAGATTAAGAGGACAATACGCAGTTAAATTTCCTGAACTCTTACTGAATAGAGAGCAGAGCCTTAGCTCAGCTGGTTTAGAGAGTTGTGGTCATGGGTATCTCCAAATCATACTATTAAAAATACAACTCACATGGAGGAACAGACTGGGAGACAAGCAGCAGTCTAAAAGAATGATTAAAAAATAAGTAAATCAACTCCCACGCTTCTAAAAAAGCTAGCTTCACTTTTAAACAAGGCTCCTTCCCTTCTAGAGGAAACAAAAATGCTAAGAGTTTCACTATGGTCTTGGTGAAGCGTGAGCCTTGCTTTGACCCCATGAACTTCCTCAAAATTTCAGCTTCTTTTTGAGAGCTTCCCAGAAGCCAGTACTCGGGAACGGTACCGTGCTGTGACACACGGGACAAGGCAACCAACTACACTGAAGGAAAACATGCAGTGAAAACAGAAAACCCACATCCAACACCATAGAAGGGTCTAGGTTGGAAGGGACCTCGGAGATGATCTAGTTCCAACCCCACTGACATGGGCAGAGCCACCATCTACACGAGACACGCTGAGTCTCATCTGTGATCACCAGTGGTTAATTTCTTTAGCATAGGTTCATGCCTACAGCTTTATTTAGTCTTTAAAGCTCAGCAGCTCAAACAAGGTGGTGGTTAGAGCCCTGGTCTAGCAGGCATCTAACGAACATGAGGGAACTCTGCACATAAATCATGAAGCGGTAGAATCGGCTTCAAAATCTTTAGCTGTTCTCTGGACCTGGTTAGGATAAGGAGCCTTTAAAGAGCTTCTAAGTGGCCTTTGTATTTATTCATTCCTTGCCTCACAGGGAGAACTGTGGAAACATAACACACAGTACACCTGGGCCACGAAAATGCAGATCCTGAAGAATGACCTTAAGCACCACAAGTTACTCTGGACAGAATTACAATCAAATGTGACCTACTAGGTAGCTGCCTGTTGATGCACTGCTGACAGTCCTCCTCAAGAGCAACAGGAGATGGCTAAAGACTGTGTCCAGACTGTGGAGATACTGTCCACATGTGCTCATCTTCAACACATGCATCAATGATCTGGGTGAGGGAACAAAGAAACCTCAGCCAGTTTGCTGATGATACAAACCAGGAGTAGCACAGGCATCAGAGGCCTGTGCTGTCATCCAGCGTGATCCGGACAAGCTGAAGAGTTGGGTAGAGAGGAATTTAATGAGGTTCAACAGGAGCAAGTGTAGGATCCCGCATCTGGGAAGGAACAACCCTGTGCATCAGTATAGGGTAGGGGTAGATCTGCTGGAGAGTATCCTTGAGGAGAAAGATCTTAGAGTCCAGCCCCCTTTCTCCTCACTCCATTTTTACTCACACAACCAGAGGAGGCGATTCACACGTAGCGTTAGTCACGGCTTGGATCAGGTTGATATCATTTCAGAATGCAATGGGGAACCTAGTGATTTTCCAAGGGTTTGATAGGGCACATATGGGAACAGTGAAGGGAGGTACTTGAAGCGTTACACACACCAGCGTGCCTCACGACGGGGATAAACTTTGGCGCAGCCCTGATTTGCTGCAATACTTTGTTACTCATCTCCAACATCTTGGTTTTGATATCAAGCCGGGCATCCTCCCAAGAAAATTGAAGTCTCCTTTCTTGGAATGGGCAGATTTCAAAGGAACACTATGCAAACGCTGAAATCTTCCCTGTCCTTAACTAGTTAAAAAACTGCACGTTAAGGGTAACAGGCAATTGCTCTGGCACAGAATTTAAGTGTAACATAAGGAATCAACACTACTGCTTTAAAGTGTTTGGCAATAAGGTGACAAAGTTATGTTTTAAGGCAAAGGAAACCTAAGAAAGGTTTCCTAACAAAGCCTCAGCAGGCCCTCTGCCTCTAGAGTGCATGCATTTGTCTCTGATTAAAGGAAACCTCAATATGCCAGGCATATATTTGATAGAAAATCAACTTTTCACTGAGGAGCAGAAGGAAATTAATTGCTTATACAAGAAACAAACTAAAAACCCCTCCAAACCAGCTCCCATACAAACAGGAAAGAAACTCCAACCCCAAAACTAAAAGCCCTATAAAATTCAAGATAAATATAACTGAAGGAAAAGTAACTAAACAGAAAACACCACTGTCAAGCTAGTAACTAACTTCTGGATGCAACTTTCCCAAATACATATAAATAATTTCCAAAATATTATGCTTATGGTTTACTTACTCCTGTAAAAAATGGCTGTGAGAAGCCTTTTTTCAATATTAAATGGTCTTCTTCAATCATTTTTGTAAACATAATAAAGGCGGTTTACTCAATTCCTGAAAACTCAATGGGAGATGTGGAACTAAGTCTTGCTCACACTTTGCAACCAGTTGCAGGAATTGAGCTGATTAAACCTCCCCCAAAACACACACACACACAAAGAATCTCCATTTTCCCTGTGCAACGTCTAGAGATGGCAGCAAGAGTAAGAAAAGTCCCCTCAAGCAGCACAGACTCAAAGTATCTAGAAGGTAAAAGCACACCTTCTCCAGTGTCAACAGGAACTGTTCACAGCTGCACAGCACTAGGATTTCACCAAGTATGAAAAGGTCGGTCAAATGAACTCTCACAGCTTCAAACAAGGCTTATTCTAGTAAATGAAAACATTTGTGGTTGGAGAAATTGAAGCTGATTTTGTACCTGTGTTAAAAATACCTTTGTGTTTGTCAGCTCCTGGTTTTAAGCACAGTTCAACGTTGTGGGGAATGAACGATGCAATCCAAGACTTCCAGTAGAGAAGGGGCTGGACGGCATGTGGCTGAACGGTAATAAAATACTTGAAGCAAACAATTTAGCTAATACATTCCTGTGAAAAGGAGATTTGTACTGAAAACAAGAGGGAAAGCACTTTACTTGAATACTCCCACTAACCTATTACCAGTAAATACAGTTGTAAAAACTCTGAGAGTCAATTTGGTCTGGAAAAAAGCTTTTGGAGTTACTTTGGGTTTCCAGTAAATTGAGTGATTCTCTATCTCCTTCCCTAAAAGGAAACAAGAACCTCCTGTCTTTGCTACATGACTGTGGGAGTTCACAGGGAAAACTCAGTTGGTTTTAACACCAGCAGCCTGTGACTTTCACATGCTCTCAACAGAGATGGACTCTTCCTGAAAGCCAGCCAAAGCTGGAGCTCAGCTTTAGCAGCATCCTCTATTCAGCCAAACTAAAAGCCTGAGCTAACACTTGTGGAATAACTTTTTCCTTTGTACCTTCTTCCTGTTGGGCAGGGCATGAACAGACAATTCTGAATCAAGTGGGAGCTACTGCAGATTTTCACAGCTGAAACGATTCTATGGCAAGCCAGTCCCACTTACAGTTCACTTGCATATTTTGAAAGAGCTCTGCAAAATTAAAAACCAAAGTAAGCAGTCAAGAGAATTGAAAAGGATTTCTCTGTTTACAGTCACTACTGATTCAAGTTTCAGACAATTTACAGCATAATAATTGGAGAATGGACAGCTTAGGCCTTCTATTTATGAATTTAGTTACCATTTTAGTAGTATGTCCTCATGTATTTGCTTTTCCCTGTACCAAATGGCTCATCTGTGTGTGGAAACACATGGAGAGGTTTCTACCTTTCCGGAACACCGGTAAATACATGTGATACACAGTGAGATTGTGACAGAACTAAATGTCTTTAAAATTAGAGGAAATCCGAGAAGACTTTGCATCTACAGGAGAGAAGCAACAAGCTCTTCCACCACACTTGAAGACTTTATGGACTAGCAAATAACGATGTGGTATTTATAGTGTCCTTTTCTCCAATGACACATTAACTTTACTCCTTGTTTGGAGCACTTACCAAAAAGTGCTGCTTTGCCTGGCACTTTGCTAATTCCAGGACAGCGCCGCTCTGTAATCTTTAACTTCCTCCCTTCTGCCTGCCCTGAAAAGAAATGTATTTGCATAGTATCTATTTTCAGCAGGACAGATCCTATACTTAAAATTAGTTCTAAATAGTTATTTATAGATTATTACAGGCTATTTCTCAGATGCTCAGGCATACAAGATGTGCTGATTATACCGACACAGCTTAAAATTAGTCCTAGCAGCAGTGACTTACCTTCAGAGATGAAATTTGTATTTAAAAGTCCTATTTATAATAAAAACTCATTCTATTGTATGAAATACTCCAAATTCTTTATTTCGGGCCAGTACAGCATTGTTACAGCCATCAATCTCCCCCCTTGCACTTGCGCACAATCTACCACCAACAAAGTGCAATGGTTACGACAGTACAGGCACAAAGCAGCCCAACAGCTTCACCTTCGTTAAGCAAAGCTGTGACTCTGCTCTAACAGCGGTAATTACTAGTGCATACATTGTTCTCTCCTCCTCAGAGCAAGCAAGAAAGGGAAACTTCCTTATCTGAAGGAACACAGATGGCAGCTTTGCTACCAGAGCAGCCATTTTGTCCGTGGAGGAACAATCGGTAGCTGGATACACCGACTGCCTCCCATCACTGCTTCCAGTTGCACTTACTGCTTCGCAGGGGCTTGCTCAGAACAGGACTGCAAGTATCAAATACTGCTTTTGTTACTGTAATCACTATCAAAGTTCCACATCTGAAGAGCCAACAGAAAAATTTGTTTCATAAAGCAGAACAACAAACACAGAAGACTGTCAGTATCGCAGTTCTCTCACCTAACCCTGCTTAATAAAAAACCAATTAAAATCTCTTTCCTTCCTAAAAGCACCAATCCTCTCCCCTCGAGAAGGCAACAGAGACACTGGGTGTCACTTTCCTAGACATTAAACACAACTAGTGCATTTCACTGCACTGCAAACTTCCAGTTACAGTGGGAACGTTAACAATTAACATATGGAATGAGTGTCAGGAGACTTACAGGTACCAAAGGCAAGTTAGTCACAAAAACCTCTACAAAAACATTACAAAAAGCAGCAGCAAACACTGCTACCATGAAACACGGAGCTCTCATGAAACATGACTGACTGGACGGCCATCTGGAAAACAAGCTGGTAACACTAATGTTATAAAAATAGCCAAATATTTGATCAGAGTAACTGTATGAACAAGTGTTAGAAGGAGGGAAGGAGGAAGTATGATTCAGTTCACACAAATTCTACTTGTACAAGAGTGCCTCCAAGCCACACAACAGGTCATTTCAGGTTTAGATGATAATCAAGACTCCAGTCCAATACACGCCACCAACCCTGGCTAGCACATCCGGACAGACAACAGAGCAGAGCAGAGTTCCAGAGCTCCTTCTGTACTGCACAAGCCCCGGCCATCGGTGTCAATGCCAGTGGTCGATGACAGGTCGCAGCAAGGCACACTGCAGTTAAGAATGGAGGAGAGCGGTGTGTGCTCTGCTGTCATCAGAGGTAAGAATCAGAATACGCACGGTAGGTGTTCGGTTTGGTTCCAGGCACATCTTTGGTTACATTCTCAATACAGTCTCATGAAAAATATAAATAAAACATTCAAGACTTGGTTAACGTCCAGGCAAAGATAAAACTTCTCTCTGCAACCAAGACAGCAGAAGTCCCTTTACACTGATGGTCTATTATATCCATAAACGGTAAAATCCCAGTGCTACAGTAAGGCATGTAAATACTGAACCTGAAAGACAATAAACAGGGAGGAAAGTGGGAGAAATTAACATTAGCTCTCAGAACATTTCACAGAATCACAGCATCGCTGAGGCTGGAAAAGACCTCTGAGATCATCCAGCCCAGTCTGTGAACATCACCAAAATCAGCTAGACCAGAGCACTAAGCATCACGACCAGTATTCGAGGTGAGGCCTCACTAGTCCACACCTCCCTAGTCTTTCTGGCCACACTATCGCTGACACAAGCCAGGATGCCAATGGCCTTCTGTGCCACCTGGACACCCTGCTGGCTCCTGTTCATCTGACTGTTGACCAAACTTCAGAAAGCTCTGTTTGCATCTTTCTACAACAGCCAAAGTGTAGCCATCACCCCCTTCCCCACGTGAGAAAAGAAAGTTGTGGATTCACAACAAACAATTTCTAAGTGGAGAGACACAAATGAGACAAGTACGAAGAAAGGAAGGAAAGGAGTGTGGGAAAGCTGGGCTGGAAGGCTATCAAAAGGCCAAGAGAAACCCTTGAGTGCTTACCATTCCCAAAAATAATTAATATGGTAAGTTACAGTTGTTAAGTGAGCAAACGAATACCAGGATTATTAAATCACAGCCAAGTGTTCAGCAAACAAATAAGTGACAGCTATTTTTAACCAGATTTACCAGGATGCAATTTTTAGATTCTCTATTTAAATGAAATCAACTGCTCATTTCTAGATACACACACACACAGAAGATTTCTGTCAGCTTGCAAAGGGAGCGCTTCAAACACAAGAGAAATTATTCTAGAATTATTTCTGATGTTCCATGCAGAGTTCAACATGTTTTTTGAGCAGAGATGGTGGTGAAAAGAATTTCCTCTCATTTAGATGTCTTTTATTTTCCTTAATGGTTCTCCCCAAAGGATAGGCCTGAATGTCTATTCATAGCACTGTACTTAAGTGATCGTACTTGCGACAAAATCCATTGTGAAGGAACAATCACAAAATCTAAATCAGAAGAGTATTTTTCTACTGCAGAGCTGCTCACTTAAGGGCACTGCACACTCAGGAGCAAAATGTCAAAATATTAAAGGCACCTAGAGCAATTATGAGGGTTCACACGCGTAACAGAGCATTTTTCTAAAGTGAAAGTGTAGAGAATATGTGGTGCTGAGCAGTCAGGAAAGCTGAAACGTTCCATTTTGTGTAAGGCCTTCCCTCAGACAGATGCACAAATTCTGGGAAAGCAGGCAGCAGGCTGCTTTTATAAACGAAGTCAGGCACAGAAAAGCTTTTTGGCCCTTGTTAGCAGCTGGGATTTGAGATTTCTGATGCACATTAATATAACAGTATAAAGCAGAGGGGGGAAAAAAGCATCCCAAAAGTCATAGCCACAGCCCGTGGAAAATGAAGTTGCAAATCACAGGAATCTTTGTCTGGGTTAAGCAGACAAATAAGGTTCTTAATCTCAACTATTGCAAGTTCTGAAGTTTTTCTCAACCTTTAGGAATACAGTCAATCAAGAGTTTGTCAATCCTTGAACACAGTTCAGCAGTTTTACCACCAAAACAGCAGAACCCTCACCTGCCAAGTATTTAATATTGTCAAGTTTGTGCGACTCGAGCATCGTTTTCAGATCTGCAACTTCTGTGTCGATTTTTCTGTCTGTTTGGGTCAGGGCTCGATCCTGTTGTGCGTGCTAGAAAACAAAGAACAGAACGATGCAATTTGAACAGTCTCTAGTTTACTTAGAGATGCAGCCCATCCCTTTAAGTTGTACTTTTTGTTCCTCCTTAAAAACAGCATTAAGTTATATCCAGAACAAGTTCCTTCCTAGCTGAACATCTAAGGAATTGAATCGTTTTATCAACTCAGGAATTTCATATGGCACCATGTAATCTAGAAAGTGGTAGAACTGGATGCCTCCTCGTCTCAGTTTAGCAGCATAAACATTTAACTTCTCAGTTACAAGAGCTATTGAGAAGTCTAAAAGCCTCTTGTGACAAAAACATACCAGAGCATAAGGAATTATGGATCATTATAAAAACTGGGAATCAGTTTTCTGACGTAAAAAAATCATGACTTCACCTTGTAATGAATTCTACTACAAAACCAGCTACAGACAAATCCTGAATCTGATTAGGACAGAAGACAGGACTTCTGTAAAAAACAGAGAGAAGTATTATTCAGGAAAAAAAAAGCAGAAAGATCAAACTTTGCTGCCGAGTTGCTGACGTTTTCAAATCAGCACTATAGAACCACTGTGAATCGGTTTGTGACAACTTCCTAGGGATGATTCCCTATGCTACAGAAAGGACATGCTTGGTAAAATCCACCTCTAGAATGAAGCCAAATCCATTAGCAATGTGTTTCAGTCTCACAAGGTAAAATAAAATTCATTTCACAAACTGAGCCCTGAACCGCTGACACATACATGGAGAGAGTCTGATAATATAAATGGAAGCCTTTTATTCTTGAGAAACTGCAGCTACCTGCATCACAGAATTACTGAGGCTGGAAAAGACCTCTGAGATCATCAAGCCCAGCCTGGGACCTAACATCACCACATCAGCTGGATCAGGGCACTGAGTGCCACAGACAGTATGTCCTTAAACATCTCCAGGGATGGGGACTCCCTGGGCAGTCCACTGCAGTGTCTGATCACCCTTTCCAGGAGGAAGGGCTTCCTAAAATCCAACCTAACAATCCCCTGGAAGCTTCAAACCCTGCCCTCTCATTCTGCTGCTAGTTGCTTGTGAGAGGAGCCTGACCCCCAGCTGACTACAACCTTCCTTCAGGTAGTTCAATATAAAAACACACAAGAAAATAAAAAAGCACAACACCAGTTTGTATGTGAACAGGCCTGAAGACATGAACTACTCCAAAAAGGACAGTAGGTCTGCAACACAAGAATAAAACCATTTGCTGTGTGATAATCCGCAATGAAAAACTTACCAGTTCCACTATTTCTGTCCTCATTTCAAGTAGTTTTCTTTCATTGAGTGAGTACTGGGGGAGGAACAAAAAAGATAAATCATACTGTCACTTTCTCCCTCCATGCTTAAAAACACTTGTTCCAAAATTCTGTGAAACGCTGAATCTGATCAAGATTATTGTCTGACAACGCCTGGGACACAAGCATGAGTATTATTACATTAGGGTAATGTAATTAGGGTAATGTAGAGTGATTGCTGCCCTTTGGAAAACCACAGTCTAGAAAGTTTGGGNCCAGTCCTCCCTTAAACACCTCCAGGGAGGGGGACTCCACTGCTGCCCTAGGCAGTCCATTCCAGTGTCTGATCACTCCTTCCAGGAGGAAGGGTTTCCTAACATCCAACCTAGATTTTCCCTTGTGCAGCTTCAGGCCCTGCCCTCTGTCACTAGCTGCTTGGGAGAAGAGCCTGATTCCTGTTACAACTACCTGAAAGGAAGTTGTAAGAGAGTAGTAAAGTTCCCCGAGTCTCCTCCAGGCTAAACAACCCCAGCTCCCACAGCCTCTCTTCATCAGACTTTCCGTCTAGTCCCTTCACCAGTCTCATTGCTCCTCCAGACCTGCTCCAGCCTCTCAATCTCTTTCTTGAAGCAAGGGGCCCAGAACTGCCCACAGTACCTGAGGGAAGGCCTCCCCAGTGCCCAATAGAAGAGGAGAATTACATCCTTAACAATTTAATAGAAATCACAACTGAGGTGATATTTCTCCTTAGAACTGCACTGAATACTGTCAAAAGAACCATGATGTTTAAAATAATTTGATGGACCAAGTCCATCTGCTTTTCTTCAAATAGATGCTGATAAGCAAACACATGTTTTCTGATTAATTTACAGGCTACAAGCTTCTTTCTTGAGGTCTGTGTTTGAGTTTTGCTTTATGACTGCAACTCCAAGTCAGATGCAAGGATTTTAAACTTAGGAGGAAAAACAAGACAAAAACTTCCCCCTTGAAATTCAACAGGGAGATCTACCCTCAAATCCCTGTTTTCCATAGTGCAGATAAAATTCAAGTTCTATCAGATGCAGGTGGAGATCTTTAAAAGCAAGCTTGGAGGCTTCAGCATCAGTGCTGGTTAAGCAGTTCTCCTTCAGTGCTTATTCCAAGCAAAACTGCAGGATAAGAATGTTAACGAATCAGTTCTAACGTGTATTTCAAGGCTCAAAACAAAGTAAACCAGCATAATTGTAAAGAATTACAACCTTTTTCACAGTAGGTGTTTCCTGACAAACCGGCTAAGCTATAAATTCTCTTGCTATGGGGAAATGAAACATCTCCAACGATGATAAATGTAATGAGATGTGTAAACTTAATTAAGTGTGAAAATACTGAAACAGTAGTAACACAGAACACCTCTGAGCAGCTAGTCAGCGCATTAAATATCTAATATATTAAAGCATAATGTGTTAATTCTGATATGAACACAGTATCAAAACAGACACAGGAAACCAAACGTGACACCTTTTCCTACAGCAGCAGATGAATGACTTGGATAAAATCTCAGCGAGAGCACTGCTCAGTGTGAAAATGTGCTTTGTGTACGATGTTCTTACTCACAATAAGAGGCTACTCAGTGCTGAGATGGTTTAGAAAAAAGCAACAACAAACTTACCAGTTCTTTTACTCTGCTCTTCTCTAGGTTTAGATTTAGCTTGTTATCTGCACGAACTTTGGTAATTTCATCCTAATGGAAAAGATCAATAAAGCAGTAAGACTTCTCATCTCATCATGAGGAAGAAAACCATGTTAATTAATATGCAGAGTTTTCAAAAGTGATCAAATCTCAGAATCAACAACTAACAATTACTCTGAAACCCAGCAGTGAATTGAGAGCATCTTTCTGCAAATGCTGTCAGTGTTTCCTGCACCTTAGAAATCCATGCCTAGACACAGCCTCCATGAGGCAAACCTGATGCTCCAAGTAACTTCAAAAGCAGTTTCTAACCTGAAAATGTAGAAGAATATCTGTTTCTAAAGACGTCACTAGGGCTTTCAGGAAAAGCATCAGATGTTTCACCAGCCAGGAAATGCTTATTATAGATTTAAACTGTTTTAGAACTATCAGAAGCTGTACAGTTGCATTTTCCTTCCTCAATAGCTGTAGGTGATTCCTGCTTTTTCTCAGTGACAGCTGCCATTTCAGTGCAGTCTCCTGGCAGGAGAAATTCCAGCTGGCTGACGGTTCGTCATGCGGCAAACTGCTGATCAGAGGAGTGTGTGGGAGCAGTAGGAGACTGCTGATGTTCTAGGAGATTCTGCCATTAAAACCAAGTGAGCGGCTCTCAAGAAGGCCAATGTCAAGTGTTAATTTATTTAGAACGATAATTACACGGTGTTTGAATTTTGGAACGTTAACTGGTTTAGAATTAGATGTCATCGCAACGTGAAATGTGACAGTGTAATGAATTGAAAATAGAAACAAACTTTTCATCAGCTTTGACAGCGTTGTGTCTTTTTGTCTTTTAGAGGAAGGAGTACGACCAAACATAAAGTAACTTGCTCTTGTGAGGATTACATTTACAGTTTACTTTTAAGTGTAAAGACATCTAGCTCTTAAGAAAAGATGACTCAGATTCTTGATGCTCCACCAGTGGATTACACTAATGCATTTCTGTCTGACTACAATCATAAAATAACTTGCAACTCAAAAAATGAGACACCAGATGTATTTTCAAATGCTATCCCGAAACCCCAGATAATGAAACACTTCATAACACGGTATGAAACATGCAACAGTCTTGAGAAATTTATGTTCTCCTTTTGGAGATGACATGGGGTGACAGGATGAGAGGAAACAGCCTCAGGTTGTGCTTGGGGCGGTTTAGGTTGGACATGAGGACAAACATCCTCCCCAAAAGGGTTGTCAGGGCTTGGCTCAGGCTGCCCAGAGCAGTGGTGGAGTCCCACCCCTGGAGGGATTTATCAGACACAAAGATGTGGTTCTGAGGGACAGGGATCAGCAGTGACCCGGCAGTGATGGGTCAGTGATTGCACCTGATGATCTTCAAGGTCTCTTCCAACCAAAACTATGCTATGATTTTGTGACAAAAAGAAACTGAAGCAAACAGGAAAGAACCAGCAAGAAGTCACTGAGTGTGACCGCACTTTCCAACAGCTCCGCAAAGCCAACAGTTTCATGGGCGACTCCTGAGGAAGAGTTCTCCACCCTTTGAACTAAGAAGGCCACCTGAGCAGAAAATAGCAATTCTCCCTAAAAACAGAGACTGTTTCTCTGTTTCCCATCAAAACTGTGCTTGCAAGAAGGTTTGTTTCTGTGTAAAAGCTGCTCATGTCTCCTAGCTGTCAGCTGATCTTGGTTTTGGTGGTAGAAGGGTGTTTGGATTGCTCTGCAGGACAGGACAGGCACAAAGCACAGAAACAAAGCTCTGATGTTTAAACCTGATAACAGTAAGAATCTGTGTGATTATTAACAGAGCCAGTTTTCTAGAGAGAAGCTGTTTCCTTGAAACGGTTGTTTGTTCCCAAAGAAGGAAGCCAAACGCAATGCTCCCAAACCATAGTGGTTTAAAGCAGCCATTCAAAAGTGATTTAAAATTCTGGACTGTTTGACTGCTAAGTCTTCAGATTATAAATAAACCAATTAGTGCTGTCATTTTAAAAGTATATTGTGTCTTTACATGTAATAGGCAGCTCTAAATGCAGAGCTTCACTCAGCCTTAACCCTGACATGGCAGCCACTTTCTGAATCTGAATTAAGGGCAAGCAAGTAAAAAAATCTTTAGTTATATTCTCCTTCACCTCTTGCACCATTCACAGCTCTCTGTCACCATAAATGAAGCAGGCATGAAACTGTTGCAGCCCACGGTGTACCATCGATTGCTATTTCAGTACCCGATGGATCACAACAATTAAGAACAGCTTTGAAAATAAAATCTTCAAAGTCAAAATTTATCTTCTTAAAAGCAAGCTAGACAGGCATTAAACCTGAATTATACTGGTACAGTGTTCTTACCATGACTTGCTTCTTTATCTGCTGGAGTTCAAGTTTTATTTTCTGGGAGAGGAGGAAAAACAAACTATTACTGTATATAAACCCAAAATCTGGAAATACTAATGAATTTGTATGGTCAGGATCAACTATAACTCAGAATGTGAAAAGGAAGGCAGAGTATTGTTGAATTCTGTGCCCTCAGTATGGGTACAGACACATGCATGTATGTTCCTCAGCACTATGCATTGCCACAAAGCAACAGGACAGAAGTTAGTGCTGTCTCACAGGCGTACAGGTGCCCAAATGCATGGGATGGAATGAGCAAGAGTGAACTCAGGAGGCCAAGGGATGTGATTAATTTGGCACCTGACACCCTGCACTTGATGTCCAAGAGGCTGTCACCTGGCTTTGCTACAGGGGTTCATCGCTGGCTCATGGTCAACCTGGTGTCCACCAGGACTCTTGGGGCCTCTTCCACCAAGCTGCTTGTCAGCTGGTCACCCCCAGCCTGTCGTGGATCATGGAGTTATTTCTCCCCCTCCCAAAGTACAGTACTTGATTCCATTAATTCAGCTCCACAAGATTCCTGTCAGCCCACTTCCCCAGCTTGCTGACGACCCTCTGAACGGCCGCACAACCACCCAATGTGTCAGTCAGTGCTCCCAGTTTTCTATCACCTGCAGATTCCCTGAGGAAGGGAATCCAGAAGGTCACTGCCCCAGAGCCAAGCCCTTGTGTACAATATACCTTTTTATACCATCAGAAAAAAAATAAGCAAATCTTAGAGCAGCACCTCCCAAGATAGCAATTTTTACCTCGTTTTCTGAGCGAAGCGCTGAAAATTCACTTTTTTCCAGAATGATCATGTCCTTTTTCACACCACCAATATGGGACATTACTTGCTGAAGTGCAATCTCCTTTAAAAGAGGGAAGAGAAAAAAAAACCAACCTTTCAGAACATATCCTAACTACATTATCTTGTCTCATCTGTGCCTACAAGTACGTTGGGTTATTTTGGTACCTTGACGTTTTTAATTCAGCAACTGCAGATTGATTATGTGAGGTTTGGGAAGGAAAATAAATTGACAGTGACAAAACAAGCAGGATAGGCTCAGACGTCGGTAATGTTTGACAAAATTAGCAGCGCTACCACGGATCAGAATAATTCAATTAATACCCTAGGAAACAGTTTCTTCTAAGACTGCAAATTCTTATGCCAGCAAAGGGAGAGGAGTTTCTGAGCTAAATGCGGGCCTGTTAGAGTCCACAGAACAAGCTCTGCCATGGAGACTTCTTTTACTCCCCGATATCTCTGGTTTGTTTGTGCTCTCTCCCTTCATTGGTGAACTCAGAAAACAGAGTTCAGACTGTTATGTACTCTTTCTCTTCCTCATCTTTACGTATACTACACATACATTTCTTTTAACCTAAGGTTTTGTCTAACCACTGTAATATTTCATCTTTTTTATAGTGAACTAAGACCTAACACCTACAGCCACAGCATTCCAAACCTTCTTCCAATTCTAATTCTCTTTCTGCCTAAGCCCTTATGCTCTGAAAAGCTGTAAGTGCAGGTTTATCACACTGCCCAGAGCTCAGGGCATGCACAGCCCATGAGCATGCCACAGACCACAGATGCTATTTTCTCATGCTCTAAGACAGCAACCTAGTTAATAGGTAATAAATCCAGGTTTCTGTGCTGGTGACCTGGGGCCACGAGCCACAGCATTAGAAAGCAGACTGAGAGGCTGTACTTCAGCTATGCCTTGTCTATTTGAGCAGTTTACGTGTCAGCAAATTTCAGTACACCAGATATTGTGGATCCCACTCAAGTTCCAGGTGCAGTGAATCACTCCTTACTCTGAATTTCAGTCTCATTTCTGAAGCCAGGTGCCTAAGAGCACAACATTGGAACATTCAACTCTGTCACATCCCACTCCTTACACGAATCTACCTCTGTATGATGTGACAAAGGGCCTCCATTAGTATTAGAAGAAGCCTTACGTTTGAGACAATTATTCATTAAGACAAGCACTCTCTCACAAGCCAGAACTAACAATTCAGATAACACACAGAATCACAGAGTGTTAGGGATTGGAAGGGACCTCAAAAGATTGTCCAGTCCAATCCCCCTAACAACGTAGGATCCCCTAGATGCAGTCGCACAGGAACAGTCCAGGTGGGTTTTAAATGTTCGCAGAGAAGGAAGACCCACAGCCTCCCCAGGCAGCCCCTTCCAGGGCTTTGTCACCCTTACCAGGAATAAGTTTCTTCTCATCTTGATGTGGAACCTCCTCTGTTCCAGCTGACACCCATTGCCCCTTGTCCTATCACTGGGTGCCACTGAGCAGAGCCTGGCTCCTTCCTCCTGGCACCCGCCCTTTCCATATCAGTTATTCTCAATGTCCTGGCAGCCAGGAAAAAAATCTCAGCACATACTCAGCACTAGCAGTCCACTACCAAGCAAGTTTTCATCACTTCCTCCCAGCAAGATGTAGATGCTGCGTAGGTTTAGAGGACACCATGAACAACATATATATCCAAGGAAGAGGAGACAGAATTCCCTATCAGCATGCAAACCATACGTGTTCCTCTATCTTATCAGTGTGTAAAACTACACCAATCAAGCACTAAAAACATTATAAGGAAGGTCAGCTCAACAAGAACAGTAATAATAATACATGTCATGTGACACTAAGAGATAAATTAAAAGGCACCACGTAGGAGGATGGTTAACTGAGGGAATCTGTACATCCTGGTTACAAGTCTAGAGAAGAACACCTGTAGAAGCTTAATGATTCAATTCTAATGCACTCCTACGTCTGCTAAAAAGCTTCTCACTAATTCTAACAGAAATATTTGTCTGTCACCTTCAAACTTCTACAATGCAGCACCTAACAGTAATGAATAGCAACATATATTTCACAGCCAGTAAGCTAGGTTTTGATTGACTTTAACCCCCGCACTGTGTCTGATCTAACCTGCTGTACTTTGGTGACCATGTCGTTGTAAATCATATCCATGTTGTTGTTCATAATTTTCACTAATGCCGACACAATGACCTCCGACTGCTGTGTGGTGAACCCTAAACAAAACAAAACGCAGTAACATTCAGAAAGGAACTCAAACCCAGTTTACAAACACCACTTGCTAATACCCAACACCAAGTTAAAACCAGCAGCAGTTATGAAAGATAATAAAACATACCTTGATCCCACATTAACAAGAGAGCACAGCTAGAACACAACACACTTGAGATCCTCCACCCCAAAACTACATCTGCTGCTTCGCTACTATTACAGGATCAGCAGGATAAACACTGTGAATTTTCCACAACGATTATGGAATGTCATATCTCACATGCAGTTATTTCTATGAGCAACAACTGTCACCCTGAAACTCAGATACTTTCAAGACACTATAAATCTTCAGGACCATCAAAGATATGCAAAACTCAGTTGAATACTGCACTATCTGTTACAAGTTTGAGTCCTAGGAGCCTCTGAGACTGTGTTAGAAACTTTTCAAGCTGAGTATTTTGGGAATTGTAAAACACCGTCACTAGAAATACTCTCAACTTTTTCATTTTCGAATTTAAGAGTATCTTGGCCAAGATTTAATCAGTACAAAACGAAACACTTGCGAAAGGATGATTGCTTCAAGCAAAGTAGTGGTGAGGCCACACAAGGGGACAGGAATGGGGACCTCTCAGGTTAAGGTACCTTCCTCACCTCAGCAACATTAGCGCTACACAAGAAAGATGCAGATAGACTGGAGAGGGTCCAGAGGAGGGCGACCAGGATGATTAGGGGACTGGAAGACCTCCCGTACGAACAAAGGTTATGAGAACTGGGTCTGTGCAGTCTCGAAAAGAGAAGGCTTAGGAGGAACCTTATTGTGATTTACAAGATGCTCCAAGAGATTCCAACTGGATTCAAGAAGAAAGTTTTTCATGATGAAAGCTGTTAGACAGTGGAATGGTCTTCCAAGGGAAGGGGGGGGATTGCTCGACTTTAGACAATTTTAAGGCTCAACGTGACAGGGTTCTGGGCCAGCTCATTTCAACTGGATCCTGCTTTAAGAGGTTGCACCAGATGATCGCCAAGGTCCCTTCCAACCTGCAAACCTGTGAACTAATCCAAAAGATCTCTTTCTTTACCCGTATGTCCACTACATATTAAATACCTAGAAATCCAATTAACACATTTGAAACCATTACCTTAAAAAATGGGTGGTTTTTTTCACTTTCAATTGTCACAATTTAAGTTCTCTTCAGTTTTTTAATTACCAGTAGGATAATAACTTGTCCTCAAGTTACATAAGCTCACTGCTTCCTTTTGGAAATAAAAAAAAAGACTTGTATGCCCGTATTCAGCATTTAAAAACCATAAAAATCCATTGAACTGGAGCTGTAACATGTCAAGGCTTTGTAAAATAAAACACACATAGACAAAATGACATTAAAAATCAACCCCTTTCTAGCAAATTACCGTTTTCTTCCAAGAGGCAAACCAGCGCATGAGTGTCAAAAAAAAGCTTCCTATTTCCCAATAAGGAAATACTCCCTTTGCTTTGCAACGAAGATGATGCAGAGAAGCTTACATCTGGAAAAAATGAAAAGATAATTTTAAGTTATTTTTAAGAAAAAAAAATGTAATCGAGGTTTCCCTTCTAGGAGTTTCCTACTACAACAAATATTTTTCATTTATGACAAAATATTAGATAGGGTGTTGAGATCATGGAGGCTGGCTTGAAAATGAAAAGTCTCCAATCAGCAAGCTCTACATGCTAAGAGCCTGACAACAGAATACAACATTACCACTGCACTTCTGAGATGCTCTCCAAGAACATAAAATCCTTGTGAGAAATGTCCACCAAGTGTTAGTGTCTTCAAATTGTTTTTTACTGTTATCAGCGCAACCAGTGGAAGCTGCAGACAGTTCAAAGCTTTGGAGACTAAACCTACCCTAAAGGAGCAAAACTTCACTGGTTATTCTTTGGACAAAAGTGAAAATGCTCACATCTGACATTCAGTATTTATACAGAATGTATTTCTAAGACCATGTAGTGTCTGTGGGGACAAGAGGTTGATCATGAGATGGAACACGAGGTGAACTGTCACGAGGCAGAACTCTGTCCTCAAGGGTGTTGTCTTTTAACAGTCTCAGACAGACAGTATGGCTACACCTTACTTAAAGGTCAATAAACGATAATAAATTTGGTGTTGGGGGAAGGAAAACTCAATAGGTTACCCCTACAGACAGGCCTAAGAGTTAAACAATGTAGTCTCTGAAAAAGACAACAGGTATAACAGTCACTCCCATGAAGGCTTAACAGTTACCCCCACACAGGCCAAATAGGGGTTACCAATACAAACAGACTTGTTACTCTTGTAGCCAGGCCTAAGGGTTACCCCTAAACACAAGCGAAACAGTTACCCCACCAGTCAGGCCTAATTGCTATCCCACCCAGCCAGGCCTAACCATTACCCCTACAGCCTGCGTGTTACTCCCACGGAGGCCTAACCAGTTACCCCACAGCCAGGCCCGTTATCCCCTACAGGCAGGTCTGATCGTTACCCCCACAGAGGCCTAACCATTATCCCTATAGCTAGGCCTAACCCTTACTCCCTCAGAGGCCTGTTACCCCCCAAGAAACTTAACTGTTACCCCTCATAGCCAGGTTACCCTTGACAGCCAGTCCTCCCCGCTCCCAGCCTCCGGCTCTCACCCCGTTCCCCGAGGCGCCCTCCGCGCCGCGCGCTCCCGGTAACGGCCGCAGTACTGAGGCGGCTGCGGCGCGCGGGGGAGGAGGGAGCCGCACGACGGTCACGCAGCAGCAGCAGCATCGCCGCCCGTCTCCCGCCGCTCACAGCCGTGGCCGCCTGACCCCTGGCCATGACTCCCGGGTACCGGGGGCAACCGCCGCCGGGGCTACGAGCGGAACTCCATTTCCTTTCACTTCCGCTACGGGCGGCGACACACTTCCGGCTCCGGCACGTGATGGAACGCCCCTCGCGGCGGCGGCGCCGCCGGTGGCAGTTGATTGTATGGTACACGCAAGAGCTACAGCCAGAAGAGTGACGCGGGCGGGTGCAGAGGTTCGCCCCTCCCCTGGTGGTCGCGGTCACTGTCCAGAATAACGTTTTGTCTTCGTTTGGGGCGGAGATGGACGTTTGGTAGAGGAAAAAAACCCTGTACTTCTGGCAGCCTTGCGTTCTGCAGTGATACTGAGATTTGAGGTGTCACACTTAAGAGAACAACAGGATAGTTTGGGATGGAAGGGGCTTCCAGAGGTCCCTTTAGTCCAGTGAGCAGGGACATCTCCTTCCAGCTAGAGCAAGGCGCATCCTAACCAGCGGGCAGATTCACTGAGCTATGGAAGCTGCTTTGGAAAGCTACAGAGGCTCCAAGCAATCCGTTTTGCTAACTGGGCATCGGGGATTAATTCCTGCTCCAAGAATCACAACCAGCAGGGGAGAACAGGACAACCAACTCCCGCAATCTCATGATTCTCGGTTGCTTAATGCTTGGCTTTCATCTATCCATTGCCCCATGGAAGCCGTTAGGTCCCAGTTAAAGGCTGTAAATGAAACAAGCTCTGAAGGTTACGTGCTCGGTGTCCTCAAAACCTTGTCCCTGCAGACACTTGGTGCTGGTTGATCTACGGTAATAATCCCCTTGGCTGTAGCAATGGAAGCTGCAGAGAAGGATTAACAAGTGGTGGATGACTTTGCCATTTCTGTTACCCCAGTTTTTAATGCTAAGAATAAGGACTGATAACAGTACTTGCTGTACTTGTAGGAGAAAAACTCAAGGGGAGGGTGAATTGAGTTCAGAGAGATTGTGTTGATACCTGCAGGGACAGCAGATGTGACCCTGGGGCGTTATCACATAGGGCATCTTCAGTGCCTCATGGGGAAAGTTTCATTGAGCTGGGAGTGTAATGTCATTCCAAACACGAACCACAGCTCTGCTCACTGCCATACAGGAAAGGTGACCTAAAACCAAACTGTTAACCTAGTCAACGGGATAATTAAAGGGAGTGAGGTGTCTTCTCTCTTGTGGTGGATCAAAATGAGATTGCTTGTTTGGCTTAGTTTGAGAGGGGATCTTGTTTCCATCTGTGAACAAAATAGAACTGTAAAAATAGGCAGAGGAAGAAAAACCTCACAGTTTATGCAGAAGAACATTTACTGGTAAAGGAGCATTTGGTGTAAACTGGCCAAAAGATAATGTAGACTGGAAATGAAAAGGTATTTGACTCGACAGAACAGTCCTTCTGAAAAGCTTCCCAGTAGGAATCAGGAGGGATCAAAATCTGGAATCAGTTTTCAGATGGATGTGGTTGGCTTGTGAAAGGAGTTTTATGATGCCGTTACCCGTAACAGCAAGGGACTGATTTCTGTGCTCTTGCATTAATTTTCCACTGTGGAGCTTTTCCACTTTCTGCCTCAGGCATCTGGGACCAGCCACTGTCAGAGAAAGACTAATGAGCTAAAAGGACCAGAGGTGCAATGCAAAACAGCATTGAATAGTCCTGATAGTTACTTGAAATGTCTTAAACCAGCAACTGCACAGAGCAGAGGGGGGATTAACAGCTGCCAGGGGTGATGTCTTCCAAATGGGAAAAGCTGAAAACCTCCCAGGCTGGAAAAGGAGAGTCACTGGTGCATGAATGCTTTCCCACTTTAAAGGGATTATTATTATTAATAACATAATATTCCATATTACAGAATAATTATATATTATATTATATTATGTATAATAATACTACTAAATAATAACACTAAAGGCAGTACATCGTTCAAATCAATATGCAAATGGGAAGGTGCATCTGGAGTCATTTCAGTGCTGCTATATCAGGGATAAATGTACCCCAGGGGTTTTCAAGCAAAGGTGGTACCCAGCAATTTGAAAACTGATAATAAAGTGATAAATCCATTGTTTTCCTCATTTACAACAGATAATCACTTTAAGTGTTCCAAATCTCCTGCCATGCTTTGCGCGTGGATGTGCAGGTGAAGCCCTTATAGAATCATAGAATCACTAGGGATAAGAAGGGACCTCGAAAGATCATCCAGTCCAACCCCCCTGCCACAGCAGGATCACCAAGTCACACAGGAACACAGCCAGGTGGGTCTTGAACATCTCCACAAAAGGAGACTCCACAACCCCTCTGGGCAGCCTGTTCCAGTGATCCGGTACCCTCCCTGGGAAGAAGTTCCTGCTGATACTGATAGGGACCCTCCTCTTTCCAGCTGGCACCCACTGACCCTTGTCCTATCACCAGATGACCTTGAGAAGAGCCTGGCTCCATCCTCCTGACACCCTTCCCCTGTTATTTTCCTTTTTATTGTTAAAATCTGTGAGGACCATGCCATTCCTTCCCATGTATTGATGTATGAGAGCAGGTTATGAAGACACCATCACTGAGAAATAAAGCTCAAACGATGCTGCCCATAGATGGCAGTAACTGCCAATATTAACTGCTGGCTGGCAGTGCCACTCCAGTTCATAATCTTAGTACCCAGGCAAGGTTTCAACCAATTGACTTGATCCCCTAAGTTGCTAAACAGCCATTTCAGGGATCTTAAAATGCACAAAGGTTGTGCACAAAGCTCTTTGCACCACCAGGATTCCTCTCCATGAAGCTGCCTTGGTTGCCACAAATAACCCTGCTGTGATTTCTTGAAGGAATAGAATATTTATCCAAGGGCTGTGATTGACAGCAATAAGAAGTGGCATTTATCTTAGAATATTAAACTGTGCTAGCTTCTCTTTAGACGCATGTTACTTGTGAAAAGGGCCTTACAACGGGGAACAACTTGGACCAACATCCCTTCCCACCACCCTAGAAATTACCTTGTACAAAAGAATATTGATGTACTCACTGTTTTTGAGTAAATAAAGGCAGGAGAGATCATTCCTATGGCACTATGGCACAGAAGAGTGGCAGCAGCTCCTCCTGATTGCCATGTGCAGAAGTAAGGGAGGAGATTATGCAAAGGAGTTACTTCTCTTCACCTTTACACTTGGGAAATCATGGAATCATTAGGGATCAGAAGGGACCTTGAAAGATCATCCAGTCCAATCCCCCTGCCACAGCAGGATCACCCAGACCAAGTTGCACAGAAACACAGCCAGGTGGGTCTGGAA
>VZRI01001308.1:611606-647593 GCA_013397515.1 Upupa epops | reverse complement strand
CCCAGCTCCCTCAGCCTTTCCTCATCAGGGAGCTGTTCTACTTCCTTCGTCATCTTTGTTGCTCTATGCTGGACACCTTCCAGCAGCTCTGTGTCCTTCTGGAACTGAGGGGCCCAGAACTGGACACAGCACTCCAGATGCGGTCTCACTAGTGCAGAGTAGAGGGGGAGAAGAACCTGCCTTGATCTGCTAACCACCCCCCTTCTGATGCACCCCAGGATGCTGTTTGCCCTCTTGGGGACCAACATTGCTGTCTCATAGTCATCCTGCTGTCCACTAGAACCCCCAGGCTCATCATATGTTCATATTGCTCATCATATGTTGATTGCTGATCTGGAGTATGAGCTCAGTCTTTCATACCCATGATGAGTCTTATCCTTTCACTTTGATACTTAAGACACAAATAGATATAATTACTGATTGTTAGGAACACAGAAGAGCAATGTAGAAAATCTCATTGTCTACTTTTAGCCTGTATCTGGAGCTAAACTGTAGTAGATGATCTAAATAGACAATTATCCTCTCCAGCAGAGGAGGAGGCATTGAGAAAAGAAGAGAAGACCTGTAGGTTGAAATGAAAATGAGTTCAATGAAACCGCCAAACTAAAATGAAGGCAATATAAAATCATACTTACCCAGTGAATGTTCAGCAGTCACAATAAATAGGAAGGCAGTTCTTTAGCAGCAGACCGATGAGTAACACCCTCCAGGGATGGGCAAAGGCAAAAGGAGAAGCAGGATCCAGAAGAGCCTCCACCTTCAGTAGACTTCATCCTTTATACTGAGGGTGATGCTGATGGGATGGGATCCACCTGAGAGCCAGCTCTGGGCAGCTGCCCTGGCTGACTCCATAGCTGGGCTGGGAGTCTGACTCAATCAAACCAGGACTCACACACTCATGCAGCCCCTCTTTGTTGTGCCAAGAACATCACTGGAAATCCCAAGTTCTTCCACACAGTTTATGTCCTCCGTTAAGCTTTGGATGTCTCCAGGTTCTCAGAGTCTGAAAGAACTGACTCTATGGGTTCAGGAAAAAGACCCTCAATCACCCCTGAACACAACTGTGGTGGGAGCAGGCTCTTGCTGATATAGAAATGTGCTCCCAGCTTTTCATTTACCAAGTGCATTTTTAACTCCTTCTTTTGAGTGGCTGTGCTGCACTTGAGTTTAGGGTTCCTTTTATAATTCACAGCTGTGCAAAAGGTGCTGAGGGTGCCCTTCCAGAACCCATATGCAAAAATACTGAATAAATAACTAAACGCTCCTTTTGCATGGCCTCATTAAGATCAAAGCCAAATTCCTACAAGAGAGAGCCACATGACATTAGCTGTGTTCTCTTTGCCTCTCAGGGTTGGGCCATTCACGATGCCAACAACAGTAAAAGGATGCCTTTACTCCACGGGGCTTTTATAGCAGCAGTGGTCAAAACAAAGCAATCCCTGCCAGTAGGACCCAGCAGCGTTGTGAGAGTGTGGAAGTGTCTATCAGCACTTTCTTTTTTCCACAGGCTGAAGGACAGATGGGATGGGTGCGACGGTTGTGAAGGTCCATTCAGCTGCTGTGCAGCAGCGTTGAATGCTTCAGAAGAACCGAGCCGAACACTCGCTGTGCTTTGGAGAGGTGAGGTACAGACCAAATGCTCATCAGCCCACGATGCAGAGATGAAGCGGGGACAGTCAGCTCAGGTTTTCGAGTCAGCATCGCTGAGGGATTTTGCTTATGTAAACACTTGTGCTCGTGTTTTCTGTGTCTACAGCCATCTGAGCTTTTTCAGAGCTGCAGACCGAACATCTGCATAAATCTGAATGAAAGATTTAGGAAACAAATAAGAAGATTATGTGGCAAAACCGCATCTTTGTTGCAGCGTTTCGGAGCTCAGACACAAAAAAATCAGGAGCATTATATGAAACTAACAATATCAGATTGTGTTTGCAATACATATTCAGCCATCTGGACGTAAGCTTTCATCACCTGTGTCTTCAGGTTTGAGCTGAAGCTGGCATACTGCTGGGAGTGAGGAAATGTGTTCAGTTCTGGGCTCCTCATGATAGGAAAGACATGGAGATGCTGGAACAGGTCCAGAGCAGAGCTACCAAGCTCGTGAGGGGTTTAGAGAACCAGTTGGATGAGTTGAGGCTGAGGGAGCTGGGCAGGTTGAGTTTGGAGGAGTCTAAGAGGGGGACCTCATTGCCCTCTACAACCCCCTGAAGGGAGGTTGTGGAGGGGTGGGTGTTGGCCTCTTCTCCTTGGTGACTGCTGACAGAAAGAGGGGCACTGGTCTGCAGTTGTGGCAGGGAAGGGTTAGATTGGATCTGAGGAAGAAATCCTTTGCAGACAGAGTGGCTGGGCACTGGCAGGGCCTTCCCAGGGAGGTCCCCATCCCTGGAGGTGTTGAAGAACCGTGTAGTCATGGTGCTTCCCACCCTGCTCGAGTGGCAGCAGGGAGGGGATCGGTCTGTATTTGTCAGTCTCTCAGGGATTGAGTTTTTTTGTTGTGGGGATGGTTGCACTCGGTGATCCTTTCCAACTGTGATTATTCTGTGAGTCTGTGGTTAGGGATTGTTAAGCTAGTTTGGGAGACACCGCAAAGTTCCCATAAATGAACTCACTCTGGTGGACTGAAGGTGAAGGGGCTCACCTCTTACATCTCATAAATGCAAAGATAGTTTCCATGAGATCTCCATTTTTACCCAGTTGAGTAAAAGGGAAAGATTTTGGATTGTCCAGAGTCAGAACTCTTTTGTTCAGCTGAATTGAAGCATTTTGGTCTAGATCAGAGCAAGACAGATCTGGGCTGTTAATACTTGATGTTCTGCATCAGCCAGTTTACGTCCAGAGCAGGATCTTTACCTAGATGAACCCCCAGCACAGTCCTGGAGAAAATGAGCTATCTCTGTGTTTGAAATACAGTGAAAACACCAAACAAATCTATCTCTTTAGCCTTTTCCTGGCACTTCCTCTCATCAGCCAGGCAGTAATACTGGTGTTCCTACCCTACTCTCCATTTCTTCCTAAGGATATTTCCTTACAAAGAGGTAGTGTTTAAATATACAGTGGAGATGAATGATTCATCATCAAATAGCAGCAGGTCTCTGATTCAGGGTATCAATTAGATTTCAGGGTGTCAATTATGTGGCTACTTTTGTACCGCTGGGGGGGTTCACAACGTGCAGTTGAAATCACGACTGGCCTCCTTTGCTTCTTCCTCCATTAGCTCCTATTGTCTTTGCCGTAAGCCTCAGTAATTCTCCCACTGATTTGAATAAATAATAATTACAGTTCAGTAATCCTTGTTATGGCATAGCCTAATTAGGCTCTGTAGCTGACTGCAGCTTATTAATCAAGAAGAGAGAAATGAATTAAATAGAGGATAAACAACAAAAAAACCCCCCACAAAACAGCTTTCCCTACAACATCCCAAAAATGTTTCTCAAGGAACTACAGAGCAAAACATTGTTGTTTTCAAAAGGATTTGAACTCCTTCTCCTGTGCAGTTGCCAATCCTTAATTTGTTGACATTTTTGTTCTGCTCTCTTGGGTTTCAACTGGAAGTGGGACCATGTCTTGAACTGTAGATCATATTTTTATCCTTAAGTAATCTCCTAGGAATGCTGCTGCATCCATAAGACAACTGATATCCAATAGACCAAACTAAGCTCTTGTGCAAGTCTTAGAAAGTCAATAATTCGGCTCCATACTCTCCATGTTCTGGAGAAGAATGCAAAGCCTATCAGATGATGTCCAAGGGAATACCGTACCAGTGCTGCACAGCGGGACAATTTAATCCTGTTTACATTTTGGCTTGAAAACATCTCGGTTTTTATACTGCAGTCACAGAATCACAGACTGGTGGAGGTTGGAAGAGACCTCTGGAGGTCATCTAGTCCAACCCTTCTGCTAGAGCAGCTTTGTGTAGAGCAGGTGTCATCACCTCAATATCCAGCTACCTTCCTGTGGAAGATGTTTGGCCATTTCTGAGACTGCTGAGTTGAGAGGAGAGCAGGTGGCTCTGAGTTTAAGGCTTGGCTCAGGGGGTGCTCGAGTCAGCTGGAGTCCCGCTGATCAGCAGTGCCCCTTACGAATGAGTAGCATGCATTCTTCAAGACTCAAAAATAAACCTTAAAACAGAAGAAAAAAGGTGAAGAAGTGTTCAAAGAGAACAGAAGTAACAGGTTGCATGAAGTATCTTAAAGCTGTTGTGCACTCAAGCCCCACAGTCAGTTGGTCTGATACAGATAAATGATGCTGCTGTTTGATCAACTACTTCTGAAGCATTTGAAGTATTAAAATCCTAGCAAGGAGCTGTTACTCCCTAATTTGAATTCAATCGAGTAGCATCTGTGCAGTGAAGATAATTACGCAGATTTTAACTTGGGCTTTCTGTGAAACATTTCCGCTCTTCTGTTTGAGAAGCGAGGCTTTTGTTAGCTCTGCAGATAACCGGGGTTCAATTTCATGCCTACCAGTAACGTCTTCTTGTGGTTCCTTTTTGTCAGGTCTTTCTGTGAGTTTGATTCCATCTTCTTTCACAGGGCTGTGAGATAACGCCTGTGGTTTCTCCTAACAGTCGTTTCCTTGGGTAGGAGTGTTTCTGTTCCAGCTCTTTCATCATACACCACCTCACGCCACCTCTCCCTGCAGAGTTCAGGTGCTCTGGTGAGTCCCGTCTGCAAAAGTTTCTGTTGGCTTTAGGTTCCCTGTGATACGATTTATTTCAGCAAGACTTTTAGAAGACAGAAATAAAGATAGAACTGGCAATGGGAAACACAATTTGAAGCTGCCTCCAAGCCAGTCCAACTTGAAGAGTATCTGGGAATGGTTCAAACCGCTCTAATGAGCTCTTCACCAATATAGGTTATTTTCTCTTGTGGTTTACACTCAGTAGTCAATGTGTGTATCCTGTTAGTAGGCAGAACCAGTCTAGCACCTGAGAAGGTGGTCAGCAGGTGAGAAATGTTTGCATCACAAAGAAACTGAAGCTGAGGAAATCAAATGAAGTTAGTGGCAGCAGTGGCTTTCTCCTAGAGCTGAAGAACAACCATAATCATAGAACCATAGAATCCTTAGGGATTGGGAGGGACCTGAAAAGATCATCCAGTCCAATCCTCCTGCCACAGCAGGATCACCAAGACCAAGTCACACAGGAACACATCCAGGTGGGTCTGGAACATTTCCAGAGAAGGAGACTCCACAACCCCCCTGGGCAGCCTGTTCCAGTGCTCCAGTACCCTCCCTGGGAAGAAGTTCCTGCTGATATTGATAGGGAACCTCCTCTGTTCCAGCTTGCAGCCATTGCCCCTTGTCCTGTCACCAGATGCCCTTGAGAAGAGCCTGGCTCCATCCTCCTGCCACCCACCCCTCATCTCAGTTACTCTACTGAACTCCCAAGATGCTACATGACACAGAAACCTGTCTAGTGGCTCAGATCTTGCAGTCCGTGCTTTCAGATGACACATGCATGGACTTGAGTGATTTATTTCAGTAGTACCTGGACCTTGGAATCCTGTATTTGGTCACTGAACCAACCTGCACGATTGATGTTACTAAACGTTTGTGGGAGCTACTATGAATGCTGCATTGAAACAGGACCAGAATCTGCTGTTGGGAACACAAACCTCTTCCTCTTTTCTCCTGAGGGAGCTACAAATGCAGAGAACACTCAGCTCACACTGCTGTTCTTACTTTCAGCTTGATGGTTTGTCCTGCTCATTATTCTTCATTTGTATTAGAAAGGAAAATACATCCCTCTCCTTGCTCTAACAATTATGTGAGTGATGTGTTCTAGATAGGAAGAGCCTCAGTTGCATCTTGCATGGCTTTTATCCCAGGAGTTTGCTAGTGAACAGAATCAGACCAAATTGTCAAAACCAAACTGATTTCAGAATTATTGAGCTAAAGGCAGGAGCATTTCAAGAAACAATTACAGCCCATTTAGAAAAAGCTAAGATATCAAAATAAAGCCAACAAAACAAATTGGCTTTTATCTCCTTGTACTCCAGCCCCTGCTTTTTGGTCTGTGACTCCTCTGTGAGGTAAAAGAAAGATTTTACAAAAAAAATCACTATCATTTAGGCACTATAACAACCTGCAATCGATGGGCTTCCAGGACTCCAAGTGGTTCAGTCACTGCCTCTTGTTCAGCTCCTCATTCTCTACCATTTTCATTTTATGCACCTGAGACTGAACGACACAGAAAGCTCTGTGTTCATCTCTACACGAGGCGAATTAGTCAATGCTAAGGGCTGTAACTATGTCCATTACGATCTTTAAAGATCTCCAGCAGCAGGGTATCAACAATTTACACCTCTTCTGTTACCACCATCCACGTGAATGAAAGATGCCAGGATCATCTCCATCTCTTGTCAAAAGCATTTTGTTTTCACGTTGTGTATATAATGCAAGGATGAATTGTGAAAGGCAAACAAACCATGGCCAGAGGCATAGATTTACCTCTCCGTAATATTATGACAGTCTACTTCTTCTTTTTGTGGCTTAAACTCTGAAGGCTGTGTTGTGCTGCAGCAGAAACACAGCAGAGAGCTGTGAGAATGCCTGGCGGCGGTTTGCACCTCTGGAAGGTGAAGGTGCTTCATTTCCCTGCTGTAGTTTTAAGGAAGGAAAAAAAGAAAGGATGATCTAAAAAAATCCCCTGAAGACTCACTGAGAAGGCATCTATTTGCACGTGAGTGTGTGTTCTGCTAAATTCTCTTGCTTGTTCTGATGTCAACAGCGACCAGTACTAATGAAAAGCTTCTGCAGCGTCAGAGAGTTTAGTAAAATAAAAATAGCAGTTTAAAGGGTTAGATACTGCACTAATTACTAGTTCAAGATTACCCGAGTCTATTATTAACAATTCTGTTAACAGAGGATATGTTTACAGCACGTACAAACACCATTGCCCAGAGAGGTGTTAGAAGCCCCATTCCTGGAGAGTTTGCTAGCAAAGCTGCACTGTAACATGTGTTTTTGCCTTCTACTTATGGTTCAATGTCTTAGATAACCATAAACCAGGGAGAAAATCTGACCAGATTAATGTCATATACTGTGTCCCAGTTCAAGACGGATCTTAAGCTGCTGCTTCAATACAACCGTCTGTAAAAAGCATTTTCCTAAACACAGATGTGCTTAGACCACATTTCTTACAACAGCACACACGTGAATATTTTCCCAGCGTAGAGCCAGAAGGATAGAACGATCATTTGAAACCCTTCCAAAGGAGGCCAGTAAGAGTTTAGAGTCAGCTTGATAACAGGCATGATGTAAATCACACTCCTCTCCAGACCAGATTCAAGAATGGGAAGACAGTTCTTGGACTGGGTGTGGTTAGTCCTCACTGAGAGATTACTCTTAAGATTCAGGGTTGATCTGGTGCCTACAACACTGTGAATTTCCTGCCTTTTATGGTACTTTTCATCAATTGTGTTTAAAAAAGATACCAGTTTTAACAGAGGACAATAGGTTTTTAGCATTGGACAATAGATTTGAAGTGAGAGAGGAACTCATCAAAGCAAAGAGAGCTGGAGGCCAGCTACAGGCTCATCCAACACTGTAGACCCTAAATACAAATATTCCAGAGGGAAATGCTTACCCTAAGGGATTCTTCCCATCAAGGGTGATACAACCCCTTCTAGATCCCACCGTGGGCTTTTCAATGCTGTTGACAAGACACTGCTTTGCTTAAGAGAAGCAGCAGAGCTTGTAGATGTAATTTAGAAAGACAAAAGCAGTGAGATCTAAGAAGCTTCTACTGAAAGGTACCACTTGCAATAGTGCCCGAAAGCAGAGGACATGCACAGCTTTCCACACCTGAGGAAGCCATGTCCCAGACAACAATGGGGAGCATTTCTCCATGTGGGAGTCACAGTATCACAGTGATGAAGAGGCTGGAAAAGACCTTAAAGATCATCCACTCCAACCTAAAACCAACCAAGTAACCCTAAACATCTGACATCTAGCTCATGCCACTCAGCACTTCATCCAGCCTAACCTTGAACTCCTCCAGAGACAGTGACCCAACCCCCTCCGTGGGCAGCCCGTTCCAAAATCTGATCACTCTTTCAGTGAAAAACCTTTTCCTAATGTCAAGTCTAAACTTCCTGCGATGGAGCTTAAGACTGTGACCCCTTGTCCTGTCTGCAGTGCCCAGGGAGAAAAGTCCTGCAATGGTGGGGACTGGAGTGGTTTTGGTACCAGTACCTGCTCTTCTGATAAGGTAGTTTCAATTGATGCCCTCTCTTTGTTCCATCATTGGTCCTACCTGTATCTCTGCTCATTGAACAGGAGCCATCATCTCTGGTTTGTAGTCACGTGCTGCGGTGGGACTAATAGCAGGAGCTTCTGACACACTGAGGCTTTTGTCAGCTTGGGGAATTCAAAGGTGAAGTCATACAACAAAGCAACTGGAAACAAAAGTACTCATGAATCATAGAATTACCATAGAATTATCAGGGATTGGAAGGGACCTCAAAAGATCATCCAGTCCAATCCCCCTGCCACAGCAGAATCACCTAGACCAGGTCCAGGTGGGTTTAAAACGTCTCCAGAAAAGGAGACTCCACAAACCCCCCCCAGTCAGCCCTCTCCAGTGCTCCTTCAAGAGCCACAGGTTCAAAGGGCCATGTCAAGCTGCAAGACAAATGACATACCTGGAGTATTTTTAACTTAATGTGTGCTAAGAGCAGTAGATAATTATTTCAAAGGGGTTTAAATACATGAACACCACCACCATGGTCTGCAGTTTTCCCTTCTCTCTATCCCTTCTGGTGGGAAGAGAGGAGTTAATTGTGACCTATTGACATCTTTGCACAAGCACATTGCTGGTTAGGCTGTCTGTACTGAGAGGCACTCTTGTCTGTTGTAAAGACTGATTTGCATTCCCCATGCACAAACCAACAGATCCACGGATCCAGAAGGATTGGGCTGGATGCTCTTTCGAGGTCCCTTCCAATCCCTAATGATTCTATGATTTCTTTCACTCACATCAGGAACCTAGAATATATTGACATTCTCATGAGTGCATTTTTTTCAGCCCAACCACATCTGCCCTCTCCGTGTCCTTTAATGTTTGAGACTCTGCGTGGTGGTTTTAAATGACTTCTACAGTGTGATTTTCAGATTCTTGTTTGTTTTGACTGATTTCTTAATACAATATGAAGTACTTGCCAGAAACAATCCTTCTCTGTCAGAGAGAGGCACCAAAGTAAACATCCCTTGATTTGTGCTTGGCAGCAGTTGAAGAAAACCCTTGTCAGTAGGAAATTTCATTTCAGGCTGAAACAATTTGTCGTTAAAGAAGTCTCTGGCCATGTTTCAGGAGCGCCCAACTATGAGGTAGTACCAAAAACCATACTAATATCCCAGATGTAGGACATCTGCTGGTTTTCCTCTCATGACGAGGCCCATTACCTTGCTGTAGAAGACATCAGCTTGCCAGGATTTCCTCCTGATTAAGCTGCTCCCCTACTCCTTGAGACCTTCAAGCATACAGGTGACTCGATGAGGGGAACTGCAGAGCTGACTGCTCAGTAATTCTCTGTTCCTAGCCACTCCACCTTACATAAAGCAAATCAACCTGGTTTTTTAAATTCTTCTTGGTTGTTCTCCCCTCATTCCTGAATTTTTGCTGGAAATCCTCCAGGTTAAGGAGTGATTAACTCCTTCTTCTCACCCCGTTTTACCTGTGTCTGCTGTTAAATTTATGAACCATTAGCTCACAGCCAACCACTCCTTAAGGAAGACTGATGCAAACCCAGCCTTTCAAGGACACTTTCCAGTTCAAGATGGGTTTATAACATCCTCTACCTCCCTGTTCCACCTCTCCACTCTGCTCCTTACATGACACTGTTCCCTCTGGGGACCCCCACCCCTCCCCTGCCTGCCTTTGCTTCCCCTAGGCACCGCAGTACTCCTCCCGAGCAGGAGGAGTACAACATTTAAGCACAAGTACAACGTTTAAGGTTTAAGCACAACGTTTTGTCTAGTGATTTGGGGGCTGTGCCTTTGGCAGAACAAAAAGAAATAGGTAAAAGCAATGTGAGGAGTTGAATGGAAGGAGCAGAACCCACAGGGCTGGGTATAAATCATACCCTGTAACACCCCCAAGGCTCTTTCTCCCAGTTCTGTCTTTGAAGCCAGCTCAGGCTGCTCTATAGGATTTCCCAGAGGTATCTGGCACTGAAGGGTTGAGCAGTATCTCCTTGGTCAAGGACACAGCCACGATTTACATGCAGACAAGCAGGAGCAGCTGGCAGGTAACATCTTCCAAGAAGCATCTCTAAATATTATCATCGTTCAAGACCTGGGAGACGCAGATTTCCTGGTCCTCAGTGCCTGGTTGCTATAGGGACATATAACCAGGCGATGCTGGGCTACGTCTCCTTGCTCCTAGCAGAGGCTCAGTCCCAGCAAAACTAACCACCGAATAATTTCCTTTTGAGTAATGTGTCCATGGCAAGAGGAACAGGTTCACGGCCCCTTGCGATGCCTAAGAAGTGCCTGATACTTTCAGCAGCTGAAGAGGGAAGAGCTGCCTCTTAGCTCATATTGAGAATCCAGGTCTGAGCTTTATTTTCCAAATGAAGTTCATTGCTCTCTCTCATTTGCTTTTGTACTCAATTTCCTAAACCTAATCGTGCCATGCTGTAGAAAATACAGGGAAACACCTGGTGTGGTGAAGATGAAACTGGAATGAAACTTGATGTTTGAATCCTCTGTGCGACACCCAAATGCCTACGGTTGAATTTGAGCTTGGATTTCTGCACTAAAGAAAGGGAAAGACAGCACAGCCCTGCTTTATTCCAAGCATGGTTTAATCTCAAGTAAAAATGGGGTTAGTCCAGGCTCAGGTTTTCAATAGCTACAAACTTAGAGGATCATGAGATCTGGAAATCAGAATGTTTATCAATTCCGGGCCATCTCTCTGTTGATTAGAGAAAAAGGAAGCAAAGCAAGAGGGTTTGCAATTTAAAAAGTCAAGAAGCCACTGCACAGGTGTTATATTTAACCATCACAAGGCAAGAAGACCTTTCTCTAAGCCAGGAATTACCCCATGAGGGAGTAAGGTAGGAAAATGTAGGACTCCAAGACAAAATACATCCTCTAAATACCTTCTGGCTGCTCCTGAGGTGCTCCTGCACAGAGCCTTGATGTTTCGCCTTAGAAATACGTGGCAGTCTGCCTGGCTTTTGTTTGATTGTCTGTGATCTTCCTTTACACAAAACCCTTTACATTCTCAGGTGGTAAACAGAATTAGTTTGTCCTATTTGGTTAAAACGCGGTGAAATACTGTCCCATACTCACCTCACCCTCCATCTGGTTTTATAAACCACTCCAGTGAGGAGCAGGAATGAAATCCAAAAGAGCTCTGACTCCAGGCATTAATTCACAGACTCATAGAGTGGTTTGGGTTGGAAGGGACCTTAAAACTCATCCAGTTTTGACCTCCCTGCCATGAGCCTTGTTCAATCTCATGAGGTTGGCACTGGCCCACCTCTCAAGCCTGTCCGGGTCCCTCTGGATGGCATCCCTTCCTTCCAGCACGTCCACCACACCACGCCATGCCACGTCACGCCACACAGCTTGGTGTCATCTGCAAACTTGCTGATTAGGAAAGATGCTTATCATGAGAACTCTGTACTGAAAAATCAAGGTTTTACTGTGTGAAACAATTGCTCTTACGGCAGATGGCGTCGCGTGGCATCACTGCTGACACCAAACCAAACCGAGTCCCCAGAACGATGGCTTTTCTTCATAAAACTAAAAAAGGTGACTACAGAAGGCAAAGTTACAGTGCTCAACCTCCTCCCAGGAAACTCACAGTATCTTGGGTCAGCCCCAAGCTGAGTTGGACTCTAAATCCAGCAGATTTTAGGAGACAGAAGCATGAAGGAAAGCAGGATGTGCTTAGACCTTTGAGGTTTTCAGTTTGTTGGATCAGGAATTACACACTACAGTGTGTCGAGAATTCAGCGTGCACCCAGATTTTCTGCCTTCTCCCTGTCTTCACGCCTCATTTCTACAACCTCTCATCTTGTCAAGTTACACCCAGTTGTTTGCCCTCTCTTACCCAAGCTCTACTGAGTGATGAAGCCTCTTTTCAAATTTTCTTTAAAATAAAAACCCTACACTTTTTTCCCCTCCACCCTTTCATCAACTACTGGTATGATTTATGCAGCCTCGCTGACCTGGGTTCATTTAGCAACTCTCATTACCAAGACAAACAAAAGCCTGTGGAGATTTGCAGCCAATTATGGAAGCGCCACAAAATTCCTGAGTTTCAGCCTCAGAGTTTTATTCTTTGCTGAGAGAAAAAGAGAGCCCTGTCTAGGGGTGACCTCATTCATGTCTATAAATATGTGAGGGGTGGGTGTCAGGAGGATGGAGCCAGGCTCTTCTCAAGGGCATCTAGTGACAGGACAAGGGGCACTGGGTGCCAGCTGGAACAGAGGAGGTTCCCTATCAATATCAGCAGGAACTTCTTCCCAGGGAGGGTACTGGAGCACTGGAAAAGGCTGCCCAGAGGGGTTGTGGAGCCTCCTTCAAGACCCACCTGGCTGTGTTCCTGTGTGACTTGGTCTAGGTGATCCTGCTGTGGCAGGGGGATTGGACTGGATGATCTTTCAAGGTCCCTTCTGATCCCCAGTGATTCTAATGCAATGATCCTTTAGGGTTTTACAGTCACACCTTTTTCCTAAGTAAAAGCAGGAACAAAGGTGGAACATTGATGTAAAGAGCAGCAAGGTGAAGTTGTCCTCCAGAGGCTGTCATGCTCTCTCTACTTAAATCTCTGAGACCTGAAGGTAGAGACCCCCTAACTTTTGCCTTGACTGGCAATATGAAGGACCAAATCTAAAGGGATCACCCTGTAAATAGCATCATCATTACTATTATCATCATCATGCTGCTCTGGCAGGGGGGTTGGACTAGATGATCTTTCAAGGTCCCTTCTAACCCCTAACATTCTGTGATTCTGTGTGATTCTGTGATGTTTTTATCTGCCAGCATCTCCTCTTGGAATGAGGAGAGGAGAATATGGAAGGCCATGGGGAAACTGCCTGTGCAACAGCTCACATTGAGCAAGGAAAGCCTGCTAAGGACAGGTCAAGCCAACTAGGACCTTCAGTTGAGGAGAAACTCAAGGGTTAAAACCGCACAATTAATGATAAATCATTAATATTTAATGACAATGATAANGATTCTGTGTGATTCTGTGATGTTTTTATCTGCCAGCATCTCCTCTTGGAATGAGGAGAGGAGAATATGGAAGGCCATGGGGAAACTGCCTGTGCAACAGCTCACATTGAGCAAGGAAAGCCTGCTAAGGACAGGTCAAGCCAACTAGGACCTTCAGTTGAGGAGAAACTCAAGGGTTAAAACCGCACAATTAATGATAAATCATTAATATTTAATGACAATGATAAAATTATCATTAATTATCATTAATTAAATTAATGATAAAATCATTAGTATTTCTGGAGACAGATTAAGGTCTGAGGGGTGGGAGAAAGTGACATGCAATCACACCTTGGAAATGCTTTTTCCATTGGAAAAAGTAGGGGATGCATAACTAGGATGCCTGGAGTTTTGAAGGCAAAGCAGACCCATCCTAGAAAGGATTAAATTCAGTTATGGAACTCCTCACTGTGTGATTTTTAGAGATGCACAGACTGTAGACGGGCTAAAAACAACATTTAAAGGAATTCACAGAAATGCACAGGCACGAATCAAACCCACAGATACAGATAAAACCTGAAGAGGTTATGACCTCCACTGCAAGAGGTCTCTGAGCTGCAGACAGCCAGAAATGAGGAGGTATTTTGGAAACTCACCAACCACTTGGGCCGCTCATGTATGTTCATACATACATCCACCACTTCTCACTGTTAGAGAGACCCTTCTTGAACCGGTAGATCATCCAGGCTCAATGTTCTTGCCCTTCTTATCACTTGAGAAGGCCAGAGGATTATCTAAGATGCTGTAATCAGATCAGCACCGTTCCTGTTGTCAAGTCATGAGTCACTTTCTCGTTCTCAGATCTGACTCCAGTGACAGTTGCGAAAGCATCTTTTCAGCCTCTCCTCCTTAACGCTGGATTCATTTGGGGTTTTTTTTTTTCTTTCCCAGCTAAGCTGTCAGCAAAAACTTCTCCGCAGCGAGAGGCAATCAATCCAGCCTTGTCTCTCAACAAGTTAAAGAGGTTCGACGTAGCGTGGTTCTCACTCAGAGTTTGCTTACGAAGAGGACGCTGAAGCTCTTTTAAAAAGCTCTTTTATTAAAACCATCCACTTAGAGAATGAAAAGCTCTCGCAGGAGAAGCGGGCTGGGTGCCTCAGCACCTCTTGAAATCTCAGTGATATCGCCACGTATGTGTTTTGGAAAGACAGATTTCTTCAGCTTCACTTGGCATTTTTCACTCCTTAATGGAGAAAGAGGCATCAGCCAGGAATCATATCTGCTGGGACATGGCCCACCGTCACAGAGGAGGATTAGCTGTTCAGCAACCGGTTGCTTATCTGCCTGCATTCCTTGAACAACAAGGATTATGAATTATTCAGCTTCGCTATGAAAGGGATAAATGAGACAATTCCCAGATTTCATAAGAGTTAAAACAGAGGGCAGACAATAAAGAGGTTATGTTATGCTAAGGAAGAAAACAGGGAGCAGTATGAAGCCAATATTTTGCCTATTAAACAGCTGGAAAGTGCCTCGTGGGGAGAGGTGGAGGCTTCAACACTCGAGACATTTAAAACCAAAGTAGACAAAGGCTTCATCTCTACAGGGGCAGAGGGAACCGATAAAGGGACTTCTTAGGCTCTTTGTCTACCCATCTCTGGTTTAAAACATTTTTGAAAATGCAAAACACATTTGTCTAAGGCAGGAGGCAGAAACACAACAAAAGGATTTGTGGTTGTGGTGTTGCCCGACACAATGAAACTTGATTTAAAATGAAATTTATGCTAGCGAGCCAGACTGAGCGATGACTTCGCTTCGCGCAAGGTCTAGCACTGAAAGCCTTGCTCCTGCCACATGCGTCTCTAAAAAGATGATTTACCATCCCCAGACCAGGGATTTAGTGTTTGTGCCAGAATTCTTTATGAAAGAGCCGCCACGGTTCAACTTTTGACAGGGAGAGCTGGTGCAAAAGGCAGGATTGTCGCTTTAGAGGAAAGCAGTGGAGTGTGGGGTTTGTGCCAAAGGTCTGACAGACTCACAGACTCCCTGAGGAATCTCCAGCACTAAGTATTTACTGATGTCACTCAAAGGATAACCTCTCATCTGCTCCCACGGAAGTAAAAGTAGACTCTCAGAACAGTCTCTTTCCATCACTTTGAGTATCTTAAAATTACTTCAGAATTTTCTGTTCTTTATCTTCTTCCCTCTGGGTTTTTTTGAAACCCTTGAAGGTGTCACTCTATTTAACACAAAGTTCACTGACTTGCTTTTGCAGAAATATGAAGAAATGTGGAGAAAAACCCAACTGAGAAACCTTGGGACAGTTAAAATGATCCTGTTTCGGAGCAGAAAACATTTCACTACAGCCATCATCCATGTAGGACGATGAAATCTTGTTGAACAACACAAGTGAACTGTCATGAGGTAATGAGGATGTTGAGTCATGGTGCTCCTCAGGCTTGGGACAACCTCTCACTATATTTGATCCACCCAAGACGAAGCAGGGTATAGCCACCTTTTCCTCACTCTGAGATCAAAACTGTTGTAATAACCTGCTGCCACATTCACTCTCACATCCTGGCTGCAGGTCGCTGTCTCTTCTGTATGAATCTTGTTTTGCTCAGTGTAGTAGGAATGTTGTTTCATTTCACAACTGTTTATCCACAGCTCCACAGCCAGAGGGGGCAGAAAAGCCATGGGGAAAAGTGAGTTGAATCATAGAATTGTTTAGGTTGGGAAGACCTTTCAGAGCATCAAGTCCTAGCACTAACCTAACTGTCCCAAGGCCACCTCTAAACCCTGTCCTTAAGCTCCAGCTCTCCACGACTATTAAACACATCCAGGGATGGCGATTCAACAACCCATTCCTGGAACTGGTTAGAATTGGAAAAAAACAGTGCTTGGTACCCTAACAACAAGGAAGTCCCTTAAACACAGCACCATCCACCTTCCCGTGGACACCTCCATTCCCCTTCCTCTGGTTGAAGGGATGAGTGGGCATTTACCTGGAAAGCAGCGGTCTCCTGGGTTGTGCCTGTGGATCTGGCTGTGAGCTGATGGCCTCTCCTATATCTTCAAGGAATCAAGGCCACTGGGAAGAGCACCTATGCTTGGACACATCGTAAAACACTAAAGTTTGCCAACAGTGTTATGAGGGGAAGCGTTCACCTTTTTCAAGAGTTTCTATTAGCATAGACACCTGCTCGGACGCGTAATCAATAGAGTAGGACTGAGCTCACTGTGGAGCTAAAGCAAAGATATTAACCCTTGTTTGGGTCAACCTATTGCAAGGTTGTTGCTTTAAACAATAGTTAACATAGTAGAGGGAGTAAGCCCACACCTGAGGGTCTCTTTAGATTTCAAAGTTCAGTAATTTACCATTTGGGAAGTAAAAATACTCAGCTGTAGCAGTAGCAAACGACTTTTAATGACCAAATGAATTTTAAAACCCAGAAGCACCAGTATGAACTAAACTGAAGATACAATCCACATCCATAGGATAAACAGGAATTAAAAACAACAAAGAAGAACAAAATGTAATTTGGACAAAATGAATCCTGTAGTAATGAGTCTGTAAGGCTTTGTACCGGAGTACAGCCACGCATCTGCGCAAAGAACAAAATCCTACAGAAAGGGAATTGCCTGGGTGTGCTGGCAGCAGTTTACGGCCATGGGAGCCGTTACTCTCCAAGGAAAGAGAAAAAGTCACAGGAAGGGAAGGAAATGCAGGTGGAATTTCACCCTGCCCCATTTACACTCACTTCAGCAGAGTTATTCCACTGCAGACAACAGGAGAGTTTTCAGTTGGAAGTCTTAAGGATGGTGGAGAATAAAAATAATGAAAGAGTAATATCTGAGGTTCTCCTCATCTCCGTCGCAGAGCAAATATCTCCTTCACAAATAACTGAGATTTAGACCTCCCAGCAATTCTCAACGGCCATATTCTAAGTCGTATAGGAGTTTTATGAGACCAGAGCTGTAATAACATGCTCTGGCTGAGCAGAGGAAGAGCCATACAATCAATAAGTTTTTGCACGCTCGCATTTTTGAGTGGATTAGTACTGCAGCACAGCCTAAAACAGCAGCATAAATTTAAGGGGCTGGCAGGCTTAAAAAGTAGCAAAGTATAACAACAGGGGCTTTACTTGTGCTGTGATGTGTAACCAGTACCACTGTAATCCTGCTGGGATTGGGTTGAGTGCAAAAAACCCAGGTGCTGGAGCTAAGGGCATCTTAAGTCACTGAAAATCAAAAGGAGAAGACGACAACAGGTAGCACCACATGGCGTGCAGAGGTGATGAGTATGTCATGCTTTTGCCAAACCTGCTTCCTCTATTAGCCAGCCCTTTATTAGAGAGACACTATATTCAGACAAACCAAACAAATCCTAGAATATAGAAATCCCTAACGCTACGAACAACATCTTTTCCTAAAGTTACGAAGCACTATAAACCCACTCAGGGTTTTCCTTGCTTTCTGATTGCTGTTAGATATTTGAAATCTAGGAGTTCACGAGTCAAACCTTGCGGTATAGCAGAACTGGAGATGATACCTCGTGTAAACCCTAGGTGCTTTACCACAAACATTGAAAACAATTACTTAGGAATAGTCATTCCTAGGAATTCTGGAAGGATTTTAGTTATAATTGTTATCAAGTCATTGCAGAAGAGTCCAAAGCATTTCCTTTAATCATTCTGTACACAGCTCCAAACACTTGAAAACAATTATTTCACTATAAGATTTCTTCTTACATCTGTGTCTATACACACACACACGCACATAGATATGCACAATTAGAAAATGAGAGTCAAGAAAAGCAGGACCTTTACATGCCCACACTTTCCCCTCCCACCACCCCACATCCACCCCAGAGACTGTAGATACCACCAGTGCCATCTGCAAATACCCGACCAGCTTCACTTCAGATCCTCCTCACAGGCACAACCACCACTTAGGCTCTGCTTTTCCATCAGTGTTTTTCATAGATTCCTAGAATGGTTCATGGTGGAAGGGACCTTAAAGATCATCCAGTTCCAACCCCCCTGCTATGAGCAGGGACACCCCCCTACTAGACCAGGGTGCTCAAGGCCCCAGCTTATCTGGCCTTGAACACTTCCAGGGAGGAGGCAGCCACAACCTCCCTGGGCAACCTGGTCCAGTGTCTCACACCCTCATCAGGAAGACTTTCCTCCCAGTCTAAACCTCCCCTCTTCCACTTTGAAACCATTCCCCCTGCTCCTACCACTCCAGGCCCTTAGAAGAGTAAGTTTAAGAATAGTCAGGCTGTACATTCAGTCCTCACACAACAAACCTTTCTCCTACTGCCTTAGAACTACTACGTTTGTGCCTGCTCCCCAAAGCACCCCACATGCTTGCACTGCTCAACCCTTCTTTCCCAGTCCTTACCCTGCTGCACACAGAAAAACGAGTCTGAAGGCAGCTGTGGTGCCAACTAGACCTAGTACTCGTTAACATTTTTATCTCTTATATTTGTGCTTTTCCTGTTGTTCAAAACACAGCCTAAACCATGTGAGGTACAAGCACACTGCACAGTGTCTGGTTCTGTTTGTGGAACAGCAAATCACCAGTAACTCTTCTGAACCAAGCTAACCAAGTCACACTAATTGCCACGTCTGGAATGCCAGCGACAGGCAGTGTTTGAAAGACCATGAGTTAAGCAGCAGCCTTCTCAAGGCCATAAAACCTCCTTACAAGGCTGATTCTGTGAACTCAAGAGCTCAGATTTAATTGTTTAAAAGTCTATCTTGGTAGCAAAAGTCACATAGGCCAAGTTGTCCTGCGTGACCACCATGGAGTACAGGAGGTGCCTGAAGCTGGACAGGCCGTTTGTGAGGACTGTTGGGTTGGTGGGCAGACCTGTGGCTGAGTCCCTGGAAGTACTCATTAGCTGGAATATGTCAGAGGGAGTTGCAACTACAGGACCAGCAACGTGGTCTCCTATTGGGGCAAATGTTTGGGAGATGTGTTTTCAGTAGGGTGAGAAAACGATTACTGAAAATGTTGGCCTCCTCCAAATGTTTTTGCTATAAGAAGACCTGAAGAAAACAATGGCAGCTTATTGTGGGATCATTTAGGTTGGAAAAGACCTTGAAGATCATCGAGTCCAACCACTAACCCAGCTGTCCCAAGGCCATCGCTAAACCATGTCCCTAAGCTCCAGATCTCCATGACTTTGAAACGTGCCCAGGGATGCCTCTCTTACTCTGCTTATCAAATTAACTAACAAAGTGGTTTCATTTGCCGTGAATGGGAAGGAATGATAAACAGCAGACATTCCAAAGCATGAGATGCTTTGGATGAAGCGATGCCGTACTTTGACCTGGAAGGTGCCTGTTACCCAATTTCTCTAGGGTGAATCCTGCAGCCTTGACTGAGGTGATCGAGACAATAGAAAGGAAAAGGCTCATTTGAGTTGTGGCAGCAGCAGCAGGCGGCACCAAGCTTGGTAATCTTGCTTTATCCCTTTCTACATCTCGGCCTTTTAAAACCAGCATGTCCACTGTATTCCATAGCTTTAAAACAGGTAGGGGTGGGGAGCAAAAAAAACCCCACCATATAACTAGGGCCACTGCTTTCACTTAGTGGGATGGACAACAATAAGAATAAACAGTACAAAGACAGGATAAGTCGACTATGCTACACACGTGGCAATGCATCTTCTTTTACTGTACGGGTTATCAAGACGACATGCAGTCTAGAACTTCATGGCAAACACACTGGCAAAAGCCATAAACCATGAGAATAACAAGGCTCGAAGGAACAAGGCTTACAAAGACAACCCCAAGGGTGACTTTCTTAGATACCAGTAAATAAATTCCCAAAGGCAAAGAACTAAAGTAGAGCAGCCCTAGCAACCACACTAGCACCCGGATCGAGGTCTGGAAGAGCAAAGATGTGCAGTTCCACACTGTCCAGTTGTGGGACACAGTTGCAACAGAGTCAAAACTCGTAGGCCTGTAAAATTCCACCACAGGGGTTGAGTTCAGAGTCTGGGGGCTTTCTCTTTGTACTTCCATGATGGTTATAACCAAGCAGTTAGAAGAGGTGTGAGAAGGGCTAACCAGAGACGCCAGCCTTTTGGGAGTCAGCAGCAGTTCTGTGGGGTTGTCTGGTAGGCACTTCTTTCCCTTTCCCCCGCACGCTAAATTCAGAAGGATGTTGTTGTCATCAGGAAGACTACTAACCTCCTCGTCCGGCAAGCATGTTTCAAACCTGCAGAAGGGGCACACTATGACTCCCTGCGGGGAATCGCCAAAGTCTATGATCTTGCAAAGGCATTTGGCACATACCCTGTGACAACACTCCAGCACTTTGGGTTTCCTCTGTCGCAGGTTGTAGCGGTTGTAACAGATCTTGCACTCCAGCTCATCTGAGCTCTGGGTCTCCACAGACTCCTCTGGTGGTTGACTGGTCATTTTGTTGGGTAAATTTGAGGCTTGCAGAACGAGGAGTCGAGGGATGAAGAAGAGCTTTTAGTTTAGAGCTTTTTCCCGATGATCGTATCACCCGTTTCAAACAGCACAAGGGGAGAGGACGTGGTCAAAAAGGCACCATCCATTTTCAGCCTCTGCTAGGGATCGTGCACTGCGCATCCTTCAAGCTGGGCCAGCTATCCCCCTGCAAAAGACGACCTGGAAATTTTTGGAAGAAAAGAAAAAGCTGTAGCCGGTGAAATAGGCAAGTTCCACTTTTTACAAGCTTAGCTTCCTTAACTCAAATTATTGCTCAAGTAGGATTCTCCCTGTGGGATTCGGGGCCTACAGAGCAGTCATGCTGATAAAACTCAACATCTTGCTGCATGCATTTGTTTTGGACTCGTAACTTTGACTGGCTCAGCCCGTGGAGTTCTCAGCAGAAGCCACAGTCTAATCACTGATCTGTGACCGCTTCTTTAAACCCTGGTTTCCTAAGGCAATGAGACCTGACCCCTGGAGCTTTTTGTCTTTAGCACTGAATCATTTAGATTGGAAGAGGTGTTCAAGCTCATTGAGTCCATCGGTTAAGCCAGCACTGCCAGGCCATCACTAGACTTTGTTCCTCAGCACTGCTTCTCCATGTCTTTTAAGTGATGAGGGAATGGTTTTCAGCTGCAAGAGGGGAGGTTTAGACTGGAAGTCAGGAGGAAATTCTTCACCATGAGGGTGCTGAGACACTGGACCAGGTTGCCCAGGGAGGTTGTCGCTGCCCCATCCCTGGAAGTGTTCAAGGCCAGATTGGATGGGTCTGTGAGCACCCTGGTCTCTTGGGGGGTGTCCCTGCTCATGACAGGGGGGTTGGGACTGGATGATCCTTAAGGTTCCTTCCAACCTGAACTATTCTAGGAATCTATGAATGTCCCTCCAGGAATGATGATGCCACTGCATCCCTGGGCAGCCTGTTCCAGTGTTTGATAACCCTTTCAGGGAAGGATTTTCTCTAATCTCCTTTGCAGCAGCTGGTGAACCTGTTGTCCAAGCTCTAGCAAATCAGCAGAGGAACAGCAGGACTGAAGCTAACTTCCTAAAGAAGTGGTGGACACTGGTAGTTGGATAGAGGAGAGGAAGAGGTATCTAGCTACAGGCATTTGTCTTTGAGCCAGCATATGCCCAGCCTCTGCTCTGGACAGGCCACATAGTGCCTCTCCAGCTGGAGAGGAAGGAGAAGCTGGCGGTACTCTGAGGAAATAAGGAGTTTGGGGGAATGGAGAAGGTATGAAGGAGGCTGGGGTTACTGTAAGGAGTTATGTGGGGAGTGGGTCAAATTTGGATAAGATCAGGCTCTATTAATTTTGCAGCTCATTCCTCTGCCCCAATCCTAGCTGCTAAACAGAGATGAGGAAAATGAAGGGCTTTCAGCTTGCAGAAGTTAGCTGTTTGGATGTGAACTGGCCAATTCTGTATCTGTGCATTTGCAAGACTTTGGGAAACAGTCCACACATTGTAAACAAAACATTAACCAGGACTGCCTGCTCTGGGGACCAGTAATTACCAGCACATATAAAACCAGCTCTATCCGCCAGCAGACAAAGACTCCGTCCAAACCCAGGCTTAAGCTTGCTCAGAGAGATGGGTGCGGTGCTGCATCCTGCAGCCTTTCACACTCACTCCTCTGCTGCTAGAGGAGCAAAGGACTCGTCATGGCCAAATGATGGGGGTCAGCACTAGGGTCCAGCTGCCTCCTGCATTGTCAATGAACAGCAGGCACATGGAATATGAAATAAGTATTTCAATACACTTGTTTCTTGACTCTGAGGTTTAGTAAATGCTTGAATCCTTTCCCTTTGCCTCGGGAAGGTTTTACTCACTACCATCATTCAGATCTTTGTCTTTTCTTTGAGAACAAAGCAGGAAATTCTCCCTTTTGAGCACTGTGCTCCTTCTGTCAATACCTTTTACCTGACAACCATCAGCTACAGTCAAGTCTCTTTCATGGGTCTCTTGTTCCTACTGTTCTTTAAGGATTTTCTATTCTCTCTTAACTTTCTGCACAATATAGCTCCTACAGGTAACAATTTCTAAAACTCCCCTCCTGATTATTAAAATGCAGGTGCCACACTTCAAACAATACAGTGATGACAGCCAATCACCACGAAGTGACAAAGAAAATACATTTTTCTATGAGATTTTATAGCAGACATGGCCCCCTCCCCATTCAACTTCGGTAACGTTTCCCCTGCTTTCTCCAAATGACTGCTTCAGTCTTTTAAAATTCTTAATCTCTGCCCCGCTGTTGGTTTTATTGATAGATTCGTAGACTGGTTCAGGTTGGAAGGGACCTTAAAGATTATGCAGTTCCAATCCCCCTGCCATGAGCAGCGACACCCCCCACTAGACCAGGGTGTTCAAGGTCTTGAACAGTTCCAGGGATAGGGCAGCCACAACCTCCCTGGTTGCCACCTGTCCAGTACCTTGCAGACACATCTACCTAACCCTTTCAACTAGAAAGGGACAAAAGCTGAAAGCAGAGAGGCATCTTCTGGATGACACAAGATCAGCAGCAGTCACTACAATGCTCCAGCAGTCCCAGTAGCTGAGGGAACATCCTCCTTGAAGAGCAAGAGGAGGCACCCACAGAACCAGATGGGATAAACAACCACAGGCTCGTCTGTGTGACCCCGGGCATGGCTGGACCATCGATATGTTTTCTGCTAATCTCTGCTGGGTTGCACATTGCAGACTGCAGGCTGTGAAGGCTCAACATGCTACAGCCCCTCTTTGTGCTCATCTGTCAAACACTGAGTAGACAGAGCGTCCTTAGGAGAAGCCAGAAGCAATTAGTTGTAGATGAAACTCTCAATCAATATGGAGCTCAGTCATGCTGACAGGGCTAAGTAGATGGGAAATCTGTGCTTCTCCTCCCTAATGAATGATCATATTTGCCCAGTTTATCAAACCAGCCTTTCATCATTCATCTCTCCCACTTGGAATTTGCCAATATTTCACATAAAACTTAACACAAAGAAATGAGATCGGTAATTAACTTCCATAAGATGACATCCATGGAGTTACACAACGGGCTACAGTAATTTTCAAGGCTTTTAGAGTTTGCTCTAAACGCAAGTGTTTAGGAAATCAGAGAAGGCAGAACCCCTCGTATAATAGATAAATAAATAGAGAGACTTACTTTCCAAGAAAACAACTTCTCACAATGGTTCTCTTGAAGGAAACAGAGGAAATCCTTATTCGTCTCCACACGGGCAAAAACTGGTGGAAAAGAAGGAAACAAAATTAGTAGAGCAGGAAGATTGAGCTGGGAGATTTCTCAGTTTGTTTTCTTTGAACAAGAGGAAGTAGTCCAACTCCTCTAGCTTGGCTAGAAATACCCATATGGTAAGGTTTCCGTGCAGAGGAACATAGCGGGTATATCCCGTGTACTAAAATTAGTCCTGTGCACTAACCCAGAGTCATGGTTACAGATCTGTTGTTGATTTGAAGCCTCCTTCAATATTATGCGCCAAACACCCTGAAGTGCCATCTCTTCTAGCAACCACATATTCACGACTGTTAGCAATTCTCCTAAACCCCAAACCAAAAGCAAACCAGCTGAGCTGGGCTTTGAAAGAAGGGGTTTAAGAACACAGCACAATACTTTCCTTCACCAATCTCACAGAGCTCTTTGATCACTTCTACTTCTCCAAACAAACTTGTAGGCTCTTCTCCAGCACGGACCATCTCCTGTGGGCCACTGCGTTCCCGTTCGAGCAGCGCTTTGCTGCGGTTCTGACTCAGCAGGACACGACCATCGCGCTAGATCTTTCCAGCTTGTGCTAAGCACAATGTGAAAAAAAATATGTGACTTCACTAATCTGATGTTTGAATAGACCATGGTCAAAGCGCCAGCAGCTCTCTCACAGTCAACCTGCTTCATGCCACGGTTCCGCGAACACTGGATGGGTTTTTACAATGGGTATTTCCCTGTCACCTCAAATCAATGCGGGACTTTGTATAAGAGTTACGGGACGTGATGTTCTCGGGTCATGGTCAGCTGTGTAAAGAGCTTTGGAAAGCACCTCGGTTCTTTTCATAAACCTATTGCTTTCACTGGGATAGGTAACGAGGTTATTCCTCAAATAACTAATCAATGAAGAGGAACCCTGCAGCATCAACAGCAAACAGCTGTGTGCCATCCGCTGCTTCACGAGGGGCTTACAGCAAATACAAGTACTTTTATCAGATTTTATTGCACCAATAGTTAGAGTTCTCACCTGATCTCTTGTAACCTACAATATGATCACAAAAAATGCAGAAAACCATAGATTTTGGTATTCAAAGTGGAGATGATGGGACTGTGATCATTTAAAACGAGAAATCGTGTAATAAGTGTGCTGTCTTACATTAAAAAAATTAGATCACACAGAGTGACAGACTGTTATAGGTTAGAAGGGACCTCAAAGGACCACCTGTTATTTTAAAAAATTATTATTATACCCCCTTATAGAATTCTTATGACTGGAAAGGACCTCCAAGATCACCAAGTCCAGCCCTCTTCCCAACATCTCCCCAAGCCTCAAGTGCTCTAGCTACTTGCCTTTTAAACACCTCCAGGGACGGTGACTCTACCACCTCCCCCGGCAGCCTGTTCCAGGGCCCAACCACTCTTCTCAGGAAAGAACTTCTTCCTAAGATCCAATCTAACCCTCCCCTGATGCAGCTTGAGGCCATTTCCCCTCATCCTNAGTATTCAAGGTGTGGTCGCATGAGCGCAGGGGCACCATCACCTCCTTCCTCCTGCTGGTTACACCGTTCCAGAAGCAGACAAGGTTGCTGTTGGTCTTCTCAGCCACCTGGGCACACTGGCTCCCCCTCCACTGTAAGTAAACAGCAATACTGTGCTGTAACACAGGATTCACTTCATTCAATATTGTGACACTGGCTCTTAGGGTACTTTCTACCTCATTATAGAATCATTTAGGTTGCAAAGGACCTTTAACATCATCAAGTCCAACCACCAACACACTCAATCATCTGACTCCTCCTCTTAACAACGATTTAAAATGCTTGTTAGTTGCTCCCATAACTCACGTGATGCATCAGGTTGTAGTGGAGAACGGTGTGTATAAACAGCAGATGCCTCACTGAAACCTCTGACTTTCTTTCTAGCTAGAGGCTACTAGAGCATCGATCCGAATCCTAAATCTGATGCGATGCAGAAAATGAAGTGTTTTATCAGCTGGGCTCGTAGACACAAACAAAATCTCCCCCCAGGTCTCTTCATAAGGATTTTTCCCTTATATATGAAACTCATGAGCTAGCTCTGTAGCAATATGCCGAGTGACTACTTAATGTCACACATGGCCGTGGGTTGCTTTGTGGCTGTTTTAAGAGCAAAACTCACAAAGGATCCGATCTCTTAATAACAGTCTTGATTCGAACTGACTATTCATTACACTAGATTGACAAATACAAAGAGGTGCCTTGAAATTTGTAACCAAAGAGGCAACGTTTTGATTTTGGAAACGGGCTGGTGAAACTGAGTTAATTCCTTTAAAAAAGGATTTGTAATGGTTTCACAAGCTGCCGACTTGGGTTCTTTTAGCACTTTTTCTTGTGCCGTTTTCTCACTGCCAGTTGCTTTTCCTTTACGAGTCAAACCAAGAAATGATCGGCTCCAGTGAGAATAGATTTTACGACAGCACGCAAGACCTTACTATTAATTTAGGGAAAGGTTAGACATTCTCCTCTTTGGTAGCAGGGCTGGTTTTTTGGCAGCTTTCTCTAATAAGATGCAGTTCTCTCTCTCTGTTTTATTGTTTGTGTCGCTTAAAAGCTCTTCTGAGGATTGAACAGACCCTAAGATGTTGATTCTAGAATACAACTTGAAGAGCTACGAGATGATAAATAAATTAAAAGCTTCCCAGTATTTAATATAAATATAAATGTTTAATCGTGTGATCCACAGATATGCCTCGTGTTTATCTTTAAATTACGCATTCTTAAAAGACAACATGAATTCACTGTGGGTTTCCGAATACGCTAGAATCACAGCATAAAATTTCACCTCCTTGTTTTGTTTGCTGTTGTCGAGGTGAACGTAAATAATTCAACCAGATCCAACAAAACAAGTGAACAACCTTTTCGTTAGGAATAAAAATGACCACTGCATGGGAAGATAGTAAATGACGTGCAGCAAAATGTAAGAGCCTCAAAACATGACAGCACTCTATTCGCGTTGGACACGTTTATATCCATGCTCTCTAATTTGGGAGGGACCAGGTGAGAGAAAAATTACAGAAAATTAATCTTGATTATCTCATCCAGTGAGAAATTCCTCTTCACGCAGGGGAGTCATTGTAATGCGTTATAATAAGTCCCAATTAGCCTTGAAAATAAAGATTTAACTAGAAAAGAAGTGTTGCGTTAGCTCTGGGCCAATGGAGCTGAGAAGAAGCCCAGAATGAACTGGAAATGAAGCTGTAGCCTCTGCTTTCTCTCCTGTTGTTAAGAAGAATCCATTGAAGCAGCTTTATTGTTTCTCAGATGTTTTTAAGGATGTGACTACAAAGAAAGATGTTGATATCTTGTCTGTTTTATCTCAGTAAGTTAGTGCAAACAGAAAAACAAGGAGAAAAATGAGGTTTTCTGCTGTAATTACTGCTCAGAAATTGTGCATTATCCTGTGCAGGAAGGAAAAGTAGTAAAAAAACCCCTGCAGTTACTTCATCCATAGAATATTAGAAACCTTTACATCAAAGTTATCCAAGTCCAACGCAGATTATCACTTATAAACAACTTTTCCAGGGCTGGTCCTCCATCAGTGTATCCCTTTGGACAAGCTGGCAATGGAAATCTAATCTAGCTGATGCTACAGAGAGTCTCAGGAGCTTGAAAAAGGAAAGGTCTGAGGAGATGGGATTTTAACCTGGATGTACTAAATTAGAATTTTAGTATTTAATTTAGCTCACTTAAAGCTCACAGCTAGAAATAGGTACTGCTGGGATCACAATTATTCTTATTCTCCCTGATGAGGAAAGGCGGAGGGAGCTAGGGCTCTTGAGCTGGGAAAAAAGGAGACTGAGGGGTGACCTCATTACTGTTGATCAATACGGAAAGGGCGGGTGTCAGGAGGAAGGAGCCAGGCTGCTCAGTGTCATCAATGACAGGACAAGGGGCACTGGGTGTCAGCTGGAACAGAGGAGGTTCCACATCAAGATGAGAAGCAACTTCTTCATGATGAGGGTGACAGAGCCCTAGAAGGGGCTGCCCAGGGGGGTGTGGAGTCTCCTTGCCTGGAGATGTTTAAGACCTGCCTGGACACGTTTCTGTGTGACTGGATCTAGAAGATCCCGCTGTGGCAGGGGGATTGGACTGGATGATCTTTCAAGGTCCCTTACAATCCCTAACAGTCTGTGGCAATACAGCCATGGTTGGGATATCTTCCCTCCTCACTTGACATATGACCTAGAATTACAGTGATGCAACCAAGGCAAATCTTGTTTAACAATCTTACTGATGGTATTAAAAAAAAAGAGTAAATGCAAAAACCCCACCTAGACATCATGAATTATATATGATAACAGATCTGGCTGGCATGCAAGAAAGCAAAGTTGTGTGTCCTCAGCTACACTCGTGGCACCTGAATGATCCAAACAGACACAGGTCACTGAGGAATCTTTAAAAAACAATACTGACAGTCTTCATACTTGCCAGTTCACCTGGCTTACTGTAAATTGTTAACTGAGACCAGGTGCTAGCATTTTCTTAACTGGTAATAATGGATGGGGATTTAGGATTTAGAGTTAGTGTTTTGCAACACAGATTGCATGAGAAAAATGAGAGAACAGAGCACTGAATTCTAAATTGCACTTAATGTAGCAGGCTGCCCCGGGGGGGGTTGTGGAGTCTCCTTCTCTGGAGTCGTTCAAGACCCACCTGGCTGTGTTCCTGTGCAGCTTGGTCTAGGTAATCCTGCTGTGGCAGGGGGATTGGACTGGATGATCTTTCGAGGTCCCTTCCGATCCCTAAAGATTCTATGACCAACACCACAGCTTTGCAGTGAGTGTTCCCAAGGACATGGGGTTTTCTATACAGCATCACCAATGAGCAGCTTGCCTAAGGCTTACAGAATAAAGCAGGAAATCAAACCCATTTCCTGTCCTCTACTAACTAAGGAGAGATCTTTCTGCTAGAACAGAAACATATCCAAGAGCATCTTAAAAAAACAGATGTCTTAAGCGATGGTTTTCTTCAAAGTATTTTAAATAATGAATCTCCTCTGCTCTGCTTTTACTTAAGTAAAAAGTGAGTGACTAGGAGGCTTCTGAGCATCCTATGTCAAATCTCCCTTTATTTACTAGAGACTAGGGGATAACATATTTCACAGGGCCTGCATTTCCAGTCTGCTCCATTTGTAAAGAAGAGAAGATCTAGATAACAAGACCATAGAAAAGCACTGAGACACTAGAGATATTATTTATGTTCTTACTTTTTGATGGGAAGCTCCATGCTTGAAGCACTGGTAGAGCACAGTGCTGTGTGTTAGCCCACGAGAGCAGGGTGTATTACATTACCCACACAGCTTTAATAATCAGAGCACGAGGCAGCACAGCAGCCGTCGTGAATCTGCGACTTCTTCACATCTCTACAAACACAGAGCACGTATTTGGCAGCGAGTTAAAATACACCTTTTTCCTTGGGCTTGGCTCCTTGACAGAAGGAGCTCTCTATGAAATTGAATAAAATCCAGTTCCAGTCTCATCTAATCTCTAGACTTTCTCGCCAGAGTCAATGACTACAGCATTTCCTCAGGACGCCTGAGCTCATACTTGTTCTCCTCCCTTTCTGGAGGGCTTTCTCAAAAAGTATCAAAAAGTACACCCTAAGAAAGTGCCCCCTGAAGGGCATGTCCCATTAACTGTGGTGGATGGACTGGGTATGGTGGAAGTGATGTAACTGAGCCAGCTCAGGAACAACCTAACTATAGCAGCGTGTAGTCCTGGATAGCCAAATCCATCTGGTTTGCCAAACCTCTGCACCATTTCCCACTCCATCACCCCATGCTGATACGCTGGAGTTTGTCTGCAACCTGTGCCACTACCTTTCTGAAAGCAGTCACTGCAGGGTTGAGCTACAGAAGGTGGCATTTGGTAATGTGATAGGAGAGACCCCAGAGGCAGGAAAAGTTCTACTATTCGCTCTCGGAGTTCCCAAATTCGATCTCGGTTTGAACTGGGGTAACTCCAAGGGTTGGGTAACTGTGGAAAATGGGAGACTTTCATCTCTACTTACTCAAACCTTTACGCAAACGTTGCTGTCCACATCAAGTCTAGCTGTGTTCCTCCACAGAGATATCTTCTAGAGATCTGTCATGCCCAGTAACGTTTTGAATGTTTGAAGCAACAGGGCTTCTCAGCAGAAGGTTTGGGAGAAAATTTCATTTCTGTGACTTTTTTCCCCAGAAAGATTCCTGTTTCTGAGTGAGAAAACACAGGACACTGCTATGTGGACAGGGAGACATTACACCCTGTGAGGGTGTCGAGGCACTGCAACAGGATGCCCAGGGTGGTTGTGGCTGCTGGAGTGAGTCCAGAGGAGGCCACAAGGATGATCAAAGGGCTGGAGAACCTCTCCTGTGTGGTCAGGCTGAGGGAGTTGGGGCTGTTCAGCTTGAAGAAGGTTCCAGAGGGACCTTAGAGCAACTTCCAGTACCTGAAGGGGCTGCAGGAAAACTGGAGAGAAACACTTTACAAGGGATTCTAGTGATAGGACAAGGGAAGTGTTTTAATGCTATAAGAAGGGAAAGTTAGATCAGATCTTAGGAAGAAATTCCTCCCTGTGAGGGTGCTGAGGCACTGGAACAGGTTGCCCAGGGATGCTCCATCATCCCTGGAAGTGTTCAAGGTTAGGTTGGATAGGGCCAAGAGGGCCAATGGCATCCTGGGGTAGATTAGGAGGAGAGTGGTTAATAGATCAAGAGAGCTTCTCCTCCTCCTCTACTCTGCCCTGAGGAGACCACATCTGGAATCTTGTGTCCAGTTCTGGACCCCTCAGTTTCAGAAGGACACAGAGCTGCTTGAGAGAGTCCAGTGCAGAGCCACAAAGATGATGAAGGGAGTGAAGCATCTCCTTGATGAGGAAAGGCTGAGGCAGCTGGGGCTCTTGAGTTGGGACAAAAGGAGCCTGAGTGGCTACCCCATGACTGTTGATCAATATGGAAGGGACAGGTGTAAGGAGGAAGGAGCCAGGCTCTGCTCAGTGGCAGCAAATGCTAGGACAAGGGGCACTGGGTATCAGCTGGAACAGAGGAGGTTCTACATCAAGAGGAGAAACAACTTCTTCCCGATGAGGGTGACAGCAGTGGAAGGGGCTGCCCAGAGAGGTTGTGGAGTCTCCTTCTCTGGAGACATTTCGAATCCTCCTGAACTATTCCTGTGTGACTGGATCTAGGGGATCCTGCTGTGGCAGAGGGGTTGGACGGGCTGATGTTTCAAGGTCCTTTTCTGTGATTTATTCAGTTCCTAAATCCTTGCAAGGGCAGAAGTCAGACTAAATGAACTAGGAGAGGAGCAGAACCAACCATTTCTTTGTCCTTGGCTCTGCTATTGAAAAAACCCCTAAAACTTTGGCTTTTTAATTGTCGCAGTATTACATACTGGAAACAAGAATGCTTCATAACGTGTAACTCCAACCAGGGAACATCATCAGCCAAGAATTACGATGACAATCTAGTAATTCATAAAAACTGGAGGATACTGTTCCCTACCCAAAAAGATAAACTTCTTTTAATACCCTGGGTTGTGCAGAAAGGAGCAGACAAGATCTCAAGGGCAGGGTTTATGAATACACTAATTGTGACAGCCCCACTGGCAGGATATCAAGTCTGAAGGACTTCCCGATCGAACATTATGTGAATGAAGTATCTGATACGCTCACAAAAACTTGGTATCGTGTCCAAAGGAGATGTTACTGCTTCAGATGTGGCTCACGTTCTGTGAAGGGCCCATGTGGAACACCAGCGGTTCTGAGAGAACTTCAGATCCCACTCGACAACAGCAATCCTTCACCATAGACTCATAGAATCATTAGGGATTGGAAGGGACCTCAAAAGATCATCTACTCCAATCCCCCTGCCAGGATCACCTAGACCAAGTCGCACAGGAACACAGCCAGGTGGGTCTGGAACGTCTCCAGAGAAGGAGACTCCACACCCCCCTGGGCAGCCCCTTCCAGGGCTCTGGTACCCTCCCTGGGAAGAAGCTCCTGCTGATATTGATAGGGAACCTCCTCTGTACCAACTGGCACCCATTACCCCTGTCCTATCACCAGATGACCTTGACAAGAGCCTGGCTCCATCCTCCTGACACCCACCCCTCATATCTTTATAGACATGAATGAGGTCACTCCTCAGACTCCTTTTCAATGGTAAATACACCATTTACCTCAGCTCCTCAGAAGAGGAAACCAAAGCACTGTGTGTTGGAATTGTCTCTAAAGATGCAGGGCATCTCACAGTGACCATCTCCCAGTGACACCTGGATAACAGCAGCATTAAGCACTAGACCTAAAAGAACAGAGGAATGGACCTCTAAAGTAAAAGTTCACTCTCTTCTCTAAGTGCTCTTCAGTAAATCTTGCTCTTGCTTGTGCAAACCATGGAGCTCAATTCCATTCCACGGAGTTACTGGTGTTACGGGAGCGTAACCGAGCGCAGAATATAATTCACAAGATTTCGATCTCAGAGCATTGGGATCCTGGCAGAGGAGTGTTTTAAATAAGAGGGCAGTGGAGTGATGGATCTGCCAGAGTTTTCTATGCAGAGTGGCCAGAGGGAGCTAAGAGCAAGTGAGGAAAATGTAGGAAAAACTCTTTCTAGAAGAAACAGGGGAGAAGAGCTGAATCTGAATGAAGTTTGAGTTGATGCACAAAGCGAGTGTATGGGGAGTTACAAAGAAGCAGAGTTGTAGGAATTAAAAGATGACAAATAAAACCTACAAGGGATTTAGATAAGGGGAAGGGAAGCAAATGAAGCATCAAGCCAGCTGGGAAACAGCAGGCTCCAGGTTACTTGTTACAAGATACAGGAATCAAAAGAGGGAAGTATTGAGGCAGAGGTGGAAGGTGAAGAACATTCTGTATCCTACAAAAAGAGATAATAGGAAAATTTGGTACTAATCGGAGTCTGAAAAGGAATAGAGAAATGAGATGTGGTTCCTGTTGTCCACCATGCTGATGAGAGTGAACGTGAGGGATAACAACAGAACGATAAAGCAGAAGAGGATGTAGGAACAAAAGGTGGGGTTCATTTTGATACTGAAATACTGTGAAAATAGCATGGGAGAAGCAGCCCAAGCAAAATTCAGGAGAAAACTGATTTGTTCTTATAGAATCATAGAACTGGAAGGGATCTTAAAGATCATCCAGTTCCAAACCCCCTGCTATGAGCAGGGACACCCCTCACCAGACCAGGGTGCTGAAGGCCCCAGCCAATTTGGCCTTCAACACTTCCAGGGAGGCAGCAGCCACAACCTTCCTGGGCAACCTGTTCCCAGTGTCTCAGCACCCTCATCAGGAAGAACTTCCTCCTGACTTCCAGTCTCAACCTCCCCTCTTCCAGCTGGAAACCATCCCCCCTGCTCTTACCCCTCCAAGCCCTTGGAAACAGCCCCTCCCCAGCTGTCCTGTAGCCCCCTTCAGGGACTGGAAGGCTGCTATTCTACAACCAAATTCTCTCAATGCCAAGCACAACCACAACTGTTAGGAGCTGTCACAAAATCCCAACCAAGCAAAAACCACATCAGGAGGGACTGGGGAGGGAGGAAGGGTGATGCAGGGAAGAGATACATTCACTGCATTTACTCTCCTGAGTTGTCAGAGCACCAACATGACAAATGGCCTGGTTCATTTAACAGGATATTCTATTAAGGGCAAAGGCTGGACACAGAGCAGATGATGCAGCTCATAGCAGATTCTTCAGCGTTTTTAAAGAAACAGCATTTTCTCAGAGACCAAGCACAGCTCCTGGAATGGACAGAGGCACCAGACACGCGTGATTTTGAGTAACGTCCCTCCTCCCCTACGTACAGCAACATTAGAGACAAATGAGAGAGATTATTTGTGGCTCCGGGCTCACACGGGCAGCTCAGCAGAGCAAAGAACGTGACAAGATGAGGTCTGCAAATTGGCGAGTTCAGTCTGGGCACCGTGCTATCTTTTTTTAAGTGGATGCATAATCCTCATTGTTTGTGACTGATCCTGTCTCAGCCAACAACCGAGATGACAGTTCAATCCCAGCCCTCTGAAGTTCAGGGGTTTAACAGCCTTCTGATCAGGAAGATTCCGCTGAATGGAATTTTTTCGAGCACAAGATTATTTAACAGATGGTCAAAATAACCCCTCTGGGGAACACACAGCTTCTGTGCTCTGAAAACACCTCTGCTTTGGGTTTTTTCCTCTAATAAGGAAAGGCTGAGGGGGCTGGGTCTCTTGAGCTTGGAGAAGAGGAGGCTGAGGGGGGACCTCATTCCTGTCTATAAATATGTGAGGGGTGGGTGTCAGGAGGAAGAGGTAATGGTGCCCCTGTACTCTGCACTCATGTGTCCACATTGTGAGCACAGTGGCCACCAGTTTTGGGTACCACAGTATCAGGAGAACATGGAGGGGCTGGAGTGGGGCCAGAGAAGGGCAACGAGGCTGGAGAGAGAGCTGGAAAACAGGTCGTGTGAGAAGAGGCTGAGGGAACAGGGGTTGTTTAGTCTAGAGAAGAGAAGGCTGAGAGAAGACCTCATTGATCTCTACAGCTACCTAAAAGGAGGTTGTAGAGAGGCTGGTGCTGGTCTCTTCTCCCAAATTACTAATGATTGGACAAGGGGAAATGGCCTCAAGCTGCATCAGGGGAGGTTGAGATTGGATCTTAGGAAGAAGTTCTTTCCTGAGAGAGTGGTTGGGCCCTGGAACAGGCTGCCCAGGGAGGTGGTAGCGTCACTGTCCTTGGAGGTGTTTAAAATCCAAGTAGCTAGAGCACTTGAGACCATGGTCTAGGGCATGGGGAGATGTTGGGATGAGGGCTGGACTTGGTGATCCTGGAGGTCCTTTCCAGTCAGGATGATTCTATGAAAGAAAGATTGCTATGAGGAACAGCTGAAGGAACTGGCCTTGTTTAGTTTAGAGAAGAGGAGGCTGAGAGGAGACCTTAGTCTTATAAAATAAACCAGATCAGGTGGAATATTGTTGTTAGTGACTGTTGTTCAGCTGGAACAAACCACTCCATTCCTGAGCAAGCATCAGAAGAGCAGCTCAATATATTTCTCTGATAAATGATTGTTTTCATCTACAAGTAGCACGTGTGTGCAATAATACTCAGCTAGATAATTGCCTGAGGTTTCCAACAATACTCAGTCCTTGTTGTGCTCCACAGTCTGAGTTCTGTGGAGGTTCTGACAGAGGGACAAAGAACAACACCCAGACATTCCCTGCCTGTCAACTCTCTTCATCCAGAACACGAGATGCCCCTCTTTAAAAGCTGATTCCAGACGGAAGAAGAGATTTAACTGAATTAGCAGGGAGTTACTTAAATAAAAGAAAAAGCCTCGTTTGAACAAGTCGAAGCTGGGACACAATGCCATTATCACAATGGCTCGTATTAATTATTATGTTTGCTCTTTCCGGCCTGTCATGATGATGAACGCTAATGATGGTATGATGTGAGAAAGTCACCACTTAGCTAACTCACTCTGTCTAGGCAGGGGATCAAAGATCTCTCTGTACTCTTCTAGTCCTTAACAACCACTCTTTTTTGGGTCCAAATGTGACTAAGCCAAGGGAAGTTCAGGTTGGACATGAGGGGAAGCTTCTTCCTGGAAGGGGCCATCAGGCCTTGGAACAGCAGTTCAAACATCATTCCTGGACATCTTTCAAAGTCATGGAGATCTGGAGCTTAGGGACATTACAGAATCATAGAATCATTAGAGATCAGAAGACACCTCGAAAAATCATCCAGTCCAATCCCCCTGCCACAGCAGGATCACCTGGACCCCAAGATCCAGTTGCCCAGGAATATGTCCAGGGTGGTCTTGAATGTCTCCAGAGAAGGAGACTCCACAAACCCCCTGGGCAGCCTGGTCCAGTACTCTGATACCCTCCCTGGGAAGAAGTTCCTGCTGATATTGATAGGGAACCTCCTCTGTTCCAGCTGGCACCCAATGCCCTTGTCCTGTCCCCAAATGACCTTGAGAAGAGCCTGGCTCCATCCTCCTGACACCCACCCCTCACATATTTTGAGACAAGAATGAGGTCCCCCCTCAGCCTCCTCTTCCCCAAGCTGAAGAGACCCAGCTCCCTCAGCCTTTCCTCATCAGGGAGCTGTTCTACTTCCTTCATCATCTT
>VZRI01001308.1:577743-611551 GCA_013397515.1 Upupa epops | reverse complement strand
GGGTGTATTTAGCAGTGGCCTTGGGACACTTGGTGGGACTTGATCTTTAAGATCTTTTCCTTTCTAAATGATTCTATGATTCTGAAAAGAAACCCTCACTCAGCAGTGAACTGTGCTTACCTTGTATATTGTACCCCAGAAACCTTAAAGCCAGCAGTGGGAACGCTACGACCACAGCTCTGAGCCCTCAGTCTTTCCAGGGTGGCTTACTCTGCCCCAACAGGCAGAGCAGAGATACCCCACACCAGTTCCCATCCTTCCAGATCCCCAGCAAACCAAGGGCAGTGGTGGTAGTGCCTTTCTTTGCTTATATGAAAGAAAATAATGAGGGGAAAATGAGCTCCACAGCCATCTGGAGCTGCGCAGGGGAAGCGAGCTTTGTCCGCGTCCTCGCTGGAACCAGCGGGTTGAACAGAACAGCTCCCCCACCTCTTCCCATTTCCTCCCAACACAATTCCCTGTGGTTTCCCCATTGTACCTTTGCTCACCAGTGAATGTATGATGCTCGCTGTTTGCTGCCTGGCACGCCGCGCTGCCTTTTGCAGAGCGGGTGAATAACCATTCATATCTCTGACTGGAGCCTTTCTTTTTGCTGGAGATACGCAACTGGGATTTGCGTGGGGCAGCTGCGGGGTGTTTGTGTGCCCGTCTGAGGGGCCTGGGATGTCACAGAGGACAAATGACGTTGTTTCTGGAGCAGCCTTCACAGGAGCTGTGGCACTGCCTAGTGCTGTGAATGCTGATGAAATTGCTTTCCCAAGATTTGTTTCTTCTCTCGGAACAATATGATCTTGCAATATAGGAGCTTGGTTTCTTCTTTGCTTTGTTTTGATTCTTTTTCCCTACGAGTCTCTCAGACTTTGCCCATTATCTGAGCGCTCCACACTCCTTCAGTGAATTCTCTAGAAAATTCCATCTAAACATTGCGGTGTGTACTGGCAGCGCACAGTTTGGCACTTCAACAGGCATGCTGCCAGGGTAGAAATTCTCATCCTCACACCAGTCCACAAATCCCACTCTTAATTCATATTTCTTCCCTAAAAACCTGTCACTTCCATCTTTCCTCCCGTAGCAAACCCAAACCAAGCAACACCCCCCCAACATAACTCGGCAAACCATCCTGACTCCAAAAGTGATGCCAACTACCTTCTCTGGGATGTTCTGACGTGCCCTACGTGCTGCACATCGCTCTGTTCAGACCCTCAGTTCTTCACAGCAGAGGTTGTTCTGCATGTTGCCCATCAGAGGTATCGCTAACGAGTCAACGGCAAATGATGAATCGGCTTCACTGGTTACTAGAACTCCTGAATTTTAATGTCTGTGCACGCACAAGCATCAAAGCAAATGCTGACCGAAGCTGCCCCTCGCTGATCCTCCAAAGGTCCCAAGACAAGTGCCGTGCTTCAAACAGGATCAAAAGAGCTCTGGGCAGAACTAATAGGGTGATGTTAACCTCGTTTTTAATTACAGTCACGTGCTGATCACTGTATTTTTCTCTTTCTTTTACATAAACCCTTTCTCCCTCCCGTGAGGTTGTTTTTTCTGGACTTACAGAGACAAGATCAGAAATGAAAAGAGAAGGTTGGAAATGAGAAAAGGAAACTAAGTGTTAAGACTCAACACTGCTGCTGAAAGAGGTGCAAGACCTGACCAGGCTGGAGAGGTGGGCAGAGAGGAATCACATGAAGTTCTACAAGGATGAGCATAGGGTCCTGCGTCTGAGCAGCAAGAACCACCTGCAGCTGTACAAGTTGGGAGTTGACCTGCTGGAGAGCAGCTCTGCGGAGGAGCCAGGAGTGCTGGGGGACAAATTAACCGTGGTGCAGCAATGTCTCCTTGGGGCCAAGAAGGCAAATGATGCCCTGGGGTGAATTAAGAGTGACCAGCTGGTCCAGGGAGTTCTCCTCCTCCTCTGTGCTGCCCCAGTGAGGCATGTCTGGAGTCTTATCCAGTTACAGGCTCCACATTTCAAGAGAGGAGAAAATCCAACAGAAGATGCTGAGGGGACAGGAGCATCTCCCTGACAGGCAAAGGCTGAGACCTGGGGCTGTTTAGTCTGGAGAGGAGACCACTGAAGGGGGATCTTATCAATGCTGATCAATATCTAAAGGGTGAGTGCCCGGAGGAAGGAGTCAGACTCTTCTGTGCCCAGTGACAGGACAAGGGGCAACGAGCACAAACAAGGAAGAACTTCACTTGGAGGGTGACAGAGCCCTGGCCCAGGCTTCCCAGAGAGGGTTGTGGAGTCTCCTGCTCTAGAGAGATTCAAAACCCACTTGGACACAATCCTGTGCAGCCTTCTCTGTGTGACCCTGCTTTAGTTGGGAGCTGGACTAGACAATCCCCAAAGGTCCCTCCTAACCCCCATCAGCCCATGATTCTGTGAAGCAGTAAAAAAGAGGTGACAGCAAATATGCAGCAGGATTGCTCGTCTGAAGTTACTGTTTCACAGCCCGTGGACAGACACTTCTTTTTTTGGATGGAATTACGTCCACTGCTGCTCTTTACTGATCAGACTGTGTGAAATTGTTTCTCTTCCTTGGAGCAACAGGCAAACAAAAGGCGACAGGGATGAACTTGTTCGCAGAGTCATTTACAGCACTGTCTGCAGGCAATTTCCACCCTTGGTCTAGGAGGCCGATCTAAACCCACACGTGTGTCTGTTTGCATCACTTCAAATCTTCTCATCCTCTTGAGAGGCCAGCACGTATAAATCTGTGTGTGCAAGGGGGGGTGGCGTGGACTGGGACTGCAGCAAAGCTGATTCCCTCCCGGGAGACCTACAGAATTGCAAATACACACACACGCACACTACCCGAGCTGTCTAGATAGATGACAAACGGCGAGTCAAGCATCACATTACTGTTATTAAAACTGCAAACAAATTACAAGACTGACACAACTGACATTTCTTTTTATGAATAATTTTGCTTTCCTGAAACAGGCAAATAGACAGATGACTTAATTTTTAACAGGGAATGATGTTCAAAGGGCTGCTCAACTTATTCATAGCTGTAGCTGAATAACAAAGCAGCATTAAAAGCCCCAGAAAGTTTCCTTCTCTGTGTTAGTGTGACACGGCTCCCTCCCCCACCACAAAGTCAAAGAGATTTCGTGTTTGCAGACACACAGAACCACACAGAGAATCCTTCAGGTTGGAAAAGACCTTTTGGATCATCGAGTCCAAAAATTAACCCTACTGTACACGTTCACCTCTAAAGTCTATCCCCCAACACCACATCTAAGTGACTTTTGAACACATACAGGGATGGGGTCTCAAGCACCTCCCTGGGCACTCTGTTCCAGCGTTAACCACTCTTTCTGTGAAGAACTTTCTCCTGCTGTCCAGTCTAACCCTCCCCCTGTTGCAGCTTGAAGCCCTTCCCTCTGATTCTGTCACTAATGACCTGTGAGAAGAGACCAGCACCAACCTCTACAATGTCCTTTCAAGTAGTTGTAGAAAGTGATGAGGTCTCCCCTCAGCCTCCTCTTCCTCCAACCAAACAGTCCCAGCTCCTTCAGTTGCTCCTCCTAAGTTCTATTCTCCAGACCCTTCCCCAGCTTCGCTGCCCTCCTCTGCACTCGCTCCAGCCCCTCGATGTCTCTCTTGTACTGAGGTGCCCAACACTGGCCACAAATAATGCTTTAATAAGACTCTGTTACATTTCCTCTGATGAACGCACTGGATATGATCCTCAGTCCCTACAAAACACACTTGGCATGAAGCAGATGTTTTGGTTGTGTTACAGTAAATTGATCAAAATAATAATACTAATGACAATATTGCCAGATCCATAAGCACAGGACACCAGTATGGGACAGACTGTCTTGGGAGACACAGCAGGAAAAGGCAGGGAAACGCAGCTGCACTCAGGGTTTCTCCATTCCAGGGAAAGCAGCCGTGTAAGAGAGTTTCATTTACTCATAAGACACAGATGAGTTAACGTTTCCTGGAAACTCGGTTCATTTCTGGGATCCACTGATATGCAGTACTATTGCTTTGCTTTTGTGTCACCTGCTCACCATAAATTTTCAGCCTTGCCTCACTCTAAGGCTTGAAAGTTTCTCTTTTTTTCTCATCCACCCCCTATTACCCCATCATGAGGAAAGGCTAAGGGAGCTGGGTCTCTTGAGTTTGGAGAAGAGGAAACTGAGTGGAGACCTCATTGATGTCTCTAAATATGTGAGGGGTGGGTGTCAGGAGGATGGAGCCAGGCTCTTCTCAAGGTCATCTGGTGATAGGACAAAGGGCACTGGGTGCCAGCTGGAACAGAGGAGGTTCCCTATCAATATCAGCAGGATCTTCTTCCCAGGGAGGGCACCAGAGCACTGGACCAGGCTGCCCAGGGGGGTTGTGGAGTCTCCTTCTCTGGAGACTTTCCAGACCCACCTGGACATGTTCCTGTGCAACTGGACCTTGGGGTCTAGGTGGTCCTGCTGTGGCAGGGGGATTGGACTGGATGATCTTTTGAGGTTCCTTCCAATCCCTTATGATTCTATGATCTTCTTCAGATCCCTGTGTAGAGCACAGGGACAGCTACACACTTTAAGTTGCACTTAAAGTAGACTTATGCTTGAGTGTGGCCCTATTGTCTTGAGAAGATCCTTTATGTTCTAGGATATGAAGCAGCAAGACACATGTTAAAACAGATGTGTGGTGCTGGAGCAAGTGTTTCAGTGAGCTTCCAGGGACTTACCTGCCAAGCTGGCTCATGGTGCTGAGCCTGATCTATTCATGCATCCATCCATCACTGAAGTGTCTGAAGGACTGATAGCAAAACCAGATGATTCATCACTGGTGCCTTCTTGTTCTCTCTTTTTCCTGTGGGAGACACAGTATTTTACGATTAAGGAGTTAATATTTCAGGCTAAGAGAAAACAGTATAAAACGAGCAGTTTTTACCTCACTGGAGAGATTCTTGTTCTTAATTTTTAAAAAGAGAGGACTGGGAATGAAATTTTTCATTGTTAGCTGGGTCTTGAAGCGAACAGGTACCCAGCTGTGCCTTTCTGCTCAAGTGCCAAGTGCCACCTAACAGCCAATGAAGAATAACATCGGCTATCGAGGCAGAAGATGCTCTCCCTCTTATAGGTGGATCTGACTAGTCACATCACACTTCATTTCCATTGACTTCAAGTATTGACCTTGAACTCAACAGCACAGACATCAAAGATTTATCTCAGACCTATAGGGAAGATAAGACAACTTCAGGTCTGCTGGAGAGGAGGCAGAGGAGAAAGAAGAAATGTATTAGAACAACGAAAAATGCAGAGTGCTTTCTTAGCAAGAGAAGACAGCATTTCTCTCAGACTTAGGCAAGTCCTTTCCAGGAGCATCCTTATTGTTATATAGGCTGTTGACATGAGGTGGGTACCCGACTCACGCTGTGAATGAAGCACGTAGGCTACAAATTCAGAGATGTTTCCCTGCTAATGCCTGCCAGAAGGGATCATCGAGCTGGTGTGATTTAAAAGGGGGCTGAGGACTAGCTGAAAGGGTGTTTTTACCGGTGGACTCGAAGGAAATGTAAAATACCTCCGGATAAGAATTTGGCAGACAAGGAAATCTTTAAGAGGATGATTTGGCAAAATCCAGGCTCATTCAAACAAAACACACCTGAATAGAACACCCCCCACCCCAAACTATCAGGCCAGGCTTTGTGAATGGAGAGGTATCTGATGGAAACCAAGATATCTGAAAAAATATAGAAATACAGAGCAGAATAGTTTGCAAGGGATCTGTAAAGGTCATCTAGTCCAATCCTCCTGCAATGAGCAGGGCCATGCAGAAGTCAAGGAGAAGAAATCACTGAGTGTGAGATCTTGGCAACATGGATTAAGAAGCACAGGATGGGTGAGGAGGGAAACAGGGGTGGTTTTTACCTGTAGATACCATTTTTGCTTTGGGGAGAGCCAAACTGAGGTCTTTTGTTCACATTCTATAAAGGAGATTGAACCACCAGACAGTTTCTCAGAAGAAGAGTGAGATCAGTGCCCCTGTGATGGACAGTCCAGTATGGCTAGTGTGCTGGTAACTCGCTGCACCTCTCAGGTGCCTGTGGCTGCATCTTCAGGGTGAGGCATCTCAGCATGAGGATAGGCTGAGGGTGCTGGGGCTGGCCAGTCTGGAGAAAAAGAGAATGAAGGGAGACCTTATTGCTATCTGACAGGTGGTGGAAGTGAAGTGGTGGTTGTCTCTTCTCCCAAGTCACCACCAGCGACAGGACAAGTGGAAATGGCCTCAAGCTGGGCCAGGGGAGGGTTAGGTTGGACATCAGGAGAAATTTCTTCCCTGACAGAGTGGTGAGGGGTTGGAACAGGTTGCTCAGGGAGGACAGGGGGTGTGTGTCACTAGAGGGGTTCAAACACCAAGTAGATGTGGCCCTGGGTGACCGGATTTAGTAGGCAGGGTGGGATTGAGGTGATGGTTGGATCCGACCATCTTGCAGATCTCTTCCAACCTTGATGATTCTGTGATTCATCAGTCACCCAAAACATTCTGGAGCTGAATAAAACTCCTTCAAGTGAAGGCTTTAAAGAGCTCAATCTGTTTAGTTTATCTGAGAATGAGAAGCACCTTGATTACAGGAATAAAGCACCAGGTACAAAAGCATTCTTTGATTTAGAGGACACAGTAAAACGTCTGTAATATACTGAATTCAAAGCCAAGTACTAGAGCATTACAAAGCACCAGCTTTCCACGGAAGATCTGTATCGCAGGACAGCCTTAGTCATACACTCACACATCATTTACTTCCACAGGAAGCTTCATTTATTGCACGGGATGGTTGGCAGCTCGTTTGGCATCTATGGCCCCACAACTCACTTTAAAAGCAGCAGCAAGCGCAGCACTGCTTCTTTCTTCCACTTTTCCTTTGGCTGTCGCTTGTACAGTGGACAAATGTAATTCACTGAACTGAGAAAGCTACGGGAAGATTTGCTCTTGGAAGACCTCACCCGGAGTCCTGCTTCAGGTTATGGAGCCCCCAGTACAAGGATGACATGAAACTGCTGGAGCGAATGCAGAGGAGACTACAAGTTTGATCAGAGGGCTGAGGGGTTTGGGGCTGTTCAGCATGGAGAAGACTCCAGAGGGACCTTGGAGCAGTTTCCAGTACCTGAAGGGGCTACAGGAAAGCTGGAGAGGAAGTTTTTACCAGGGACTCTAGTGCTAGGACAAAGGGGATGGGTTCAAGCTAGAAGAGAGGAGATTTAGATGAGATCTTGGGAGGAAATTCCCTCTGTGAGGGTGCTGAGGCCGTGGAACAGGATGCCCAGGGAGGCTGTGGCTGCTCCATCCCTGTAAGTGTTCAAGGCCAGGTTGGATGAGGCTCTGAGCAACCTGGTCTGCTGAGAAGTGTCACTGCCCATAGTAGGGGATTGAGACTGGATGATTTCTGAGGTCCCTTCCAACCTGAACCCTTCTGTGATTCTATGATGAAAGCCCTCATTACACACCCACTTCGCCAGGACAAAGAGCCATTCAACCACCACTCAAAATCCCTGCTTAAGGGGTTTATACAATTGTAGTTTAATAAGCTAAATAGCTCTGATAGTGGCAGAAGCACTGTGAAGCCTTTTCAAGCTTTTTCGAGTTACTTGTAGAATCGGTTTAAAGAGGGAAAGTTTGAGCTTTCAGCAGGTTTCTTTCCATCACAAAATCCTACCGAGGAGATCTCTAGGTCTCACATCAGGTATCAGGGGACAAAAGACTCCTGCAGGTTCTTCATAAACACCTGCAGCCCAGCTCCTCAGGGCTCAGGCCATGCTTTCACATAAAACTGCTCCCCAACAGAAGCTTCAAGGTCAGACGCTTTTTCAAGCGGGCTCTGATCAAGTCACTGCTTGTGAGTCACCAAGCGGAGGAATGTTTCCTTTCTGTTCACAGGAGCACATCTCCTGTCTGAGATTCACAGACTGCCTATCCATCACCTGAAACGGGAGGTTTCTTTCTCTGCCATGAAGTGCTGCCAAGATGAGTTCTCCTGCCTGGAACACCACCTGCCCTCCTGTACCTGCCGTGGAAAGGTTTGGGTTCCCTGATCAACACCTTTTGCCACAGATACTGCCGATGAAGTCTTGAATGCTTAGAAAAGGGGCCTGAAAGAAGCCTTCAGCCCCTAACTGGGTCATCCACTGGAAGGAACCGGAGCACAGAGGCTGGTATTAACAGGTTTTCTTGGCTGCTTCCCCACCAGCCTGTCCTAGCTCCAGTCCCATTTCAGCCTGACTCCTCATACCAATCCCAGGTAAGTTTCTCCTGCTGTGGCACTTAACTCCAAGGCTGTATCTCCATCACGGGCTGAGCATCAAACCCCACCCTCCGACCCCACAGACCTGCCAGGTTCTTTGCCCTATAGCCATTCTCAAGCTCAGATAACCTCATCTCTCTCTTTCCATTTCTCCTCTTAAGTTGAGTAATTCCTAACCGAGGCAGGAAAGCTGGACTTTTCTGGGAATGGCAAAAGACATTTCAAATCTCTGTTCAAGACCTTGGAGATGCTGGAGCATCTCAGGTTTTCACACTATCTGGACTAACCTTAAATTGCTGCTATGTAATTTAAACTTCTACTTAATGCTTGTGTTTACCTTGTTTGGAGAGTTAGCAACAACCTCCAACCGCTTGGACATCCACTACAGTTAAGCCCTCACATTAATATCTCCTTGTTTCAAAAGAATTCAGCTGTAAGCCACCATCAGATCTGAAAAAACTGGGTTCTTCTATCAACAGTGAAAGAGATAACAAGGGAAGAGGTAAAGCTAAACGATGACATTTGTTATGCCTAGAATGCTTTGCTGCATCATCTCTGCAGGAAAATCAAGCTGAATGAAACCACAGAGGACTGGCATTAAAAGAATTGCCCAGCTGTAGCAGGTTAAAAGCTGAACATCCTGCACCTTGATGTGTCTTTGCAAAGAATCTGAAACCTGAGGTAAGTTTTCAGGAGGCTGGAGCTCTCTGCAGCTTACCACAGCCCTCTCAGGCTTGCTCAGGTTTTCTTTGTACCAAAAAGTCACACTTATCATGTGCTGCCTTGCTCAAAGATCCACACCTGCCCATGCTGTGGTACTGTCACAACAGCAGTTGACAGCAAAGTGTTTCAGCACACAGCGTGTGCAAAGGCCACAGGAGAGTTTCCTGAGCTTTGCTCTCCAAGGATCCCTCTTACTTCTTAGCAACCTTGCTGGAAGTACTGTAACCACAACCAGTGTCCCTGTACATTTGAAATAGCTGCTGGCTACAGCAAAAACCATTTAACACAGAGTCATCACACCTAGCATCCAGACAAATATGTCAGATGGATTAAAGCGAGAGGAGAGCTGGCGAGCAGACTCATGCTGTGCCCTTGTATCACTGTAGAGAGCTCACAGCTCTAGAGGATGTTTTCATGACGATTTGAGAACAGGCTTCCTATAAACCCAGTCAGGACTGAAACATCAGAAAGGTGCAAAATGACAGCCTGAGAGAGTGACCTAAGTGCTGGAACTGTTCAAAGCATCAGAAGCCCTCACACGTGTCAGGGTACATGATGGGATGTGTTATCTATAGGGAGATAGCAAGTTCTTCCCTGATACTGCCTGTACCACTACATTGTTTTGTTTTTAACTCTGATAGACTTCATCAAGAGAAGCTGAAATTGTTCTATGTGAAACTAGTGCAAGGGCTGAAATGTCAACACAACAGCATAACCATAGATATTTTTGCCTATCTCTCTAGCTTTTAAAGGCGAGGTTTGATGTTTCTCATTCTCTCTGCCTCGCAGCTGAAGGAATAGAAGTCCCCAGGTCTTTATTATCCACAGCTGACCTTTTATTTCGTGCTAGGTGCATTCAATTTAAGATAGCCCAGAGTATGGTCTTGAAATGCTATTTCCCATCACCCTAAACTAATCCAAAGTCTCCAGTTTTTACACATTTAATAAACCCAAGAGCGCTGCATGAAAAGCAGAGGTTGCTCAGAAGGTTATAACTTTCCCTTCAAAACAACTGTTATGACACTTCTGGCTGAAGCAAAGGACAAACACTTGTAAGCACTGAGCTAAACACTGCCATCGACATCAAACAAAGAAATCCCACTTTGCTCTGCGCTTTGTTTTTTAACAGGCTGGATCTCAATTCCAGTCTATCTATTGCTGTGCTATTTCTCATTAAAATTTTATATCGATAAATGTTTAACCTTGATTAACCCTCACTTAAAACTTCATTTCAATTCTACGTCTCTTGCAAGAGAAGCCTGTCTCCATTTTATATGCTGCTTGTTTTCATGACTGCTGAGGAGAGCTGTGTCTTCTCTTTCTGTATCGTCTCTTTCCCACCCTATGAAATTATTTTCACATCTTTCCCTTAAATGATATTGTAGCTCCACTTTTCATCGAAGTCACTATTTGTTATACCTCTCAAAACTTCTCACAGTTAATAATAGCCTGATATGATCTTACATTTAGCGTTTTAGATCTCAAATAATGCACAGTTGGATTGCATATTGCTTAAAATGTCAATCCTTGTCCACCCACTCAGTAGTTATGATAGCCACACTCTTCCCCACACACTGCTTTCCTTTTTATTTTGTTCACATCCAAGAAGATTCCCATCCTGCCGGCTGCACACAACTCACAGGACATTTTTGCCTTGGCCCATCAACCAGTTTATTTCCTAAATCACTCAGCACCGAACCATAACGGCTGCTCACTAGGACTTCATCGTGCAAGGTCACGCAAGGAAGTTGCTTTGAATGCTAAACTTTTGCTGAAACGCGTGCTGGTTATTCATACAGCCCCTACAGACACTGCTGAGGCAACTTTGGACCGGATGATCCGCAGCGGTCCCTTCCAAACCCTACCGTTCCATGATTCTCTGAGCTGTCCTGCTTATGACCTTCCCACTGACCCTCTGCCACGAGCATCTCAAGAGCTAAGGGACACTGATTGGACTTGCTGATCTTAAAGGTCTTTTCCAACCTTAAGGATTCTAATTTTTGACTGACCAAGGAGCCCTTTAGCATCTCTACTGTTACCTTAGGAGCTGCTAGTGAGCCAGGTTGATGCTCAAAGCTAGGGACTCATCCCACCTCAAACCTTCAGCTACTCTTACTCCTAGGGACGAGCCGCAATTTCTTGATCGCTCTTCAACACCGATCCTTCACAATTATTATTCTTTCAAAAAATAACACAGCACCTTAAATCCATCACCCCGTTCACCACGACTTCACAACGCCCAGCAGATTCAACTTGTGCCCCCGACATTTCCAGCCCATCTTCCTAACAACAGCCGTTAACAATGAAATCAGCGCGATCGACGCTAATTAATAGTTGAGCGGGGGATGCGCGGATCCAGCGGACGGGGAACGCCGAACCCACCGGCAACCCCCCCCCACTCACCTACCCACCCCTCCACCCCATGAGCCACCTACCGCCCCCCCAGCATCTCCCCTCGTACCTGCGCGGGGTGTCCCCGGGCGGGGGGAGCCGCGTCCCGCCTCAGCCCCTGCGCGGCCGCCGCCGCCGCCGCTTTGTTACTACTCGNTATCCCGGCTTCCTCCTCCTCCTCCTCCTCCTCCTCCGCCCGCAGCCGGCACCGCCCAGCCCAGGGGTGGGGTAGGAAGGCGTCGGGTCGCCCTCACCTGAACCTGCTTGCCCTGGCTGTGTTGGGTCCCTCCCATCCCAGCACGGGAACTTTGGTTGGAAGAGAACTTTAAGATCATCAAATCCAACCATTAACCCTGCACTGCTAGGTCATCACTAACCCATGTCGCTCAGTCACCAGGTCTACGCGTCGTTTAAACCCCTCCACGGATGGAGACTCCAGCACTGTCCTGGGTACCCTGTCCAAATGCCCAACAATCCTTCTGGTGAAGAAAATCTTTCTAACATCCAGTCTAAACCTCCCCTGGTGCACTGCCTGACCTGTTTCTCCAGGAGACTCCCTCCCAAGAGGTTAGAACCTCTCAGGGGTACGCTTGGGAGGACCCACATATAGCTGGAGTTGACCCAGACTCCTGCCACCCTGCAAAGCTGAGATTCATAGGCTGGGTTAGGTTGGAAGAGACCCTAAAGATCATTTAGCTCCAACGCCCCCGCCACGGACAGGGACGCATCTCTCTAAACCAGGATGCCCAGAGCTCCATCCAACCTGGCTTTGGTCCCAGAACGTTGCCTCAGGAAACCCCAGCCCAAAATTTGCAGCTCCATGTCATCTGGTAGTGATGCTCCTTTTGCATGGGAACTTGCTGCTGGGACCCCTCAGGACCTCAGCTCATGATTGCTGAAGTGAATGAACTCCAAGGGCTCAAGGGTGGGGTTTGTCTGCTGCAGTGTGTTTTGTTTCCTTTGATGCAGCAGACCCGAAGCTGAAAGACTTGCTCTTGCTTGTAGTCTTTGCTCACCACTCTAAAAGTAGTTGATAAAACAATGGATGAGAAGTAGGGCTCTTTGTCCTGAGTGTTGTGCAGGCAGCAAATAGGAGAGAAAAACATGGGAAGAAAGAGGACCAAATGGCTCAGGATGGGTCAAGATAAAGCATCCAGGTGGGTGGGAGATACCATTGTGCCTTGATGCTTATGTCTCTCTGGTGTTAATCCTGAGCCTGGGGGGTGGGCATGTTTTCCTACATCAGAAGCCTACAGCATGCAATGGATGCTCATCGTCACATCCTTGTCTCTGCTTGGCACAACTGAGAAAAGCTGAGGCAGACCCTGCACTCTTCTGCCTTTCCTCCTCACCCACTGCAGGCTCAGTGCTATCGGTTTGTTGTATCTATTATCTTCTAATTTCACTCCCTGAATCACTCTCTCTCTCATTACTAGTAAAGTTGATAAAACACCCTTGGAAGTGCAAGATGGATCTTTCCTTTTCTCTTTCTCTCGTTTATATTGATTGAATTTGCCTCACGAGGTTGCCAAACAGAAGAAACCCAACATGCAGGGTGCAGAGCAGAGGCTGCATTATCCATCTCAGCTTCTGCCACTGCTAAGCTACAGGGGATGACTATTAAGTATCAGCACTGCAAGTCACTGTGAGCTGAAGAACTTGTGCCAAGAGCTGCTGGCACACTGCAGAAAATACTCTTCGGGAAGAGTTTGCCAAAGACAAGAAGGACCCCCCACAGGAACTCTTCACAAAAGAGCTCAGCGTAGAGCAGAACTGTTGGCAGACCATGACAGAGCCCAGCCACAATGGTGGCACCAACGAGGGAGACAGAAGGTTGGCTGTGAAAGACAGGGGGTCACCATGTATTTATCTGGCTCATTTGCAAGCTAAACGCTAATTCTAGAGTTTTAAAACAATTAACTATGTCCAGCAGAGCTGAACTGGTGATTTTTTTGGTTTAACTTACTGTGGATTTGCTTGCTCTGAGGTGGAAAGACTAACATTGGAGAGCTGAAAGACCTGTCACACGCGGGATCTTATGGCCTAGAAGAAACCCTATTTTCTTTCATGTATAGAAGGATGGTTTCATCCCTTTGATCAAATGGAGTAACCATTTTCATAATAACTATAGTTCATCTAAAAAACCAAATGCTGGAAAGCAACTCCTGTGCTAAGGCCTCTAGATGAGTAAGGATGCCCTTTAGCTTTATTTTCTAAATAAATAGTTTAGTGACACACAGGCTGCTCAAAGGAATGGTCTTTGCTTTGACAGCAGGATGCACAATGTCCTTGCTCTGATGCCTGCTCGTTTTTCTCACCAAGGAATTTCATACCACTTTATCCTGGATGGAAGCACAGCAAGACCTTGAAAAATTATAGGACAGACTGACTTGGTGTCTGGTCTTTGCTGGTACAAAGCACCCAAGTACTGATATTATGGAATCACAGAATTATTGAGACTGGAAAAGACCTCAAAGATCTTCCAGCCCAGCCCATGACCTGATATCACAACAGCAGCCAGACCAGGGCACTAAGGGTCACAGCCAGTCTGTCCTTCAATACCTCCAGACACAGGGACTCCACCACTGCCCTGGGCAGTCCAGTCCAGGCTCTGAGCACCTTTTCCATGAGTAAGAGCTTCCTACCATCCAACCTAACCCTCCCCAGGTAGCTTCAGGCCCTGCCCTCCTGTCCTGTCACTAGTTGTCTGGGAGAAGAGCATGTGTTCCTGGGGATTTTAATCATCAATGCAGTTTCACACAGAGTTCTAAATGAGTTTCCCCTCTCTAGGATGAGGGTAAAGAACAGGGTTTCCAGACAGTGCAATCAGGTGGTACCTTAAATCAGACATGCCTAGTGTTGTGAAGATATCCTGTGCCTTCTAGGCAACATTTCCTGTCAAGGTTACAATGATATTTTACTGATGGAGTTGAGCTGTTCTTGCAGTTCGATAGCACCTGTGTCTTTAGGACAGAGCTGTGGCTAACTCACCTTTTATTGCTTGTAAAGTGTTTTACTGTTGGGGTAGTTTATTGGTTTTTCTAAAGATAGTTTAAAAATAAATACAGTTCAAGCATTTCAACTAGCTTAATGTCATTTGGGAAGAGGAGGCTGAGGGAGGGACCTCATTCATGTCTATAAATATGTGAGGGGTGGGTGTCAGGAGGATGGAGCCAGGCTCTTCTCAAAGGCATCTGGGGATAGGACAAGAGGCACTGGGTGCCAGCTGGAACAGAGGAGGTTCCATATAAATATCAGCAGGACCTTCTTCCCAGGGAGGGTACCAGAGCACTGGAACCGGCTGCCCAGGGGGGTTGTGGAGTCTCCTTCTCTGGAGACGTTCCAGACCCGCCTCGATGTTTTCCTGTGTGACTTGGTCTAGGTGGTCCTGCTATAGCAGGGGGATTGGACTAGATGGTCTTTCGAGGTCCCTTCCAATCCCCAATGATTCTGTGATTCTAAAGCATATCATAGTATTTACACAGTAGGGTGCTAACTTCAAAAGATAGCAAGATGCTGCTTGGGCTTTTGTGGTTATGGTATTTCACAGAGCCACAGACTGCTAGGAATTGGAAGAGACTTTGAAAGATCATCCAGTCCAATCCCCCTGTCACAGCAGGATCCCCTAGATCCAGTGGCACAGGAACAGTCCAGGCGGGTTTTAAATGTCTCCAGAGAAGGAGACTTCACAACCCCCCTGGGCAGCCCCTTCCAGGGCTCTGTCCCCCTCACCGGGAAGAAGTTTCTTCTCCTCTTGATGTGGAGCCTCCTCTGTTCCAGCTGACACCTGGTGCCCATTGTCCTAGCATTGGGTGCCACTGAGCAGAGTCTGGCTCCTTCCTCCCTTTTCGTATTGATCAACAGTCATGGGGTCACCCCTCAGTCTCCTGAAGGGAATGGAACAGAAAAGACAGCAAATCCTCGCTCTACAGTGACAAACCAGTACTGAATCAGCAACACCTTTTGTAAATGTTTTAACACTAAACTACTCTACCTTTGTGTTTTGATTGTTGCCCCTATTTCTCCCAGTTTGCCTTGACAACGCTTTTAAAATGTGCATCTTTGAGAGCCTTCTGGCAACCTTGCTTTTAGGGAACATGGATTTCCTTGGGGGAGGGTGATAGAATAAAAGAACATTTAAAAAAATCTGTGCTGCTATGACCACTGCCAGCCTCTGACTCAGCAGGGACATGCACGTCTTTCCCAGCGTGGAGGCTTTATTCCAGCAACTCAGTGTATGGAAGATGTTCATCGTGGAACACTGAACGAGTGCTAATGTTCACACGGAGCAGGAGCATCCCATTGCCATTTGCCCTCACTGCACACAGCATTCCTCCCACCAAACACTTACTCCATTGGGCTTTTCATTCCCTATAGAATCATTTAGGTTAGAAGAGACTTCAAGACTGAGTCCAGCCATTAAACTTAACTATCCCAAGCCCATCCCTAAAACCATGTCCCTAAGCTAGGTAGGTTATCCTTAGTACAGCACTGAGACATTCAATACAGGATAATTTCACTAAAGGAATGAAACATATGAGCTAATATTAAAACAAGAAGGCAGTAAGCTGTGGTAATATTGAAGTAGTAATCTTTAATACAAAATTAATATTAGTATTATCATTACCTACTAATATTATTAGTATTTTAGTGCAGCCTGTAGGTTGCTCTGTTGTCCCACAGAACAAAAATGTAGGTAATTTCTGCCCTGAGGAGTTGACCTGGGAATGAAATGTTTTTCCTGATGCCCTAGGATGTCATTAGTTACTGGTTTGGGTGGCTGCGAGTTCAACAGAGCCTAATTTAACTGCAGCCTTTTAGATCCATGTAACATACATTTCAAATAATGTAATAATGGTAGTAATAATTCAGTCGGGAGACGGTGCAAAGCCCTTCTCCTGTGTCCATAAGCTTCAGCCCTTTTGGAAATTAGAGGCTTCAGAATCTGGAAAATGGGTTGAAATAACTGAAGGAAACAGTAAAACACAAATACACTGAAATAGCACAGCCCGTTGCTTGGGATTTTGGGCATCCTGCTGAGATAAAGCTACAGAGGTACAAAGTGAACCAGTGCCTCTCGCTGGGAAGAGTCGCAGCAGTGGGGAGGGATTGGTTTTTAGGGGTGAGAGACACAAAAAGGTTGTTGAGAAGAGGGCTTGAGAGGGAGTACTGGAGGTAACAGATCCATGGTACATGGATCCCCAGCTTATTTCTTACTTAGGGGAGATATTGGGATAAGGAAAATCAAAGGTATATAAACCTATTCAGACTTGCAGCTGATAATTTAACATAGAAAGCACTGTCGAGCATTCAAAACTGTCAGAAAGCAAATATTGCTGCTATCTCGTTGACTTTCAACACTACCAGGCTCATGCCTGCCCTTTTACCACGTAGCGTCATGCTGAGACATCACAGCTCCTCAAAACAAGGCAGTGCAGTAGCCTGCTGAGAAACAGGCAGTATGGGAGCTGAAGTGCTCTGGCACCTCAAGGAAACACAGGAGCTAAAAGGGCACGTTAAAAACATTATCGATCTGGAAAAGGGTAAAACATCATGGTAACCTACAGAACACATCGTTATTTAATTTTGCTTGGCGTAGAAGAGCCTCGGTGCTAGAGAAGAGAAGCCAGACCTAAGGAGGTGAATAAACACCATGGTGACCAAAAGGATTAATGCTGGGAAAGCATTAACTCTGGGTGCTGTGGTTTGTGTTATTCACACAACCTACTGGGATCTTAATTGAGTGCAACTGCTCAGAAAGATGGATCCTGGCATTACTGTGCAAAGCTCGGTGGACAGCAGCGTTGAATAAAATGCTAGTGAGAAAGAAAGAGAAAATCATCACCAGACGGGAAATGCTGTAATTCCCATAAATGGGTTATTTGCTGCTACCTCTTGAATACTTTGTTCGGTTCTGGGAACTCAACTGCAAAATAGATACAGCAGGTACAGAGAGCTGCTGGAGACAGGCACTGCAAATTATTAGAGACCCAGAGAGAAGGTTTTGCGTCTGGAGAAATGGAAAAGATTAGACCTGTTTAGGGGCGGCATAAAGAGAGAACATGATAGAGCTTCATAAAAGGTAATGAATGGCACAAAGAAGATAAATCCTGCATTTCTAGTCACCTTTTCTTCATAATTTAAGAACAAGGGTTCATCCAGGGGAATTAAAAGGATACAAATTTGAAAGTGATGAAAGGAAGTATTAGCTATTAAATTGCACTGTTACAGGAGATTAAATTTAAAGAAAGAATTAGATTGGATAGAACCTGTGGTAAAGGAGAGGAACCTTCATATTTCAATGAACGAGCTTGTCTTTGAGCCAGAGGGGTGGGAAAGGGGCATTAACAAACTCCTTTTTGGGCAACTTACTGCATTTCTTCAAGCTTCTTCTGAAGCATCTACTGCTGGTGAATAAGGGGAGAGGACACCACCACAGATGATACTGGTTCTCATCTGATACGTAGATTCATTTTCTCATCCAGGAGGGACAAACACCCCACCACCACAGCCCTCTATTTGTGCCTGAGTGGACATCTCTCCACTTTCACAGCACTGGGTGTTTCCTTTTGCACAGATCACCAAGAACTACTTTGATGGGAGATGCCAAAACCTGCTTTGTAAATTCATCTGCAAACCTGGTCGTTAGGGACTCAGGTATCTGAAGACACAGCCATGTGACATCCAAGTACTTGTATGGTCCATGATTTAAATAGTCCCTATTCCAGCCTGAAAACCCTCTGACTGCTGCAGCTAGTTACCTGCTCTGCAGTTCATGCTTCACCCAGCTCAGGGGTAGATTGAAGACATGCTCATTAGAGTCTTTCCAAATCAACACAGTGTACAAGGTACTTTGGAGACAGAACATTTCCCTTACTTTAATACATTGCAATCCCCAGTCAATGAGTCACCTGTGACATTATCACCTTGAGCCTTGCAGCCATTAACTGTAAAAAAAAAACCCCACACCTTCCAAAATATTCTGGAGACATTAAGAGATTATTTTTCCCCCTCCCTAATCAGATTCAGCCATTTCACAGAGACATTTTTCAGAGAGTGAGAGCTCAGTGCAACGACATTAAATGTGCCTGGCAAAAAAAAAGTAGGGACTTCTTGCGTTTTGGGAAAAGATAACAACGTAATAAGACAACACAGACCCCAGGATGTTCAGCCAGCTGAAAACTACTTATACCTCCCGGAGCCATTACTTATATATAAACTTGAGTCACACTTAAAGCTGACGGTGAATTATGAGAGCAGAACACTACTACGCTTATTACCACCTTACTCTCTTATAAGCCGTGTCCTCCAAACAAGTCTTCAGGCTGAAGCTATCTGTTCAGCAGACAGGAGTCACAGCTTTTCCATGCTCTCTGTGCATTAAACCAGCCTGAGATTGTTCAAGTAGATTGACCGACCTGTAGTACAGGTTCAAAATGTGCCTGTCTTGTCTTGCCTCAGATTAAAAACCCAATTACTGGCTCACAGCTGGAGTCTGGGCAGCAATTTGGTACCAGCGATGGCTGTTTCTCCTTGTACTTCACATCCACATCACGAAACATGATGGCACTAAAGCAACCGCAGACAAGAGCAAAAGTGGTGCTCCAGCTGTCATTTGCCGTCAGCGTTATCTCTATAACTTCCATTCAAACGTTCATGAACCATTACACCTCCAAGCCCTGAGCCAAACAACATCAAGGAAGACAATACCAACCTAACGGCACTCAGCTTTCCCCAAGATGTAATTCTCTGCTTGTCAGTGGGCTGAAATCGGTAGGAGTCACACGATGCGCTGGTGTCTTGCTTTTCTTGAGGTATACTAATTCCCCGAGGAACCGTACCCTGTGTGATACAAAGGGAGAGGTAAGGAAACGTTAATTACACTGTGAAAAATGTTAGCAGCCCTCATGTCTGCGCACTGTCTAATCACGTTTTGTGGCTTCTTCACGTTTAAAAAAAGAGAAAATCAAGCCCTGTAGCTTTTAGGTTTAAAAAAGTACTAAACCCAAGAAGCCAAAGACAGGCGCTACACCTTTGATGCGTTCCTGTGCCACTTGGTCTAGGTGATCCTGCTGTGGCAGGGGGATTGGACTGGATGATCTTTAGAGGTCCCTTCCCGTCCCTAATGATTCTATGATTTTCCTATTAATGCCCTCTTCAAATGTATTACTTTCTTGTTTGCAGGAGTCTTCTAACTGCATGTAAAGGAGTTAACAATGTGCATGGCATGAAAGCCACTGCAGGCAAAATAGTATTAATTAGATGTTCTAATTTAAATATCTGAATCACTGATTTGTCATTAATTACTGTATAAAGTTATATTCACCCCATAGATGTTCAGTGGTCACAATAAACGGGAAGGCGATTCCTCAGGAGCAGAACAATCAGTAGTAACTTCCAGGGACAGGGCGGAGGGTGGGGGAAGAGGAGAAGAAGGAGGCTAAGCAGTATCAGGAGGAGGTCTCAACCTCAACAACCTTCCCCCTTTATACTGAGGGTGATGGTGCTGGGATGGGATCCACCTGAGAGCCTGGGCAGCTGCCCTGGCTGACTCCAAGCTACTCACAGCTGGCACAGCATGGCTGGGGTGGGAGTCTGGGCTAGTGACACCAGGGCACTCATTTTAGATGAGTCAGAAATATGGCCCTCTCCTCCCAGACAGGTTTCCATATTCCTAGTAGCAATAAATCCCGACTCATTTATACATATTTATATTTAAAACCACTCTACCCAGTTTATAGAGGATTAGAAGATCTTTATTTAGGAGACTCTAAAATCTGGAAAGCCAATTCAGCATCGTGTCAAGAGAAATTCCACACTGGAGCAAGAAAGGAAGAATTAGCTTTCAGGTGATGTATTTCTACACTTTAAAGGACAATTCTTCCACTGATTGCAGCTTGGAGGTTTGAGATACTGGAAAATAGCCCCAGAGGAGAGTAAGTGACAACGTGCAGGGGAGTGGGTCAATTATACAAAGCAGCTGGGTTTCACAGCTTCGTCACTTGGGCAGAGTAATGAAGAAGTTTACCAGATCCTGTCTCTTTGGTGTGCTGCCAACACGATGTCACCACACTTGAAAGGTTCTCTGTGGCCATTACCAGTTTATAGCATGGTTTCTACAACAGTTCTTTACAATGACAGTTAATCTGAACTACAATTCTTTCCCCTTTGCTTTCTCCCTGTGCTCACGGACACAACAACCACAGATTTAAACCTTTCGAGGGTCAGGGGAGTTAATAGCAAAGCTGAATGTTGAGAAGAAACACAACGAGGCTGCAGCTCATAGAATCATCAGGGATAGGAAAGGACCTCAAAAGGTCATCCAGTTCAATCCCCCTGCCACAGCGGGATCACACAGACCAAGTCCAGGGGGGTTTCAAACATCTCCAGAAAAGGAGACTCCACAACCCCCCCCAGGCAGCCCCCTCCAGTGCCCCATCACCCTCCCTGGGAAGAAGTTATAGAATCAGTCAGGGTTGGAAGGGACCACAGGATCATCCAGTTCCAACCCCACCCTAGAGCAGGCTGGCCAGAGCCTCATCCAGCCCAGCCTTAAACCCCTCCAGGGACGGGGCCCCAACCACCTCCCTGGGCAACCCATTCCAGGCTCTCCCCACTCTTACAGTGAAGAACTTCCTCCTCACATCAAATCTAAGTCTCCCCATCTCCAGCTTTGCTCCATTCCTCCTTGTTGCTGAGAGATCCTAAAAAGCCCCTCCCCAGTTTTTTTGTAGCCCCCTTCAGATATTGGAGGCCACAAAAAGGTCACCTGGGAGCTTCCTCTTCTCTGGACTGAACAGCCCCAACTGTCTCAGTCTGGCCTCATAGGAGAGGTGCTCCAGCTCTCTGATCATCCTTGAGGCCCTCCTCTGGACTCGCTCCAGCACATCCACATCCTTCTTGTAATAAGGGCTCCAGAACTGGACACAGTACTGCAGGTGGGGTCTCACCAGAGTGCAGTAGAGACCATGCTCGTAAACATCTTTACGTCATGAAAGCTGCTGCTTGCCTACCGCTGAGTCTGGGAAGCCGGATACCTAGCAAAGGGGGTGAGAAATAGCATATTACAGGTTTTTTGGTAAATAATAGTGTTTCACACAGAAGATGTGACAAGCATTTTGTAGGTACATGCCGGGAGGAGAGTTGGGGGAACCTTATCACTCTCTACAACTAGCTGAAGACAGGTGGGGGTAGGACCCTTCTCCCAGACAACTAGTGACAGGACAAGAGAGCAGGGCCTGAAGCTGCCCCAGGGGAGGGTTAGGTTGGATGTTAGGAAGCCCTTCCTTAAGAAAAGGGTGATCAGACCCTGGAATGGACTGCCCAGGGCAGTAGTGGAGTCTGCACCCCTGGATGTGTTTAAGGACAGATTGCTGTGGCCCTTAGTGCCCTGGTCTGGCTGATGTGGTGATGTTAGGTCATAAGCCGAGCTTGATGAGCTCAGAGGTCTTTTCCAGATGCCCATCCAAGCAGAAGAACCAAACAAGGGCAGTTTGCTCATTTTCCTCCACATACCTGGGATATTATGAGCACAAAAGGGAACACACAGCATCTTCCTCAAATTACGTGTTGGAAACCAGTTCTTCCAGTACAATGAAAACAATCTGGAAGTGTCCCCAGCAATGTGCAGCAGGAAAATTTTCTAGCAGCAGTTCTGAAAATGCTGGAATGCTATTTCTGCCTCTGATAAGCAGCATTAANGATGTCATTCTCTCCCTGCACTGGGCAGCCTCCCCTTGAGTACTGGGGGCAGTTCTGGAGCCCTCACTTCAGGAAAGAGATTGAGGGCTGGAGTGGGTCCAGAGGAGCAATGAGGCTGGGGAAGGGACTGGAGGGAAAGGCTGAGGGAGCTGTAGGTGAGGAGACTCAGGGGGTCATCTTCCTCTCTCCAGTCCAGTCCAGTCCAGTCCAGTCTATACTACCTGAAGGGAAGCTGTAATCCAGTTAAGGTTTGGCTCTTCTCTCAGGCAGCCAGCAACAGGATGAGAAGGCAGGACTTGAAACCAGGGTTAGGTTGAATGTTAGGGAGCCCTTCCTCACAGAAAGGGTGCTCAGAGCCTGGACTGGACTGCCCAGGGCAGTGGGGGAGTCCCCATCCCTGGAGGTGTTGAAGGACAGCCTGGCTGTGGCCCTTAGTGCCCTGGTCTGGCTGCTGGGGTGATGTTAGGTCCTGGACTGGGCTGGAAGAGCTCAGAGGGCTTTTTCAACCTCAATAATTCTGACTCTGTGAGAAGAAATCCTCCAACATACCCAGCTGTCTCCCACCCTGTCATTTAGCAGCAACTTTTTGCCTAATTCCCTTTTGAAAGGGAACTCAGACCATCAACGCTCACACTCCATCCCCCAGCTAGAGCAGATCCCACAGGTGGGTTTTGAGTGTCTCCAGTGGACACTCCACAACCTCTCTGGGTAGCCTGAGCCAGGGCTCTGCCACCCTCACTGTAAACAAGTGTTTTCTTATGTTTAGGTAAAACCTCCTACGTTCCAGTCTGTGCCCCTTGTCATATTGCTGAGCACCACCAAGAGGAATGAGGTCCCATCCTCCTGACACTCACCCTTTAGGTATTTCTAAGCACTGAGATGATCCCCCCTCAGTCTCATCTTCAGCAGAATAAAAACCCCCTAACTCTCTACTACACCCCCCCCCAGTGGTGCTTCCAACAAGTTAACTACCTCTACACAAACTCCTGAAGGATACAGAACAGCATTTCGACCCTCTTACGAAGCCCATGGAGGGGCAACTTGAACCTATCGGTGATCTTGGCTCTTGATGGTGGAAGTAGAGCTCTGGCTTCATCTTGACCAACTGACTGAGGAGCAGCAGGCTCAGGGTGTTTTGCTGGTGGATAATCTGCATCTAGGGCCCCCACTCCATCTCCCCTTTCCTTTCTTCAAACCTACGGCATTGCTTTTGGTCCCTCTGAGATTTGGATTTGCAGCACATGGGAAATGAAACGTGACAATAAAAACTCATGGGACGGGTAAAGCCCAGTGAAGAGCCAACAACTGGTGCAGCTTCCCCACTCTTGTGTAGGTGGAGCATCCACTTCTACCCTGGACAATCAAACACTGTGGAAACAAAACCAGTTTATCCACTTGTCTATTATTTTCCTATCTTATGCCCAGAGTAACTGAAAAATAGATACTGAGCAGAATTTAGATTCAAATCCCTCAATAGTTCCCACTGATCCCTCTTGCATCATTCTTTAATAAATATTTGGAAATGATAGAATCATAGAATCACAGAATCATTAGGGATCAGAAAGGATCTTGAAAAATCATCTAGTCCAATCCCCCTTATACTCAAGTAGTGTCTTGGGGAGTCCTAGAGCAACTATACCTAGCAAAGCCTTCAGAAAAGAAAGAATAAAAATATTCCTCTGCAATACTTACTCTGAAGCACAACCACTCCTAAGGCAGAAGATTTCAAGGTCCCTTCTGATCCTTAATGATTCTATCATAAAGGAGACGAGGGTCCTTTTCACTGACTGCCTGGTCCGTCTGCTCTCACATCTCTACCAGATAAAATACTCCAAATGGGAGTTTTTGACCAGGTGTTTTACAAAGCTACCTCCTTGATTGGAAACGTTAGAAAGGGAAAAATATCAGGACAGGGAAGTAAGGAGGGTGAAGTGGGTTTTGAAAAAGATTCTGAGTCATCTCAGGAGAAATGCATGGGATAAACATTACAGATCTGTATTTAGAAACTGTAGATGAAAGGAGAAAACTAGGGGCTTCTGAAAAATAGCAGCTCCAGCCATTTCTTCAGGCAGAATATGCTTTTCAGAGGCGATTTAGCATTCTGCTGGAATAGATTTCCCTCTATGATAGCTCGTTTCTGACATTTATCATTCAGAGCCATCAAGAAGAATTTCTATCATCAACATTCCGCTTCCACAGCCAGCAGGAAATGTCTTGGTCCCCGCGGCACATCGCACTTAGGCACGGAACTGCTTGTGGTGTTTTGAAATCCATTTAATTCTAGGGTTGTTTTTCTGAGAGAGGTGGCCATTTCGGTTGGCCACGTTAGATAAATAGGAGGCAAACGCTCTGTTCTCTCCTGGAAACACAGCCAGGCTTCCTGGGGCTTGTATTCCCTACCTTCCTTTAGGAAACTCCCTCAAAGTCACCAGCGAACACAGTTTGTCTTTGGATGAACAGCAACAAAAAGCTCTTTCCCCTTTCCCCACCCCCCAAAATTGCCTGGTCTCTTTCTGCAGATGGACAAACTAGAGGCTCAGCCTCAGGCACTGCTTACAGATTAATCTGTGGAGTTCCTCACAAACAAGCAATGACACATCCTCTTGTTTGGGTGGCTTTGGCATTTGGAATGCTCATGCAACATCAGTTTCTCTTCTGCTTTTGAAATACACGGACCAAACAGTAATACCCAGGCTGATTCAGAGGGTTAGGAGGGAACACAGTAAGCTTTCCAGTAACTCCTCACATCCAGACACGGTGACACATCACAGATTTTATCTCACCAACCTGGTTTTACTGCTCTGCTTGGAGCCCCCATGAAGAGTTTTGAAGAGATTCTTCTTCCCCAGTGCAGTTGGCAGGACCCTCAGGAGTAACCAGGTCTCCCACAGAAGAAACAGGGCAGGAACACCATCATTTTAGAGCTGATGACAGTGAGATCAGTTCATTGAGCTCTTTTCCAGTGGCCCACAGACACGACAAAGCCGTTTCAGAGTTCCTTTGCAAAGAAGATTAAGCCTTGCAGAGAATTACACTTCTGAGAAGAGCAGAAGTGTAGGAAGGGCTGAGAGTGGAAATGGTTCCATCTGCAGTTCTGCAGTGAAAGCTACCAGACCAATTTATTAGAAGATTTGGAATTTTCCAAATGAAATAATACTGTAGGTAGAAAGCCAGCCGCGATCCTCTGCAGGCCACTAAAGCAACCCCCTTCAAAACATCTTTCAGTAGCCTGCAAAGTTTAAATAAAAGGTAATTTCTTTACAGCCTTCTTTATAAACCCTCACTAACGCAATTGGGAAGCTGTGGAGCAGTTTGCTGCTGGCTGACCTCTGGCTCAAGGGTGCTCTCTAGAAGGTTTTCTGTCTGAGTTAAGGGAACATCCAAGCAGCATCTGTTCTTTTTCAAACACACGTGAACAAGCAAACCGAAGCTCAAATCAATATAAAATGTGGATCTCGTTATGTTTTAAATAGTCCTAAGGAGAAATTACCCTCAAGTGTTTATGTCTAAAGCTTGGACATCCCTGAGGAACAAAGACACAAAGCAATAAGGCTTTTTAGCTATTGAGAGGCTCAGTGTTGGTAAAGAGCAGCAACCTCTGCTCCTTCAAGTCTCAAGGTAGAGGAAGGACATGGGAGGTGAACAGAGTGACAGGGGGTTAATATGATGGAGAGGAGACAGATGATGACTGCAGGTTTGGAAGGCCTGGAATTGAATGTTGTTGTCACTTAGCCCATAGCTGGGACTAAACTATAGCAGCTGCTCCATCACCTGATGATCACAGCTCCAGCAGAGAAGGACAGGGAAAAGGAGAGGCGACCCATGGGTTGAAATGAAAATGATTTAAACAAAACAACCAAACTAATATTAATGCACATATAAAAGGATATAAGGTTAGGCTCAGCCCAGTGAGCATCAGCCATCACAATAAACAGGAACACTGGTCCTCAGGAGCAGAACTATAACAGAGACCCTCCAGGAATGAGAAGAAACAGGAGGAAAAGGAAGAGCAGGAACAGGCTCAGAAGATCTGACCCTCAGCAACCTTCCCCCTTTATACTGAGGGTGATGGTGATAGGATGGGATGCACCTGAGAGCCAGCTTGGGGCAGTTGCGCTGGCTGATTCCAAACTGCTCATGGCTGGTCCTGAAAAGCCAGTATAGATATGAAAAGCATAACTCAGACTCTGAGAAGTACTTACACAAACCATCCTGACAAGTCTTTCCCAGAGTAGACCATCAAGTCATGAAGTCTAGACAATAGCCACTGCTTTCTGAGCTTCTTTAACTTCTGAGGCTGTTAGCGAGGCAGACGCGTAGAAATGAAAGCTCATCCTCACACTAGTAGCTATCTGCTGGATGTTAACATGATTTAAAGCTCTGTGTTGCTATAAACTTGAGTGCTTTCTTCATACAATACTGCTTTGTGTCTGTCTCTGTCAACATCCATTCATCCATCTAGCTATTGCCAATACCTTCTGCATCCACTGGGCCATTTGAGCTAAGATTAATAGAGGAAGAGTGGTTTCAAAAATAGTAAATTCCTACAAGTGTTGTGGAAGTAAGAGCCTAAGGAGGGGAAAAATAATGCTTTAATGCTCCCCATGGAGGGGAAGGGGTAGAAGCTTGCCCGTTATTAATGGCTGATTATCTAACTGAGCAGGAGCCATTAGTCATTGACCTCGTGAGACAACTTGCTGTTCCTCCTAGCCTGCACAGGGATTGCTGTGGCCATGGCTAAACCAAAGGTAACAAGAAAGCAGAGCTTAGTTCTCAGATTCATTTTCTGGAGTAGGTTATCCTTTGTAGTTCCCTAATAGGAGCAGAGATGGTCTGAAGTATCGGTCTATGACATCGTCAGGGCACTAAGGGCACCACAACCTTGTCTGACTCTACTCCAGCTCCCTAGAGGAAAGAGAACAGACCAAAAGAACAAGCTTTCAGGGCTTTGGTAAACCTTCTCCAACATTTTCTGTGAGCTAGGGCAGCAATTTTGTGAAAAGCAGAGAAAAGGAGGTCTAAAGGGAAGCAAATAGGCTAACATGATACCAGAGCTCTTCTGTTGTTCTCTTGGCAATTCCTGGTGCCTGTCAAGACAGGCTGTGATTGCTCAGGAGGTTTCTGACCTCAGCTAATCATCCTTTCTAATAAACCTGGTAGGGATCAAGGAGAACCCTTGGCCACCACAGTCCAGGCTGGCTTAGCCAGTCAGTTATGCCAGCGTATTGGTCTGGTGCCTGTGGCATGGGCACACTATTTCTGACAAGTCAGTAATGGGGCAATAACCTGTTGCAATGGGCGGGCAACTTGGACCAGTAGCTTCTTAAAATCACCACAGTATGAACATCCAGAGCCTGAGAGTCAAGGCCCCCAGGACCTTAGGTCAGTTCAGTATCTTCACGTAATTATCACTCCTTCCTCTTTTAAAAGGGCACCAAGTCATGTCTGCCCCCACGCCATCTAGTTCCATTACAGCAGAGCTATATTTGTCACAGCTCAAGTGAAAACTTTCTATTTTTCATTTCTCCATTTCTCACTGCTCATCCTCCCACCACACGTCACCTGTTTCCTCTCCCTCCCCCTCAAGGAACTGTGGTTTGCCTTTCCACCTCTGACTCGTATCAGGGCAGTTACTGAAGGTTTTCTGATGGCAGCTCATGCGCAGAGTCCTGGGCTGGAGGAATGGGGGAGGCTATGGGAGCTGAGGTCGAGGAGAACCCAGTATTCTCCTCTGGAAGCAAGAGGTTCCCATGGACTCTACAGGAACTCAGACGGGGTGCTGCTCTGTCTAGTTGTCCTGGTTGCTCATCTCCAGGCAGGCTGGGCTCCATCCTAGGCTACCTGCCACGACGCTGCTGTTCTCCAGTGGCTGTTCCACTACACAGTTAGTACTTCAGTGCCTTTGCTGGGTGTTGCTGCTCTCCATTTTGCTATTGCCTCTGGGCTCTTGCTGTCTTCCATGAGAGTGAAGCTCTCAGGCAGTAGATCTTCAATCTGAGAGCTAGGGGAGAACAAAGGACTAACCATCAGTGTATAGAAGAAATGCAGCCTAAAATACAGGCTCTTGGGGAAGGCTTGAAGAGGGCTTTGGACACAGAGCAATGACCTCAGGAAGGAAGGAGAAGGTAAGCTGGAGGCTGGAAGCTCCATAGTACTTTCAGCTGGAGTGCCTCCAGTACCATGAGTGGGGCTGAGCTGGGAGAAAGACTGATAAATCCTCAACAAGTGGCTAGGAAATGGGTGAGGACAAAGGATTTGCACTTGTTAGAAAACGGGAAGCTTCAGAACAGATTCGGGTAAAACTGAAATGAAGCCACTGATGGCACTTAAAAGGTTGTTGAGTGGCTTCAAGTTATCACAGTATCACAGTACTGATGGGGCTGGAAAAGACTTTAAAGATCATCCAGTCCAACCTAAAACCAACCAAGTAAGCCTAAACATCTGACATCTGGATCATGCCACTCAGCACTTCATCCAGCCTAACCTTAAACACTTCCAGGTTGAAGGAAGGGAGAAGCTGCCAGGTACTAAATCACAAATCAGGATGACACAGGTTCAAAGAGGGAATTGGGAGAACTTTACCATCCAGTGGATGATGAGAATTTGATGAAACCTTAAAAGAAAACACAAACATAAAGAACTCCATGGCCTAGAGAGTGAAAATGAGGAGATCCTCATTTTCATGAGACTGGAGCTGCTGACTGGGCAAGATATGCAACAAAAGCAGGAGATAACAACTTCCCACCCACGTACAGGGCAAATGTCACATCAGGGAGCCATGCTGCAGAGAGAGTGTTTCTGCATGAAAGAACCTCCAAAGGAAGGAGAAACTCTGGATGACACGCAGAACCTGCTTCAAAATGCCCCTGCTTGACATTCTAGGGAACAAAAGCCCCACGAAACTCCCAACTACAAAGAATTACAGAGGAATGAGGAACTTTATTAAGAAGAAATTAAAATGCATGTCTGAGGGCTAAAATGTTTGCATGGTGGCTGTTTAAACAGAATGTGTAGGAGTACGTTTGCTCTAAGCCTCTGGATATGGACAAAGACTTTGGAAAGACCCGAAGGAAAGCTGGCAGGGGTAACAGCAGGGTGAGGGCATTTATTACAAGCAGAAGACTTTCTTCAGAAGACAGAAGTTGTGTCCAAGAATGGAAAAGAGGAAGGACAGTAAACTCTGTTAAGTTAAACAAAACCCACAGCAAGCTCGACCATACAGCAACAATTTCCAGAGACGTAAAGACCCATCGGTGACGGCTCTGGAAGAAATGAAGGCACCACAGGACAGGAGAGAAAGTCTTCATGTGAACAAGCCATTAAAGAGGAGCGCAACTGGCCAGTGCCCACATCGGAGGGAGGTCTCCAGTGATGTCAGAGGGGGTTTTGTTTCTGGACTTCTGCTGTTTAAACTTTTCATAAATGAACAACACAGGAAAGATACTGAAGAGTTGGAAATTGTACAGAGGAGGGCTGGAGCACTTTTCCTACAGGGACAGGCTGAGAGGTTTAGGGCTGTTCAGCCTGGAGAAGAGGAGACTCCAGGGAGATCTTAGAGCAGCCTTCCAGTCCCTGAAGGGGGCTACAGGAAAGCTGGGGAGGGGCTGTTTCCAAGGGCTCGGAGTGGTAGGAGCAGGGGGAATGGGTTCCAGCTGGAGGAGGGGAGGTTTAGACTGGAAGTCAGGAGGAAATTCTTCACCATGAGGGTGCTGAGATACTGGACCAGGTTGCCCAGGGAGGTTGTGGCTGCCCCCTCCCTGGAGGTGTTCAAGGCCAGAATGGCTGGGGACTTGAGCACCCTGGTCTAGTGGGGGGTGTCCCTGCTCATGGCAGGGGGTTGGAACTGGATGATCTTTGAGGTCCCTTCCAACCTGAACCACTCTATGAACTATATGTATGAAACTGGAAAAGAGGGCTTATGGGGAGAGGACTCTGGTGAAGGCACAGGATTATTACACATAGTAGGGATGATTTGCCTTAACCCTTTTCAGGCTAGACAAGTATCCTGTTATATGTTGGCACCTGCCTGAACTCACCTTATGGTCTTTGAAAGACCCATGGGAAATCAAATTATTGTAGGGGGACAAAAGAGGAGGGAGGAAAACCACAGGATCTGTGATGTAGAGATGGGGAAGCAGAGGGGGATGAGGGGCATTCCACCCTGAAGGCATCCAAGGAACCAGTGCTGTGCTGAGAGACTTAAGCAGAAAAGGGAATGGATACAGGTTCTGCAGTCACCAGGACCCCCTCACCAGGCTTCCTCTTTCTGCTGCTGGGGATGGTAGGGGAAGTTGATCAAGAAGTCCCATGACTCAGTGGGATTTCACATGGAGAAGGTATAAAAACCTCACCACACAACAAGAGGTCTTGGAGGCACCTGAAAAGGGATCACAACTTGGCACACTTGGTCTGTGGGCATGGTGAGGTCTCCAGATGACACTCAAAGGTCAGGGTACCCTGTGAGACCTGCTGTCAGCACAAGCTGCTCCCAGGAGCATTTCCTGACCTTGGGATAAGCAAGGAGCACAAGATGATGTACTAGGATCCTTCATTCCCTTCCAGTGTAAGAAGTCCCATAGCATGAGTGTCTAGGGAGGATGTACAGGCAAGAGAAGAGAGAGAGAAAAGCACCAGGGGAAGTATTGGCACAGCATGATTTGGGGGGCAGACTAGCTGAATGAAAGGTCTCTATTACACTGGTGACTGGCCAAGTGGTAAGGAGATGTCCAAGAAGGATCTCTGCAAGGCTGGGGTTATGTGGGGACTACTGTTGTGGAATTAAGTAGAAACAGCAAGCAATAATCTACTCCTTACCTTCTGGAGAAGGATGATCCCACAGGGAGGGTGAGCAATGGAGAGTCAACCAGAATCTGCAAACAATGATCCAGGATATCTCTAGTCCTGCTGATGCCAGCACCATCTAGCACACGGATAATAACAGAGGAATGTGTTAAGAACAGGGTTTTTAACAGGCTTTAACAGGTTAAGAACCTCAGTACAGTTTGAACGCAGCACCTTGGCCTGCTTGGTGACCCAATAGCTCACTCCCTGCTGCTGGAGCCAAAATGCCGCACTAGATGGAACTTCAGTACAACCTTATTCCAATTTTTAGCCACATTCTAAACACAGAATAAGTTCTTTCTCCTGCTTGCTTAAAGGCAATTCCCAGACTCCCAGGCCAGCAGCCGAAAGAAGCTTCTGATTTTTGGACTCCTTCATTTTGGGTCTCATTTCAATCCCTACATGGCTGTGCTCGGTCATTGCTAGGGCAAACAGAGCTGACCCACCTCAAACGACTCATTTCAAAGTCCATGCATGTCAGAGGAGAGGCTGCTTGTGTGCAGTTCACTGGGTGTTATTTACTGAGCTGGCAGCAGGACACGGGCCATAGGACCAACCATCCTGTAGGTGCCAGCTCCAGTGGTTTTAGTTTCATGGTATTGCTAGATTATCATTGTTTGAACAGCTAAGACAAACCCTGACCCAACAGCTCCCAAGAGATAAACTTTGTCCTCAAACTCACCCTGCTGCAGTTATCTACAGACCTCTCATTAGCTGCTATCTGCAAACTTGTAGTTGCTTTATCATTGTTGGAGTGGTGAGTGTCAAGGTCCTGCAACGGACCACATCCTCGTGGCTTCTAGTCTCATTTCCTACAGAGAATGAGATTTCTGTGATCGTGCCATCTGGCTGGGTGGCAGCCAGCGCTCCTGAACCTGCTTCCCATCAAACTGACAGGGGAACTGGGGCTCAGAGAGAATGAAGTGCCTGTGAAACTCATGGAAACCATGAGTCATGAAAGCCATGGGCCAAACATGAAGGGTACCTTTGCTGAGGGAAAGCAGGCAGAGAGAAGCCCATCACTTGCTAATGTCAGTCATCATGTGGCAGTGCTGGACTCGCCACAGTAGGTGAGGCTTCTGGCTTGGTGAAATCAGGGCTTATGGCTGGTGTGGTGAGTGGCAGAGGTGAGAGGAGGAGAGGAAGAGGCAATAGGACACACCTGTAGGAAAGCTGGTTTCCTTGGATCCACAGAACAATGATAAACTGCCACTTATTCACATTTAATGAAGTTTAATGATAAACCTAACCGTGCAGCCCCTGCTGATCCTAAGGGCCTTACAAAGGTCTGGATCTGTTTCTCGTGGAGAAGGCTGATTGGTAATCACTGTCTCCTCACTCCCACAGCCAAACCCATCCTGCTGGACTCTTACTGCTTTCACTACTCAGCACTGGAGTGAAACGTGAAGCAGCTTTCAAAGCTCAGGAGATAACAGGCTTGCTCTTTGGAACCATAAAAATGGGTATTAAAAATTAGAATGGAAAGTACAGACCAGTTCAAAAGTCTCCCTAAAGGAAAATTCCCAACCAGGGAAACTTCAGAAGCAAAATGATTTCTCTTTCCCAGCAAAGGGAGTTTCACTTTTTGTTTCTCATATCTTGCTGTGCAACAGCAGCTGAGCTGGAGGAAAGGGGCTGTTTTGCTGGAGGCTCTGCCTGTCCTTGAGGGAAACCCCCAGTGTTTTAAGAGTCCTAGCTCCTGTGTTTTAATTAACTGGGAAAGAGTGTTGATTAACATCACCTTGGCAAGCGATTGAACCACAGCCTGACCCTTCACTCATACCTTCAGAGCACAGCTGTGCGGGCAAACTTGTGACCTCAGCCCCACCAGAACACATCTGGCCACAATGGTTTGGGAAAGACTGTGGTGGGCTGACCCACAGCAGAGGCTGGAGCTCACTGGGGGCTTCCCCCAGGACAAAAGGGGAGCTAGAGAAGGTTTTAGCCTGTGGATGGGTTTAATGAAGGGCAAATATGTAGCTCTGCAGGACTCATAGGAAGAGGCACTTGGGTGAAAGCAGAGTGCCCTTATTCCATGTGGGCTTGATGTGTGGCTGGTGGGGGCAGGACAGCCATCATTTCAGTGAAGAACAGATGTGAAATACATTAACTGGAGAACTGTTCTCTCAAAAATATCCTTCAGAAATCCCCCCCTCTCTTCTCTCAAGGACTCTCTTATTTCACACAGAAGAATAAAGTGAGAGTTCAGGATTTTCTCTCCCTCTAGAGAGCTCCACTGGGATATCCATTTCACTTGTACCTATCTCCTAAGTAATGGATTGAGGTCCTTGAAACTAGAAAACATAAGGAGAGTAATAAAGCTTAGAGGCTGCTTTATTGACTAAGCCGGTCAATAAAACAAAAGCAAAAAGCTTGAAAAATAAGTGGGGTGTTTTATCAGCAAGGCCCCAGAGAAATCCTGTCTGACTTCCCTCACAGAGCAGATTGGAGTTTCCACAAGCATTACCCACCCACCCACAGCCTTTCCCTACCCTGGACTTCATTTTTGGACTCCCTCCTCACACTGACTTCTCCTCACACAGCTCTCTAGAGGTGCTTTGGTTTTAGGGTGCCAACCTGACGTGGCTTCCAAGAACCTGCTTTACAAGAGGGACTGACCATGCACTCCTCAGCCATTGAACACCCCCTTCCTAAATTGATTCTTTCCATCATGACCTCAGTCACTTAGACAACAGCCAGAACTGGCTTCTAAAGTGATGATGTCAGCTGTTTCTGGAGTTTCATGATTTGTAAGTGCTCCAGTGGTAGACCTCAGACTTCCTCAAAAGCTTTTCAAGGAGAAACAGCTCTTGCAGATATCAAGAGGGAATCATAGAATCATTTGGGATCAGAAGGCACCTCAAAAGATCATCCAGTCCAATCCCCCTGCCACAGCAGGA
>VZRI01001308.1:562011-577507 GCA_013397515.1 Upupa epops | reverse complement strand
CTCTCTCTATCTGCTAACCACCCCCCTTCTGATCCCCCCCAGGATGCTGTTGGCCCTCTTGGCCACAAGAACACATTGCTGGCTCATGGTCATCCTGTTGGCTACTAGGACCCTCCCAGGTCCCTTTCTCCTGAACTGCTCTCCAGCAGGTCAGTCCCCACCCTCTCCTGGTCCCTGGGGTTGTTCTTGCCCAGATGCTAGACTCTACACTGACCCTTGTTGTACCTCATTACATTTCTCTCTTCCCAGTTCTCTATCCTGCCCAGGTCTCGCTGAATGGCAGCACAGTCTGCTGTCCAAGTGATTCCTCTTCTGAGAGCAGCCTTGAGTTTTTTCAAGAGGAAATTTTCCAGCATGTAATTTGGCAGAATAAACCACCAGCTGTCCCCCCCTTGCCTTAAAAATGACAAAATACCCTAAGAACAGAAGCTGCTTCTGTGTCACAAGCACCTATGGGGGCAGTTACACGCGTGTCACTACACTACTGACGGTCTGTATGGCTCAGGGGTGCTGTAAATTCCTGCTTAGCCCTTAGATCCACATTGTGGCTCCTCGGGGTGCTGCCACCTGATGCTTAGATGTGGTTTCAGAACTGTCACTTCACACATCCAAACCTTTGCACAGACACTGCTGTCAGAGCTCCAGAGAGAAGGCTGAGAGGGGATTTGGGGTGGCTGAGAAGTCCTTTCCCCTGCTGTTTTGTCACTCAAGAGGTTCTTCCAGTGATGCTTTTAGAATCATCATAAAATCATGGAAAGGTTTGGCACCTCAGAGATCGTCTAGTTCTATTCTGATGTCCATCAGCTGAGCAGTCTCATTGCTGTTCAGATCAACACGGTGCAGGGAGGGAAAAAAAAGTCCAGAACCAAACCAGGTTGGTGAGGTGCTACCAGTGCAGAACTGGGAGTGACCTAACGCTGAGTGGGAGGAGCACTGGTTCTTACACGCAGGGATTTTCCCTGTGACTGGGGGACTTCAAGATAAGGCTTCTGGGGGATTCCCCAGTGTGCCTCCTGAAATACCACTCCAGAAGCAGCAGCACTTTCACTTTGCTCTCAGAGCCCGTCCAGCAAAGAGACACTTTGCTGCTGCTGTGGGATCTGAGGCTGTGGAAACCATGCATTCGGTCACCTACCCTCTGCTCATCATCCTCTGCCGTGGTAAGTGGGGAACCTCACATATTTCTCTTCTAGTCTTTCCCATTTACTTTGGGGGGATCTGTTTTGGGAAGACAGAAAGGATAACTTTCTTTAAAGCCTATCTGTATCTGTGCTTTGTAGCTTGGAGTCTGATTCATGGGGCTTCTGTATCTGTGGCTGGCCCGGATGTTGTTGTGAGCTGTGCTGGAGAAGTCCTGCTGCCCTGTAAAGCTCTTCAGGATGCCTCAACCACCCACCAGACAGCATCTTGGTATAAAGTAAGGAAAAAGCCTGAGCTGCTTGAGCAGTCTGCTTTGCTTTCCTGCCTGATACAGCCTTCTTCTGTACAACCTGGGGTATTTTTAAGAAGAGAATCTGCTATCAGTGCTGCAGAGATTAGGCAGCGACAGGAATGTTGAGCTGATCGTGGAGAAGGGGTATTTTCCATGCCATTGTAGACTGAGTGTGATCCATTAATTGCTCTTGGCCTACTTTTCTATCCAACTATTGCTGGCTTCCAGGGATCAGAATTCAGGTGATGCCCTACATACAGCCTGCCGATAACGCTCCAAAGAGATGCCTTTCGGAGAAAACCTTGCAACATCACTGGTGTTGTCCCTTGCTTAATCACCTCACTTGCAGGAGCTGATCCTTTTTTTCTCTCGAAGAGAGCTAAACAAGTATTTACTCTCTGTTAGGAATATTAGACTAGTGGGGATGGGCGCAGAGGTAGGCAGAAGGCAGCAGGAGAGCCTGGAATTGCTGAGTTGCTGCTTTATAGTCGCATCTTGACTGCCCTGATTCAGAACTCTCATCTCCAAAGAAAGGCCTGCTAACCACCTACTTGCAGGAGGGGCTACAAAGATCAATCAGAAAATTCCTGCTTGATGCTTTCAAGATGAAATTTCTCACAGAAAGAGAGGCAGTTGCCCACGGGTTGAAGAAGTTGGCTTGCTGCACGGAACAGTGTGTTTACATCTAGGTGCATTGTTTTAACACCCTCTCCCCTCCATGGTCTCCTCACTTTTCCTTCTTCATCTACTTCACTCAGGAAAAGACTAGTTTTCCAGTGCTAGGACCTTATCATCTTCAGCTTTTGCCTCAGGGGATGATAGCACCAACCTGTCCTGTAGTTACCCATCCCAGAAGAGAGGTGGCAAGTGGGGCCAGGCAGCTCACACCACTCTCAGTGATGCTAACACAAGCCAGAGTCACAGCCATGTTTTCCTAATGGAAAAGCCAAAAGCCTGACTCTCAGCTGGAAAAGCTAATTTAGGCTCAGCTTTTCACACTGAAGTTCTCCCCAGTCCTCACTCGAGTGCTGCAAAAGCAGGGTGGGGGACTGGTGGAGTGTAACTGGGCTACCCAACATAGAAAATTAATCTGGTGTTTAAAAAACCCAGCTTCTGGAGGATTAATCAATAAACACCACGTGTACCCCCAAAGGGCTAATTAAAAGGTAATTCCAACAAACGGTATGAATTTTCAGACTGTAAAGTTCAAGCAGCTGTTAGGATAATCTTTTGTTTGAGGTCGCTCTGGGCAGTGCAGTAAATGCAAACAATTAACCTCTGCTTCTGCGGCTTGAAAAAAGAGGATGGTGATTTTGCAGTGCTGCACGTGCAGCTGTTTGTGCTGGGTGAGACTGGGAACAAACCCTCTATCCCTCCTTCCCGCTAGCACCTCTGATCAACAAGGGGAGACTTTTGAATGGTTGTTATGGTCTGCTTAAAGAAAAAGTGAAGTAAGATACTCTAAGGAGGAAGTTCTTCACTGTGAGGGTGCTGAGGCACTGAACAGGTTGCCCAGGGAGGTTGTGACTGCTCCCTCTCTGGAAGTGTTCAAAGCCTGATTGGCAGGGGCTTTGAGCAACCTGGTCTGGTGAGAGGTGTCCTTGCCCAAGGACAGGATGATCTTTGAGGTCCCTTCCAACACAAACCTATGATTTAAAAGAAGTCACATGGGCAAGCACTTCTATGCTGAATCAGGACTGCAGTCGGTTGGCTCAGGCAAAATGGGTTTTACTCAGACATCCTTGAGATAGGCAGGGCAAGCACGATGGGGAGACGGCAGAGCACCAAATCTGTCTTCCAGCCTGGTGCACCTCTCATTCTATTTACTGTGTAACCATGAACAAGACATGGTGGGTGAAGATACCCTGTAAGTGTGGGTCATTTTTAGGGCTGTTGGGCAACCCACACTCCGTAAACCCAGCAGTGTGGAAGTCTGCCAACTGAGAACTGAAAACTAGGTCATTTTTGCATAAGCACCTAAGTACTGGGAATTGTGTATGGTAATACTGGTTTGAATCTCTGCAGCCCACCTATGAAACCCCGATCTGGGTAATGAACCTTTGCTAACCCTTCTCCCTCGCAGGGCTACTGAAAACAGTTTCCCTTTGTGTTGCACATGGAAAATGAGAATTGCTTTGCAAAACCTCCTAATCATCACTTGATGCCCAGTGTGAAATCCAAGGTTAAACACACACCAGTGAAGGCCCTGTGGATGTTCCACTATACTTTTGTTCAGGCAATAGGCAGGAAAGTCTTAATCTGAAACAAATCTTGAGCAGCAGGGAAGAAAGCTGCACTTTGGTGGAGACTGTAACTTCATAACTTTTGCCTGAGAAGTATAAAATCATGGCAGAATAGTTTAGGTTGGAAGGGACCTCAGAGTTCCACCCCTCTGCCATGGGCAGGGACACCTCTCACCAGACCAGGTTGCCCAGAGCCCCATCCAACCTGGCCTTGAACACTGCCAGGGATGGAGCAGCCACAGCCTCCCTGGACAACCTGTTCCAGCACCTCTGCACCCTCACAGGGAGGAATTTCTTCCTAGGATCTAAAGTCACATTACAAAACAGGAATAAACCCTAGAGATGTTCGATATTAATCACACCTTTGTTCAAAGGAAATTACTTTTGCTAAATGCACCTCGTTATCATCTATTAGCACAGGTAAATAGCTGCTAAATTGCTTCGGTCTAATTCCTAACATACCTGAAGAAACGTGGTCAAATGCTCCTCAGACATCTATTTAGCTCCAGCACGTTGAGGATTCAGACAGGAAGGGAGCAGTGGAAATGACTTCATGAGCAAAACGATTCTTTCGCCTGACATGAGCTGCAGCGGATGCCCTCAGCTAACAAAGAAAGAAAGAAATCCCAAACAGCAATAATGAAGCTGTTGGACTGAGTCAGATGCTTTTCCAGCTGGCTGATGTCTCACATGCTGTTGTTTTGGGGTTGGGTTTTAGCTTTTCTTGTACTCCTTTTGTTTCCCCTCTAAAGCGCAGTCAGCGTTCACCCACACCCCCTGACACCACGCAGGATCCATACGGACGCACCTTCGGTGTCATCAAACGTGCTGGAAAATCCCATGAAGTGGCTTCAGCTCAGCTGAGATTCACTTTACGTTGGCTGATGGGCACTGCTACAGTGCTTCAGAAAATAAACTCCTTGTGGCTGTTCCTAGGTTTTAGATCTCTAGCAGTCAGAAATTGCAGCTTGGCCAGTGTTTCTGGTCTTGATTTTGAATAAAACCCACTTTTACAGTCAACCATCCCTCAACAGAAAATAAGGCTAATACTTTCTGCCTCTAGACTGACAATTGACTGTTGTACCCAGCTTTAACTCGGTGAGAACTTGCTGAAGCCAGTTCAGAGCCAGCCAGAGCTGGCGATGGCTGTCTAGTTTCTCTCAAGTAGAGGACAGTCTAGTGGAGAGTACCTCTGGGGAGAGAGATCTTGGAGTTCTTGTGGACAACAAGTTCTCCGTGGAACAGCAATGGGCTCTTGTGGCCAAGAATCATTAGAAACTGGAAAGGACCTCGAAAGATCACCGAGTCAAATTCCCCTGCCATAGCAGGATCACCCAGACCAAGTCCCACAGGAACACAGCCAGGTGGTCTGGAATGTCTCCTGAGAAGGGGACTCCACAACCCCCTGGGCAGCCTGTTCCAGTGCTCTGGTACCCTCAAGAAGTCCAGTGGAATCCTGCCCAGTTGTGCGCTCCCCAGTACAAGAGGGACAGAGATCTGATTGAGAGTGTTCAACAGAGGGCCATGAGAATGATTAGGGGACTGGAGCACCTGTCTTATGAAGAGATTTGGAGACCTGGGAATTTGTAGTCTGGAGAGTAGTTTACAAGGAGATTTAATCACTGTCTATAAATCCATGAGTGCTGGCTATCAAGAAGAAAGGGACAATCTCTTTTCACTTGTGTCCTGTGATATGACAAGGGGCAATGGGTGTAGGTTGGAGCACAGGAAGTTCCACCTCTATATGAAGAGCTTCTTTACTCTAAGGGTGACAGAACACTGGAACAGGCTGCCCAGTGAGGTTGTAGAATCTCCTCTGGAGACTTTCAAGACCCGTCTGGGTGCATTCCTGTGTGACCTGCCCTAGGTTCTATGGTTCTGCTTGAGCAGGAATGTTGGATTGGATGACTGCTGGAGATCCCTTCCAACCCCTAATGATCTGTGTATCTTGGTAATCAATTCCAACCCTAACAATTCTATGACATCAGGTTTGCACCCGAAACATCTCAGTCCATATAGAAGTTTGCTTTAATGGGAAAAGTGGATTCTCTGAGCTCTTTGCTTTACCTGGGAGCCAACGTACCGCCATAGCCTGGGGAAAGGGCAATGAGAAAAGGTATTTAATGAGAGCAGAGAACACGAGTTAACAACGGCTTGTTCTCACAAGTACATGATAAAATGGAGTTTTAATTGATTGTGTGAGTACCACAGCATGGCCTTAGAGTAGTAGCACTTTCTTGTAAGGCTACATCCCAGCCACTTAGGACTGAGAAAATTCTTCTGCCTCCTTCTTACACCTTGTTTTTACTTCTCTGAATAAGAAACAATTGCTGAAGAGCACTGAAATTTTGGAGGCCTGTACCTATTCCCTGTAATTCATCCAGTCAGAGAACCAAGATGCAGCAGCTCAGCAGCATTTTCAATCCAACCTGTCCCATTTTAGCATCCTCTGTATCACCACAGCTCTTCTAACCAAAAAGCTCCAGGCTAGGAGAAGCTTAACAGGAATCAGACAACTGACCAGAGCATACAAGTGGGAAAATCACAATCTATCTTTAGACCAAGAGTTTCCAAGCTTTCGGGAAACAGAATAACTTTCAATCGAACTCACTAAAATCAGGCAACTAGAGCAGCTCACTCAGGCCTGTGTGCACTTGGGTTTTGACTGTCTCCACAGATGGAGACTCCCCACCCTCTCTGGGCAGCCCATTTTAGTGTTCAACGGCTCTCACAGTAGCAAAAGGGTTTTTTTTAGGTTTCAAGGGGGACTTCCCGAATTTCAGTTTGTACCACCAAGATTAAACTCATGGTTCTCATCATTCTCTTAATGAGGGTAGGCAGAACAGTGCTGCCAGCCTAAACATCCCCATTTCCCAGCAAAATGCTTATTTCAGTATCCCCCAGCATGGCAACGCCATCCTTTCCCTACAAATAGATCCAGGAGCGCTTCTACAGGTCCCCTCAGGAGTCAGCCTTTGGAAAAGGCCATCGAGAGCCATCATGGGAGCAGGAAAAAAACCCCACCTCCCAGCATGGTGGAAGGGACACGGAATGCAGGTGGAAAATATGTTATTGGTGATGAAAGAAGAGGCTGATCCCTCCACAGGCAGATTGCTGCCCCCAACAGCAATCGCTGCCATCCCTCAAAGCTTGTGTGGAATTAATTAGGTAAAACCCCTGGCATTTACCTTGGGCTCTGGTATCACCTGGAGGACACTTGGCATGAATTAGCGCCGGATTATCACAGGAGCCTGAGCTGCAAAACGATCTGTCTAGCGAGAGTCTGCCAAGTAATTCACAGGAGGTGGCAAACAGAGTGGCATTTTCAAATTTTAATTAGGTTTGGGGGGAAAAGAAGAGGTTAGCTTGATTAGAGCGAGAGGCAGCGCCACGACCTTTCTCAACACCTCATGGATGTCCCCATACACACGGGGACAATTTTATTGCTATAAAATTGCTGAGATGCCTCCTCCCTCCTCAGAGGATTTACACAAAGTGGGTTGATGTTTTCTGTTGTGAAGATGACAGGAGATAAGATTGCAGGCTTGGCTCAAGCACCAGGGTTTCTGTCACCTCTGAGCAGGGATGGAAAAATGCCACCAGATGTCTCTGCAGCCTAAAAAATGCAGGGAGGCTGCTGAGCACAGCTGCAGCCCCTTGGACTGACTGCCTCATCTGCCTCTGCTCTTCAGAAAAGGGGAGAGTTTAGTGGGCAAAGAACCACACAAACCCGAATTAAACCCACTGGTATGAAGAGTTCCTCCTCCTCCTCTCCAAACATTAATGTTCGCAACCCTCATCCAGATCACAACTGGTTTCTGCACAAAAGGAGGCGGCAGATCAGGCCACTGCGTGACTTTTTCTCCTATTTTGGGGAAAGACACGTTGCTCGTGCAGCTACATGGACTTGGCTTTCCTTATATAGAGCGAGGCTGTGGAAGGGAAAAGGTCCATCGCTGCACTCGTGATGGCAACTGAGCTCCTTAAGAAGCTTTGGAGGCAACAATCAATCCTATCCCTCAGTGTCTCCCTAAAATGGGGCAGTTAAATCATGTGCTGACAATCTCACTGAGAATCAGCGCATGGACAGGCACAGGATGCACAGATTTGGCTTCTCCTTCACACGACCAGAGAGGATTTCAATCACAGACAGAAAGATCCGAGTGTTTTCCACCAGCCAGGTCCCATCCACAAGAAGCACAGCACTGTTTACCACCCAAGGCAGGAATGGCTTGTTCTATCATTGAATTAAAACCCCAGACCAATAACCAACCAAACAAAAGCCCCCACCTAATTTTCTCTGGGGAGTTCAGACCTCTCCTCTGCTCTTTAGAGCAATGCAGGGTAGCCAGGGCAAGGGCAGCCAGGCTGCTTCCCTTTATTGTTCTATGAGCAGTTCAAATTTCATTGAGGAAGGGGGTAGTAAAGGAAGGGAGTAGGGCAAAAATTAGATCTGAGGAAGGTCAACTCTATCCTTTTAACTGCTGTTGCCCTGGTTGTAACCGGAGCTGTGCCCAGGCTGGGTACTGGAATTGCTCTGACCACATCTCTGACAGTGAGTAGGGTCCAAAAAGATCTACATCCCTGTAGCACAGAGGAGTCCCCACAGCCTGAGAACCACCCGAAATTCTGCTCAGCTTGAGGCTGGGCATGAGAAAAAGAACCTGGGGTAAATTAACCAGGGGATTAAGAAGAGAGTACTTTCTTCCTTCTCCCAGGGTAAAGCCTGGAAAGCCCCAGGGAATCACGGCTCTGCGTTTCAGTTGGCATACTAGAACAACTCAAACCTTGCTGAAAAAGGATCTTCACAATGATGAAAAAGCCGTGCTTTACTCCAATTCCCCAGTCCCTGAGCAGCTCTCCAACTTGCAGCTTGTTTTACACCATTTTAGGGCTGCAAAGGTAGCAATGAGCATCAGCCCTGTATTTCTCTGCCGAGTACACGTTCCTCATGTAAATACATGAACGGGAAACCAGATACTCCCTGCCTCACGATGAGAAAGTTATATTAATTTTAATAAGCTACGGTGTAACCGTAAAACCCCGCTGCAGTAGCTGTCCTGCAAGCAAGCACCGACGTGCAACCCAAAAATGCCTCTCTTAAAATAAAATAATAATAACAAAGAAAAGCCTTGGCTTACAGCAGTGACAGGTTTGGCTAAAGAGCTGAGCCTTGGACTGTATGAGCTGGCTCTGCTGGACCCCGAAAAGACTGAATTCATTAGCGGGGAAACCTTCGTGGAGGGCACGCTGCCTCGAATCCCAGGGAACCGTGTCGATGAATAAGAACGGACACAGGCTAATTCAAACCCTTCTCCCATCTTTCACATCAAGTTAGCAATTTCTCTTTTATTCGTGGTTCCCAAGCAATTGTCATTTTCAGGGCATCCTATCGCCCCGCAGGACGATCCGTTCTGGGAATACACTTCATTCCTCCAGCAGCCTCTCCGCAATGCCAAGGAATGCGGCTCTTCTGGTTGCAATTAAGAAATCCAACACACAAACGCTCCCCAAGAGCACCAGAACCTGCTCTTGACCTTCAAGCAACTGAATCCGAAGGAGTCAGAGCCATTTTTTTTTGTGTGTTCTTTGGTTCCAATAAAGAGGGGAGGAGGGGAAACCCTCATCCCTCCAGAGAGGCAACGTGGTTCAGGGTTCAGCTGCATAGAATCTGGCACGGGGATGCTCAGTTTCCAGGGCTGCCATCCCACAAGGAGCTCCAGGTCACAGATGCCAGCTCACGACACGCTGCAGCATGTCTGCCAGGCAGGTTTAATTCCCACCACCCCAGAGCAGAAGGTGTGCTGGCAGGGAGGCAGAGGAGCCTACCTGCCTGCTGCAACACTCTCCTGAGGACAGCCGATCCCAAGCAGCTGGGTAAGACTCCCTCTTGCTGCCTCAGCTCCATCCCTGTGGAACGTCTCTCAACTCTTTTGGGGTCTCTGCAGAGACAATTTGAGAGCAAACCCCACCACTGTCTTCAAGCACATTACATCTCTACCAGGATTGTGTCCTTGTGAGGCAATTAAGGAGCTATTACAGAACAGCTCTGTAGTATCTATTTATAAACAGGGTGTCTGTTTCAGCTGAAAGAGGACTTTTTGATTGTGAGCATGAACGTGTGCCTATGTTTAGCCCATATCTGGGGCTCAACTCCAGCAGCTGTTCTATCACCCAGTGATCCCTTCCCAGCAGAGAAGGGGGATGGGGAGAAAGAGGGGAGATCTACAGGTTAAAATGAAAATGGATTTAACAAAGCAAGGTATAATAAATAGCAATATAAAAGTTATACTCAGCCCAGTTAAAATGTCATAGTCAAAGCAGATGGGAAGGCCATTCCTCAGGAGCAGAGCAGCAACCAAAACTCTCCAGAGATAGAAAGAAGCAGAAGGAAAAAGAAGAGGAATAGCCCTCACTCTCAGCAACCTTCCCCCTTTATACTGAGGGTGATGCTGATGGGATGGGACCCACCTGAGAGCCAGCTTGGGGCAGCTGTCCTGGCTGACTGCAGACTGCTCCCAGCTGGGCTGGGCCAGAGACACCAGGAGAAATTATTAGATGTTTTTGGAGGTGTGTGTGAGCATCCCCACCTCTCCTCAGCATCTGCATTTTCAACCACAAGCTGTCTCTTTCCCCTGAAACCCACTGTTGCTCAGGATGAGGAATATTTGTGTTTTCCAGGTGGATGAAGATGGCAAAAGCTTAGCATGGAAGATCATTGACATGGAATCCTATCATCCACAACAACTTGAGGGGTCTCTAGAGCTCTCCAATGACACCTTCATGTCGCTGAGGATCAAAAACGTGAGCAGAGAGACCAGTGGGACATACAAGTGCACTGTGGGGGAGCAGAGCGGAGATCACAGGCTGAGCAGCACAGTCACGCTGAAAGTGACAGGTACAGCAGAGCCTCCTGACTGTTCCCTGCTCCACGTGGCATGTCATGAACTTAGAGTTTGAAAGTGTTTTACCAACAGCAGAACAAAGTGACACCTTACTTTATATTTTTAGGTTGTCCTGAAGTAGAAGATGAAAAATTAAGAAAATACAAAGCCGAGCTTTTCATGCTGATTTGCCTCGGGATTTTTTACCTGATGCTCATCTTTTTTACCTGTGTAAGTAATTCCCTTCCTCACACAAACCAACCGCAACTAACTAAACCCCAGTCATTCTTATCTGCTTAACACACTGGTCAGAAGCTGGTGTCATAATTTATGGTAAACTCTCTGCTCACACACTGTTTTCAAAGCCAGAGGAAACTCTGGTGCTCAAGGAACACAGGGTGGAGACCCGAAGAGATAAAACGGTTCACTACAGCCTGATTTAACTCAAACTAGACAGTTATTTTCCTGTACCCTGCTGCTCACTTCTGCTCCTAGTTACTCCAAGTGTGAGCTACTCTTCAACTTAAAGGCACATCATCAGCTCTTCTGGTTTGATCCTCAGCATTTGCCTGAGCTGAAGGAGCAGGCCCCTGCCTTCTTGAACCCTGATGCTGTTTCATATGGCAGCAGGATGGATGCCTTGTTATCAGGCATTTTAAGGTCATAGAATTGTTTCAAGATCATCAAGTCCAACCATCAATCCAACTGTCCCAAGGCCACTGTTAAACCCTGTCCCTAAGCTCCAGATCTCCACGACTTTCAAACACGTCCAGGGATGGTAACTCAACCCCCTCCCTGGGCAGCCTGTTCCTGGCCTGATGACCCTTTCCTTGGAGATTTTCCTCCTGTCCAAACCTAAACTTCCCCTGGGGCAACTTGAGGCTATTTCCTCATCCTATCCCTTGGGAAAGGTCGTCCTGGGGGGTTTTATCTACGCCCTTAATGCTATCTGGGCAAAGCAGGGAATCTCACTTAACAGAAGTAAAATTGGACTTCCTAGTACCAGTGAAATCATCTCGTGCAGACATCTGCCCCTCCTGGCTTAGAGGAGCCCTTGGTGTCGGTACAGTGCAACGCTGACTGCATTTCTAATGACAAAGAAAACAAAACAGCGGTTTGGAAGGTCAGGTTTAACTTTCACTGCCTGTTTCGTATTTGCCTTCTTGTTTTGTTGCTCAGCAGATGAATCATAACCGTTGATTGGCGAATATCTAATTAGCTGCAGCTAAATGTAGCTCTTTGCAGATCTTCAGGGAGGAATGAAATGCGTGCCTGTCTCCTTTTCAGATTGACAATCCTGCCGGTAATTTGTGCCGTTCAGACTAAAGTTTGACAAGTTAAATCTTGTAGGAATTAGTTAGGATGAAAGTATGAAAGCAAGGCTATCACTCACGAGAGACAGATGCCCCTGTTCTGCTCAGTGTCCTGAAAGAATTTCAGATCTCTAAAGAAACCTTCCTAGATGTAAAGGAAGAGTCCCAGTTTTAGTGCTGCAGTTAAAGAAGAGCAGAGCCATGCAGTGAGGGGAACCGTGCTGGTGGAGTTATGTGGATCTTGCTCTTGGATGAGGTCCAGTCTCAGGTATCAACGTAGCTTTCATCAACGTTTAATATTACCCTGATCTCATGAGTGAGCTTCATTATTTAAATAGCCTGTTAAGTTCTTACTGGTTGCATTGTCCTCTCCTCTAGAGGAGATTGTGCCTAATCTCCACTGAACTCAAAGGCGACGATAAATTTAAGACTGGTGTCAGGACTGGGGCTTTACTTTGACAACCTGATGAAATACGGGCACTGACCTGGACTGAAGGCAGGTGGAAACACAGGTGCTTCATGCAAGGTCTGTTCATATGGAAACTTGAGTTAAATAGATATTTCCTTTTGTGACTGAGGCTTTCGCCCTCTGAAACTCCTTGACTGAGGAAGAAACGGCAACTTGCCTTTGTACCAGGTCCTTCTGGTGGCAAATGGAAAAGGTGGTTAGCCAGGAGAAAAAGCACCACTTTCAGACTCTTCAGAATTTGCTTGTCAGAGGAACCCTCAGTTTTAAGCTTTCCTTTCTGTTTTCTGTTTCAGACATGCCTGAGGAAAGACAGTATGTCTCCCAGCTATGAAAAAACCAGACCAGATATGAAACACATGGTCGCCCTCATCAACGAACGTGAGATGACAACTTTCCAGGATTTCAGCAGAGACAGCACTTGTAAAAACAGCACTGCAAGTTCTGTCTAAGCTGGCGCTGTCTCACCGGTCAACACGACCCGAACTGCATGGCTGAGTGGTATGGAGAGAGGAAATAAATCTACGGCCTGAAAGCCTAGGTAACCTGCTTGCATTGGACAAGCCTTGGAGAAACTCTGCCATGCCCTGCAGCAACGCTGAGGAGTTGGGTGGTGAGAAAGACCGCTACAGCGACACAACAGCTGTACAATGCTGTTGAGAAGTTGGCTTGAACTTCGTTTCACTCTGCCTTTGTGTCCTCTTGTTCTGAGCAGGAACACTCCTGCGGTGTGAAGACCAGGTCATAAGCAGGCCGTGGCAGCACAGAGGTCTTCACTGAACTAATTGCTCTCGTCTTTCAATAGTGAACACACTGGGTGCTGCAGTGTGGAGAAATGAGTGTGTGGAGAGATGAGTGTGCGGGGCTGTCTCTGCTCTCTGCTCTGAGCCTGATTCTGGATGGAGTGAATTATCACACGGTGTTCTGGATTAGAGATAACTTCATGCTCTTGTTCTGGGAGGATCAAATCAACGTTCAGAGTGACACATAGGCTAAAATGTAAGAAGAGAGAAAATATTCTGGAGGCTTTTCTGGGCCCAGAGGACTTTTCCATATTTGCAGGATTAGGGATACATTTCCAGGGGTATCCCTATATCAAGTCAGGGGAAGCATCAAGGAGACTTTTAACCTCAAACAAGGACATATAATGATGAATTATTTTGTGGTTTACAAAACATGAAGTCAAATGTAGGTGACACCTGTGTCAGCCAAGTTACCCAAGTAAGAACCAAAGGCAGGGCCTGGAAGAAATCAGTCATCTATGTCTCTGGGATAGGTTGTCAGCTATGAGATAAATATAGGGACGGGAGATGAGACATCAGAGCATCTGCTTTTGGTGTTGACAGGGTGTAGTGTATGTGGAACAGGGATGTAAGAAAAGCTGAACACAATATAAAGGAGAGAAGACTTCTCCTTGGGCCAAAAGCAAGCACAAGAGATTCTGTAGTCTGAAATTGAGGAGGCTCCCTTATCAAGCTGCTGGTGCAGAAGGTGAAGAAAGGGTAGTCTAGAGCACCTGTAAAGGAGGCTTTTTCTACAATCCTTTCCCTAATTTTGAAGCACTGAAGGAAGGAAAGCACTGTGGAGGCACTGAGCAGTGCCTCTGTGAGCAAGGTAGATCACAGAATCCGAGAACTGCGGGAGTTTGAAGGGACCTCTAGAGACCATCTAGCCCAGGGCACCCAACTCACAGTAGAGTCCAAGGGCTCCTGACCAGAAGAATGGCTACAAGGGATATGCAATTAAATTAAGGCTACATTTGCTTTTTTAGAATCAATTTTTACATTCAAACATGTGTGACACACTTGAAATAAAAATTCAGCTGTAACCTGCCCTTTGTCTTTGTGCACCACCTAGGGCAAATGCGCCCAGACACACTCCGTATCAATTGCATTTGATTTTGGAGCCAAGGTAATTACATTCAATAATGTAGATGCCTGATGCAGCCTCTTCTGTGCGAGAGGGCTCGTATGTGTGTATAATTGATTACGAGGAGGATCATTTTATGCATTTCTAAGCTCCAGTTTCTCCTCAGAATTTCCCTTGGTGTCCAAAGGATGCTCCAACACCCATTCCCTGCTGGAGGGTCCAGCAAGCGTCTCTGTTTGGTCAGAAAGTCTTAACACCTGACAGTCACGGGTTTCTGTTAATTTTTTTGTAGTATAAATTATCTCTTTTGAGGGGAGAGAACCAGAGGAAGGAAGGGAAAATGGAGTTAGTTAAAGGGCTTGATAGTTAATCATCGTGTCTGAAACACTTTAGAAATGATTTCTTCGGATGTATAAATAGGATCAGATAGGACAGAGTGGAAAAAAGGGACTTTGTTTTAAGCAACTGTAGCCAGTATTTTTCCTCAAGCCAGACTGTCTGCGATACAGAAGATGGGGCCTGAGGCAACAACATCGCGAGTCAGATTTCAGGCTCAGAATTCTCAGGGCTGGTTGATTGCAGGGATTTGCTGCAACCCCAGCTGTGCAGCAGCGAGCGCATTCGAGACCATTTAAACACATTAAAGAGTTTAGAAGGCATAAGGAGCGAGAAAGCCTTGTGCTGCTGAGATGCTCGAGTGAATCACAGAGCTGGAGACAACTAGGCAACATCCTAGAGCGATGCCCATGTGGGATGTAAATGAACTGTTATTGCATTGTAGACAAAAACCTAACGTTAGGTAAGAAAGATGAAAGAGAACCAGGCAACTGAAGAGTAAAAGCAATTAAGTTCCAGCAAGTTCAGCTCTAATATTGAAGAATCATAGAATCATTAGGGATCGGAAGGGACCTCGAAAGATCATCCAGTCCAATCCCCCTGCCACAGCAGGATCACCCAGACCAAGTCACACAGGAACACATCCAGGCGGGGCTGGAACCTCTCCAGAGAAGGAGACTCCACAATCCCCCTGGGCAGCCTGTTCCAATGTTCCATTACTGTCCCTGGGAAGAAGTTCCTGCTGATATTGATATGGAACCTCCTGTGTTCCAGGTTGCACCCATTGGCCCTTGTCCTATCACCAGATGCCCTTGAGAAGAACCTGGCTCCATCCTCCTGACACCCACCCCTCACAGATTTATAGACATGAATGAGGTCCCCCCTGAGCCTCCTCTTCTCCAAGCTCAAGAGCCCCAGCTCCCTCAGCCTTTCCTCACCAGGGAGCTGTTCTA
>VZRI01001308.1:550900-561976 GCA_013397515.1 Upupa epops | reverse complement strand
GGAACCTCCTGTGTTCCAGGTTGCACCCATTGGCCCTTGTCCTATCAACAAATGACCTTGAGAAGAACCTGGCTCCATCCTCCTGACACCCACCCCTCACAGATTTATAGACAGGAATGAGATCAAATTAAAAAAAAGCCAATGATGTGCTGGCCAAATCATCTAGGCATTTTCAACACAGATTTAATGGTGTTTTCCTTCCAATATGGACCTGTTCATATTTCAGCTCCCCTGCCTCAGCTAGCCCAGCACACAGGGGATGAGCACAAGCATGTGTTCTTTAGACTTTACACTTCATTATGAAAGTGAATGTACTGTGGGTTGCACAATCAAGAGGCTGTTCCCACCATACAGATTAATCGCTGTGTTGGACAGAAAAGCTTGTTTTCTTTTCCAACATTCTTCTTACTGTTGGTCCTTTTGTTTTGTAATATAATAGGAATATTACATTTCAAAATATAAATATAATCTATAGATCAATAATAGAATACAGACACAGCACACGTCCTTGCTGGAATTGGTCTTTGCAATGTTTTCTTACAATTTAGAACCAGAAATCCAGTTAAATCTCAATAAATCCTCGAGGGGAGAAACACCATAACCTCAGGATCAGAATGCATAGGGTTGGAAGGAACCTTTAAAGATCACCTGCTCATCATTGGTTTATAAATAAAAACGTTAAGGCACCTGAAAATCAGAAAGTTCCTGAAGAAAAGTCGATCAGAGCTGGGGAGAAATCTGAGGTTTTCTGATTCTCCTCTGGGTGTCTTAACAGGAAAATCTTTTCTGAAAGCCTCTTGTGGGGTTTGTAGTGTTCTAATGAATTTATATGTTTTTATTCTTTCTAATCTGCATTGTTCTGTTGTTCTGTCCAACAGTCTGCACTCAGAGATAACAATAAGCATCACACATAAAGTTCCCCATGCAGACCAGGTTTGTACCCCTATGCTTAGGGAATATCCAGCAGAATAATCCACCACAGGAGAAATTACCCCAAAAGAAACCGAAACAGCCACACGCCAGAGCTGAATTAATATCCCAAGCTGCAGTGAAGGAAAGTGAAAGGACACAACCCACAAAATGCTGAGCATATGAATTATAGCCCTTAGCTAAGGCTGATCTGTGTGCCTGGCACTTACACAGCAGATAACCCAGGCTGACAGTGACCTTGGCAGTGCTGCAACAGGAATTTTTCCTGCAAAGCCTCAACAGTCTTCAGCCTATTTGTCCCGAGCAGGAGGTACAAACACGTTTGTATTCAGCTAAGTGATCCTCAGTATGTGCTGTGAGTGATACAGCTCTTTGAGCATGGCCAACACCCATCTCCCTTCCTTCTCCTGCCCTTGATAAGACCCTCTTGGAGAGTAAAGAAAAGCAATTCCCCCATGGACACACTCCCTTTCTTCCCTATCGACAGAGAGGGAATCTGGTTCCAAGGCCATTGAGCAACCCCAAGCATTTCATGACCTTCTTAGCTCATTTGATGCCCCTTGAGAACTGCAGGTGATTTTCCTCATCTCAGTGATGCTGCAGCTACACAGCTAAAGGTCCATTGGAAGAGACCTACCCGCACCTCCCCAAACCCTAACTACTCAGTCACTTGTGGAACAAAGCGTTGGAGACGTTAAAGAGCTACGAATAGATGCAATGTTGAATTTTTTCAGTTGATTGTCTGTTCTCACTTCACTTTGCTGCCAAGACCTGTGTTTGCAGAGCTCTGCATTTTGCTGACTACAGCTGATCTTTCTCCAGCATAAAGTTGTGAGGAGAGGGCTGGGAACACTCTGGAGCAGTGACATAAACCCTGAAAAATCCACCAAGGGAACGGGTGGTGGCAAAACCAACACGGGTCACTGCAAGGAGCAGCAGGTCCTCCAAAGGCTTCATCTTACGTCCAAGCCACATGAGTCTTCCCACCCTGTGATGGAAGGCTTGTGGCTGAGTTACAAGTGCATCTGTTAGCCTGCGAGCAGGCAGTCCAGGCTGATTTTAAGCCAAAGTAAAGTAATTAAGAAAAACCCCAATAACCAACTCCATGGACAGACTGAAGGGGTAGCAACTAAGAGACAAGTCACGGGGTAAGACAGGTTGAGTGAGCTCAGCACAGACACATGGGCTTTGCTCTCGGCAGAGTCCTTCAGTTGTTTCTGTGAGGGGAATTAGAACAGTCTCTAATGGTTGGGCTTCTTTGGTCTGTATGCCTCAGTTTCCCTATGTAGGAATGGAAGTGAATGAGTTCAAGGGTTGCCTTGTGTGACAGGTGTGGAAACTGGCAATATTTATACCCTGTTGTCTTCTTGGAGCTGGATGGAACCTTTTATCCCAATTGTCCTCCAGGAACAGGCCTGAACGGCTGGATATGACCATTAAGGGAAGGAGGCCCTGCTGATGAGAGAAACTGGATTAATAAGAATTTGTAAGAAAAACCAAACCCAACCCATACAGGAGTGTCTGGAAATACTGGGGTCTAGACCAAGCACCTGTAACATGAATGTGACAGTTTCCACCCACCCTCTATTGCTATTTTCATCCCATCTGAATTCCAGCTCTGCCAATTCACTCACACACCTGCTCTCAGCCCTGGTATCAACCCAGATTTAATCACATTCCTTCCCTCTACTGAGCTGAAAATGTAGGGTTATGAACAAGAGGAATTAACCCCTTGCCTTTGTTAGGGCCAGTAGCGCTTCTCACTTGCTTATGTGGGCTACTGGTGTTCAGGGGAGACTGGCTTGTCCTACTTGGAATAGAAATGGGTTTGGGAAGACCTAAAAGCCATACCCCAGACCCTATGAGGAAGCGATCAGAAGAGAAGACAGAGCCAGGCTCTTCACAATGATGTATGGTGAGGACAAGTTGAAGTTGAAACAAGGGTGATTCACTGAAATACTGTTTTCCCTGTGAAGACAGCCAAGCAGTGGAACAGGTTATTCACAGAGGCTGTAGGTTATTCACAGAGGCCGTGGACTCCATTCTTGAAGGTTTTTCAAGAGCTAACTGGAAAATGCCCTAAGCAACCAGGCCTGATGTCATAGCTCACTCAGCTTTGAGCAGGAGGTTGAACTATAGAACTCCCCCTCAAACTATGAACCCTTCATGTTCAGGGGAGGGACAATTATCATAGAACAATTGGAGATGTTCCAGACCTGCCTGGATGTGTTCCTGTTTGACTTGGTGTAGGTGATCCTGCTGTGGCAGGGAGATTGGACTGGATGATCTTTCGAGGTCCCTTCCAATTCCTAATGATTTTATGATCTGGTGGGACTTTTGGAGGCTGTTTGGAGCCCAAGCAGAACCAGGAGATTTGTATTTTGTAGTTTTTTCTTACTACAAGGTCATCAAATTCATCTGTCAACTATCCATTATTGATCACTGCTCTCCAAGCTGTTCATCTCAGTATAAATAACAGAATAATCCTGGTTGGAAAGGACCTCCCAGATCCCTGAGTCCAACCATTCCCACCTCAACAAAAAAACCCTGAAGACCTCAGAGACTGACAAACACAACCTGACCCCCTCCCTGCTGCCACTCGAGCAGGGTGGGAAGCACCATGGCTACAGGGTTCTTCAACACCTCCAGGCATGGGGACTCCACAACCTCCCTGGGAAGGCCCTGCCAATGCCTCTCCTCTCTTTCTGGAAATAATTTCTTCCTAAGATCCACTCTGAACTTCCCCTGCTTCAACTTCAGCCCATTGCCTACTCCAAGACATCTGCCCTCTACTGGAAAGGACTAAGGGTACCTCACACAAAATTTGCAGTCTGCAGCACAAAGAGTGGCTGCTGGATAGAAGAAAAAGATACGGCGGGCAATTTGCACCTCAAAATGACAAGTAGTCCTTGTCTCTTGTTTAAAGGTTAAGAAAAACGAGGCTCAGAAATGCAGAAAACACAGACAATGACAAGAAATGTGGGGGTTGTTTAACTTTACCTTCACTCAGAGAAAAACACCCAAGGATACTCAAAGCACTATCACAGACCTGCCCATCTTCTGGCTTTTCTCAATGTGAAACACCGCTGCTGGCAGCACTTGAAGAAAACCATAGCCTCCAACACATCTTGAATTGGAGATTGAATTTGGGAAGGGTTTGCAATACGTGACGTTTAATAAGGACAGCTTTTGTCTGCGTTCCATCCCTGGATCTCACAACTCTATGACAGTGATGGGCAAGTGACTGCTCACGCACACACTGGCTTGTGAAACGGAGTGCATAGTCTCATCGTTTTCTGGGTCACACGAACTCTGCCTCACTGGGATTTTACTTGTGGATAAGATAAAAAAGGAAACAAAAATTTCCTAATGTGTGCCAGACTGGTGAAAGAGTCAGACTCCTGTTTACGGGGTGAAGGTGCGTTTCTCATACTGGGATGATCTACACCACCTTCATCCTTTCAGATATCAGGGCTCAGGAGCTGCTTCCTCCCTGAGGCAGTCCAGCAGAATGGTCACTGCTGATGGAGCTAGAGCCAAAGCACTTTTCTGGCTGGGGAAGGCGGCTCCCCTTTTCTATACTGGGGAATGCAGTCCCCTGTTTTCCATACTCTGTCACACAGCTCCACCCTGGGTCTTGCAAATGTGCCCTTGAAAACATTTGTGATCCTAGACCCATTGCTGGGACCTTTCTATTAGGCTGCATAACACTGGTCCTGTGGATCTGTCCTTCAACTAAGGATGCTCTCTAGAGCATTTTGCAGAGCCCAGGTTACTCAGGAACTCCTTACTGCTGCCTTATTACCCAGGGAGGGGAGCAGGAAGCCCATGTTGAGGGCTCTGTATCATGACAGTGCCCAGAACAGGCTTTCCTTCTCTGGAGATGTTCCAGACCCGCCGGGATCTGTTCCTGTGTGACTTGGTCTGGGTGATCCTGCTGTGGCAGGGGGAGTGGAGTGGATGATCTTTCAAGGTCCCTTCCAATCCCTAATGATTCTATGATCTGGTGGGACTTCTGGAGGCTGTCTGGAGCCCAAGCAGAACCAGGAGGTTTGTATAGCAATGAGCACTCCTGTTAAGTGCACAGAGCAGTATCTGCACACAGATCGGGTTGCCAGCCCCCCTTGTCCTCCTTACTATACAAATACAGTCAAGAGGATTGAGATCCAGACATTTGTGACTGGCTCACTGCTTTCCACTTAAAGAGGGACTAGTTAGGGTGCACCTTCCCTTGGAAAATCCACTCTCCAGCCCTCCCCCGAAAGCCCAACTTGAGTAAAAACACAGAAAAGACGAGCAACACCCCTCAAATATTTCCTGCACTTCCCAAACAACCAAATCTGGCCAAGCTTGCAATGACCCCAGGATAGGGGATTCTCCCCTCAGTTCGTGCTTCCAGTCACCTAAGCAGGTGCCAAATCTCCTGGGTTTGCCTTCTCACAGCTTTTTCCCATTTCACTCCATCCTAACGGCTGTAAATGTCTCTGGTAAATTATGCTGGTGCAGTTCCATTAACATTAGCAACAGGGAAAAAAGTCGACTCCGCTGACAACAACTGTCAGCGTCTGAAGATTAATTTTTACATAGCACGCAGACATGGGTCTGTTCTGCGTCTCCCAGTACAGCCTGCGCTTTGCTTCTACTCCTTCCCAAGAGCAGCTTTCATGCAAAAAACACAGTAATTTCTATTTTAATTTCCTTGTGTTTTGACACTACTATGCTCATAGAATCATAGGGTTGGAAGGAACCTCCAAAGATATTCCAGTCCAACCCCCCTGCTACAGGGATCACCACTCCCCAGACCAGAGTCCCATCCAGCCTGACCTTGAATGGCTCCAGGGATGGGGCTTCCACCACCTCTCTAGGCAGCCTGTTCCAGGGATCCCCCACTCTCAGATTAAAGAGCTTTTTCCTGGTGTCTAAGTTAAATCTACACTTCTCCAGCTGAAAATCATGGCCCCTTGTCCTATCATTCCCTCCTCTATTGAACCAGTCTTCCTCAGCCTTCTGACAGACTCCTTTCATGGATTGGAAGGTTTCAGGCTTCAGAATTTATTCAGCAGTCAGCAAACTATTTCTGACTCTACTACCAGCATGAGTGGAGCTGCTCACCCCAAATTCCTGAGAAAGACAAACGAGGCTTTCCTGCACTTTGAAGAATTACTCGCAAGAGTTAAAGCTATTGCCACGTGAAACAGCAACAGGCAACAGAACACAGGGAAGAGCCGACATAAACACAACAGCACAGCAAGGGTTAACCCTTGCTATACGGTCAATTAGGGCTTTGCAAACCATCTCAGTTGGGAGCAATTTAGGAAAATTTGGAAATGTGAATTACTGACTCTCCTCCTCTTTGTGAGGATTGAGTGAGCTTTGAGGATTGCCCACTGTGGAGAAAATAAAATACAATAAAGGGTCAACACTTGACGTTCTCGATCCCTCCGTAAACGTAAACATGCCTGCACGGCCCTTGGGTTTTAATTCTGCTAAAGACCATATGGAAGGAATTACCTGAATGGAAACGTGATAAAGCGGGGATGAAATGCAAACCAAATGATGCCTTATTACTTAATATGAAGAGACTGTTCTGCGAGATCAAAGTTGGGCAGCGCTAAACGAAACGGGCTTCAGCAGACAGACAGACCTCAGAGGTTTGTCTAAAACATGGTGAAATGCTAAGCGGACAAAACTAGGGTGAGTTTAATGAGTTTCCCAGAACCTAAACCAAGGTTTTCAAGAGCATCTTTTCTTTCCTCCCATCTTCTCCCACTCTGTGCTGCAACAGGTGAGGGTGGCAACAAGAAACTGCCTTGGCTTCACCTTCTGTAGGTCATGTGTAGGTCTGTGGAGTCTTCTCTAGGACATCCTGCCCTAGAGAGGCGTGGGACTAGATGATCTTCAGAGGTTCCTTTCAACACCACAGTTCGTGACTCATTATGGCAGGAGACAAGAGCTACTCTCTAACAAGGTGTGACAAGGATCACCACCAGCATCCCCAGTCAATACCAGAAAGGGAAAGTCCTTCTCAGTCCATCTGCACTGCAGCCTCTGTGTGCACCAGCTATCTCTCCATGCTCAGTTGCTACCTCAGCACATATTTATTGTTTAGGTCAATAAAATGAGTGAGACAACTTCTCCCAGGAACAGAAGAACTGCTGAGGACAAACCTAAGAGTAGTTTCCAGACATCTTCCTACCATCGGGCAGCCTGCTTTGTCCTCCACCACCCTCTCCAATGTTAGTTTTATTTCTCTATCAATTTACAGTAGTTCAGAGTTTTAAGTCAAGGAGAAGTCGTGCTAGGAAAATGGGGTAGTAGCTTCTGCAAAACTCCACCAAAACATCTGACCTTGACCTCGTGGCCTTGCCTTCCCTCCCACATAATTCCTCCACCTAGGAACTGCTGCCCAGCCATAGTTTCTTGTGGCCACTATCTTGGCCAGAAATGTGTGGGGTTCCAATGCAGCAGAACAGGACTGGGTCCCACCACAACACAAATCACTGAGCAATTAAAATAAGTCTCCAGGTCATGGGTAGAGAGAGTAACAAGACATCTGACTGCAAATATTCATTAAAAACCTCAAACCCCTGCACTTCACTACGAACTTTGTTGAGTCTTGAGGTATTGAAGGGATTCAACAAATAATAGAAGTTAAAGAGAGCTTGCACCTTTCAAAGAGTAAAAAACCCCAATCCACATCAGAATTACAATGGTACCAGACACTTAAACCTCCTGATCGGTGAGGAATTGTGCTGTTACTGAAAACTCAGTGCTCTAAGTAATTTTTACAGTGGCCTCAAAGCAGTTTAGGGAGCAAATACATAAAAAGAATGTAAATGTCTATAAACCCCACATTTGCCACCGCAGAGTTACAGGGCTTTGATCATGCAAACACTAATTCTTGAATTTTAGAGAGATTATTCATGGAAATAAACATGAAAATGATACCAAGCACTTGCACTGTCAGATCCTAACGAGGTGTGAACAGAACAAAAGGAAGATGGACAAATGCAGTGATTTAGGACAGCTCACCTGGCTGAGCTGGATGCTTATCCTGGTGCTGTAGCAGCTCTCTTGGCTTCCCAGCTTCCTTGGAGTTAGCAACTAGAGGCCAGAGAGAACCAAGACCAAGAGCCTGGGGTCAGCATTAAATAGGCAGCACTGACAATGCAATTCAGAGTAACAGCAATGAGGCCACAACAACCATCAGCTGAGAGATTCCCTCCCTTGCAGCAGTAATTCAACTGGCAAACACAACCTTAAAGTCATGTTTAATCATTTCTACCCACTGTTACTTGTAGCCCCCACAAAATTCATCTCTAAACCAGACAAATGAAGGATCTGAGGCTGCTCCTGTGCTTAGAGTCAAGCAACTTGTCAAGAACTGGTTCAGACCAACATCTCCCACTCGAGACCAACACTAGGATGGCAGCTCCTCGTTAGCTCATTAGCTTCATTACCTGTGGGTAATGGTCAAGTCAGAATAATTTGCTGTTATGTGGGTCATATGATTTGGAGCTCGTTTGGTGCCCTGCAGAGCATCGGCAGTCCATCATCTCACTGACTGCTCTGGTTTAAGTATAAAACCAGCGATACACCGGCTCAGCCTGAGAGATGTGCTGTGGTCACACCATGCTTTATGGTCACTCTTTCTTGCTACGGAGCCCTAGAGAAGTGGATTGTTGTCCCTAAGGATTTTAATTTAATTTATTTTGGTATTTCCTTCAAGCTTTAGAGGTTTTTTTCGAAGTTAATCCAAGCCCAAGTGCACACAGCCAGTTTTGTAATGCTGTTCCCCTTAAATTCTCAATGATGTAAAAGCTCATTCCTTTGGGATTAATGCAAGGCTTCAAATCCATAATGCCGGAGCCTGTTCCGTGCATGTGGCACCTAATAACTGCCTTGGCTTTGCACACACCTAGCCGTGAGCAGAACCTGGCCCCAACCTCTGTATTCCTTAAGAAAACAAGGGGGTTAGGGTTGTGCAGTCTCCTCTGGAGACATTCCAAATCTCCCCTGAATGTATTCCTGTGGGATCTTCTCTAGGTGACCCTGCTCTGGCAGACAGTTGGACTAGATGATCCCCAGAGGTCCCTTCCAACCCCCTCCATCTGTGATTCTGTAATAAGAAGATGAGAAGCTGACAAGCTCCCGTTGACCCTACATTTGCCAAAGATACCAGGCAATCCCGAGGATGTTCGTTTTAGCTGCCCAAATTCATCAACCTGGGAGACAGATTCCAAATGTTTTCCTCCAACAACACCTGGTGCTTCCTGATGAGAGGGACCCATGTCACCTGACAGATGTTTCCCATATTGTGTTAATGGTTGTGCTGGATCCAAACCAATGTCTGGCTGTCCTGGAGATGAGCACTGCACTGGCAGACAACCTGCTCCTCCAGCCCTTGGCTCGGTGCCCACCACAGTCCCTGTGGACGAATGGTGCTTCAAGCACCCTAGAAATGGTCTAGGTGACCTCCTTGACACACACCGTTAAGTGCTGAGCAAGCACACGAGTGGATGGGAGGGCTGGATACTGCTCAGGAGACTGGATTTGGAGTCTGCGCCCAGCTAAATGAGAAGCAGCAGGTTGCCGAGGCAGCTGGAGGAGGTGCTCCATCATCCTGACACAGGGAGGATTTTTTTCTCCTCTCATGCCTGGCAACTGCAGCTGAGTCAAATACCAGACCCACTTCTGCAACCGACCGCTCATCAACCCCAGAGATGCCAAGGAAAGGTGCAGTGTGTGTCTGCCCAGCTGTGGAAGTGCAGCCGTGCTGTGGACAGGCAACCTTTGGAAAATCACTGGTTTATTTCTTTCTAAAAGCATTTTCTGGATTTTTTTTTGATTTCCTGGGTCACAAGAGCTTTCTTTGCAATAAAATAAACCAAGTTCATCTCTAAGGAGAAGCAGTTTGGAGGAAAACTAATGCTGAAGTCTCAGTTAACATCAAGAACATGCAGCAGAATGTTGTGATTCATAGATTCATAGATNCCTCCCCAGCTTTCCTGTAGCCCCCTTCAGGGACTCGAAGGCTGCTCTAAGCTCTCCCCAGAGTCTCCTCTTCTCCAGGCTGAACAGCCCCAACTCTCTCAGCCTGTCCCTGTAGGAGAGGTTCTCCAGCCCTCCCCTCATCCTCGTGGCCCTCCTCTGGATGTTCCAACAGCTCAACCTCCTTCCTGTGTTGGGGGCTCCAGAACTGGACACAGTACTGATGCATGTACACTCTGGACATGTGTCCAGGAGGGACCTCAAGCTCCAAAACAGGTCCATGTGTCCTTTTGGGCCATATTTGTTGTTTTAATCTCCTTTTTATGGCCACCCCACAGCTTCAGAGAGCAAACTGCTCTCTCTTTTAAGCTTGACTTGCAGTGCCTAATTGCGTGCGGATGTAGCTGGGTGTCTGCAACATCACAGCCACTGCAGCATGAATTGGATGTGTCAGGCTCTGGGCTGGGGCCCTATAATGTGCTATATGATTAAGTTTTTTTGCCTTAAGTTTCCAGCTAATGGAATAATCTCTTTGTCTTTATTAGGAAGAGTCCCCAGCTTTATTAAGTTACATAATTTACAACTGATAACGGGATCAATAAAACATGAACAAACACATAACCCGGGACAAGCCTCACCTACCGATTTCTTCCAGTGTTCTCACAAAGTCTGCCTTTAGCCAAAACATACCCTTTGGTCCCAGTGGTAACCCCAAACAACACTTAATGCGTTAAGGAGTGGGTCCTGCTTTATTATCCCACGCTCTCTATTTTCAAGAGTGGAACCCAAGCAGCAGACACTGTCAGCCAGGGAGTCGATGTGCATTATCACACAACCACTATAATTTCACAGGGAATTTAGAACTAGACTGGAGGAAGTGGCAGAAGAAGGATGGTGAGACACTGAAACAGGTTGCCATGTTCAAGCCAGATTGGATGGGGCCTTGAGCACACTGGTCTAGTGGGGGGTGTCCCTGCTCGTGGCAGAGGGGTTGGAACTAGGTGATGTCTAAAGTCCCTTCCAACCTGAACCATTCTGTGAATCTTCTGTGAATTCTTGGAGTCTCCTTCTCTGGGGACTTTCAAGGCCCGCCTGGATGCGTTCCTCTGTGATCTGTGTTAGATAGTTTTGTCCTGCTCCGGCAGGGGGGTTGGA
>VZRI01001308.1:435142-550694 GCA_013397515.1 Upupa epops | reverse complement strand
CTGGGAATCTATGAAAGCATTGCAGGGATCATAGGACAAGGGCACTGGGTGCAAGCTGGAACAGTGGAGGTTCCCTATCAATATCAGCAGGAACTTCTTCCCAGTGAGGGTCCCGGAGCACTGGCACAGGCTGCCCAGGGGGGTTGTGGAGTCTCCTTCTCTGGAGATGTTCCAGACCTGCCTGTCCCTGTGCACCTTGGTCTGGGTGATCCTGCTGTGGCAGGGGGATTGGACTGGATGATCTTTCGAGGTCCCACCCAATCCCTAATGGTTCTATGATTCTATGACTCACAGAGGACTGAGGAATACGAGGAGCTGGTGCATCTGTTCCAACTTTGGTTAGAGTGGTTTGGTGAAGGCATGCACAGTATTTCTGTTACAATTAAGTGCTATAATAAATAATAATATACATTATAAAAAGGATTTATAGCATGCTATAAACATGTTAAAACAAGGTACATAATTTATATAATATTAAATGTGTATAAAATATATCTGCACAGATGCAAATGTATGTGGATAAAATAATTCATATTGATAGAAATGAAAGTAATAAAAATAATCAAAAAATGAATAAAGGTGAAAAAAATGTGGAAGTGACTCATCCAGCGATGACCTTGGCTTAGCAGATTCCCCCAGGGCAAGTTTCTTTTGACAGAAAGCTTGTTCCAGGAACAGGACCCTATATCCTCGAGCGATGCATTTATGTGAGGGAAATGTTAGGAACTTGGCTTGTCTTTAAAAACAGACTCATCTATTCATTCTGCAGGGCTTCCAAAGGTTTCCTTTTTCAAAGGGGATGCGGGCGAGATGGAGGAAGAGAGCTTCCCAGCAAATGTTGGGGACTAGTGCACAGAGTTCCCACGTCCCCTTTGGAGACTTTATCATTTAACAGCCCCAACTCCCCTTTATTAGATGACGATAAAACAAGCGCCTGGAGGGAGTTAGAAATGAATTGAGTTTTGTAGATTTAAATGATTGTGTGGGACCTTTTCAGTTTAATATATACCCTGGAGAGGTTTGCTCCTAGAACTCGGGAACTTTATAATAATTCCTTAGCTAGAGATCTTTATCTTGTTACATTAATGATTCACTGGGGGTTACACTGCAAAACGAAGGGGAACGTTTTTAAAAGGGCCACTAGATCAAAGCTTCTTACGGAGATGCATGCAGAAGTGGTCAACAAAGATTTATAGGATAGTGAGATGAGGAGTTTGCTGCCTTTGTGCTGTAGGTACAAGGCAGCTGGCTGTTTCCAAGTGAGGTCCTCCGGTGTTGTTCTCCTCAGCCCACAACCAGCATTCCACACCATAAGGTTTTGCAGGCTGCCTCCTGCTTGTGCACTGCAAGGGAATTCACCTCAGAGTGATCAAAACCACCTTAGTTCCAACAGCGTGGGCTAAACTCAGCATCCAGACCCATTTTTGTACAGCTCTGCCCTTATCCCAGAGCTTTTGCGGCACTATTGCTCGGCACTGCCACGTTAGTCCCAGCATGTGCAATGTACAGTGCCCACAGCTCCTGCTGGGTTTGGTGCCTGGTTGAGGGCTCTAAATAGCTACTGTGTGTTCTCCAGGGATGTGCCATTTGGAGAATGCAGCTTCTGCTCGTTCTTTGCTCATCCAAAACTTTTACCGTGTTCCTGCCATTTACAGTCGCTGCTGTGAAGGGCTTTGAAATCTCATTTCCTATGGTTCTACCTGCGTTCACAACCCACTGGTTGTAATATCAGGTAACTGAGGGATCAGCTGCAATCCTCACAGCTGAAGCTGAGCATCCGAAAATAACAAGGCAATTAGGAACAGGCAGAATGGCATTTTAGGGCTAGGGAGGGTGATATTTTCATCCAGCTGGGATAAATTCCCAGCGCCAACAGAAATGAAAATTGAACAACCCCGTAGCCTTTGCAAATCCAAGTAAAAATGAGAAAAAACAGGCAAAACAGGAATGTGTCCTTGCGCTTTGATATCAAGCGTCCACCAGAATCCGAGAAGAAATTGCTGGCAATTCATATATTTATCATAGAATCATTTGGGTTGGAAAAGACTTTTAAGATCATCAAGTCTAACCATTAACCCAACTGTCACAAGGCCTCTGCTAAACCCTGTCGCTAAGCTGCAGATCTCCATCACTGCAAAACACATCCAGGGATGACTATTCAACCCCTCCTGGGGCAGCCTGTGCCAAGGCCTGAGGACCCTTTCCAGGAAGAAATTTTTTCTCATGGCCAACCTAAACTTGCCCTGGGGCAACTTCAGGCCATTTCCTCATGCTATCACTTGTTCCTTGTGAGAAGAGACCAACCCCAACCTCTCTACAACCTCCATTCAGGTGGTTACAGTGAGCACTATGGTTATAGGTAGTGCCTGGAGATTAAATGTGACAGTGGGGATATAGAACACCTACAGGCTTTCACTTGGCAGGGGCTGCAGAGAGAGTGGTAGCAACCAGAGATGTTCAAGACCATTCTGTTCCACTCCCTAACAGCATCAGCTCCTTCTTCTGTAAAACCCTGGCTGTGTCCCAAGAGCACCACACCAAGCCCCCTTTGGTCCCTTCATTGCTGGTGCTTCATCATCGCGGTGTCCAAATGGGAGAAAGGTAGTTCCCTGGGTCTCTCTTCTTTTCTCCTGCACACAAATGTCCCATGGCAGCTGTAAAGCTGGATGCAAGAAGTCCAGGGAGACTTGTGGAGGTGAAAACCCTCGGGTTAAACTTTGCTGCAACAGACAGAAGGAAAGGAAAATTTACAGTGGTGCTCTGTAGCTCAGTGGGAACTAAGGAAATCCTGTGCCACTTGGGATCAAGTCTCCCGGGAATGATTTTGGGATAATCCTGGACAAAGAGCTCTCCACACATAATGTTTTTATGAGGGCAGGATAAGCTCGCCGTGAAGGGCATAACATGCACTTTATTCAGGATAGACCTGGGAAAAAAAAGTCAAAGGGAGTGAATTTAAATTCCTCTAAACACAATTAGAGGTGACAAGATTTCTCCCGGCGAGAGACTGCGCTAAAGCGATCGCTAGAAGTTCCCATCCAGTTCATAAAGCCTTAGGTAGCTATTGGTAATATGAATTAAATTAATGAAAATGGGTAAAAGCTAATGATCCTCTGGGGAACAAAATTAGCTCCTTAATGAAAGAAATGGAGTTCAGAAATTATAATAGAATATTAGGAGATGTGCCCTTTGGAAATTATAAATTTGCAAAATCCCCTTATGTAGATATTAGTTTGAGTCAAATTATCTCTAAATCTGACCCTGGAGATGTGATGTGAATACGTGCACTACGGTCTGCTCAGGAGGACCTGGATTCCTCCGTGAACCCTTCTGCTGGGCTGGGTGCCACAGAGCATCAAGTTAGCAACAGGGCACTGCCATAACCCATAACTCCTTGGAATCTGCTGAGCTCGTGCTAAGGAGTTCAAGTGCCTTGTGTGGCTCTGTTGATGAGAATAACCATCCTACAGGAGAAATCTGGAGGAAGACTCACGTGTTGGCAGGACAGAGGTTGTTCTGGCCAACCTCTAAAGCAACGGATGATCTGTTCTGGATGTGGGTCACTATCTTGACCATAAAGGACACTCTACCAGTGTGTATCAGTGCATAGTGAGGAACAAGAAACTCATCAGAGATCCAACAAAATCACCGAGAGCAAACAAAATCTCAGGAAACAAGCAAACAAAAATTCGATGAGTTGCTCATGTTGAGACTACAAAGAGCGTTTTACCCACTTTTATGGCTCTCTGCAGCCAAGAACTTTTCTTAGCCATTTATGGGAAACACAAAAGCCACTGTGAATTAAATAGGATAAAAACTAGATTTAAATCATCCTTACACATGCTGCTCACATCAGCATACAGCTGTTTTTCAGCACTTGCAATCCTTGAAACTTTTAAGCCATTTAGAACAGCATGTGATTGGTATGAAAAATAGCTCAGGCTCTCTTGTTATAAAAAGAAATCACGCTCCAGGGTGCTGGATACAGGGACTCCAGAAGCCAAGAAAGATGTTTGAAGTGCTTATTGGCATTCCAGGACCCAGAAAACTCTTCCTGCCTCACGCTATCTCATAGCGATCGTGATGCCTCCATCCTGGGAACAAACCCACGATGACATTCCCTCTGCTGCAGATGGCTGATGCAGAGCACTGAGCACGCCCCAGTCCCTGCTCTGAGGACGTAATGTGCATAGTTTAGGGAATGAGATCTTCCCCCATTTTTGGTATTTATAGCACAGCTGTGGTTCTGTGAGCTTCCTCATACTGTCCTGCCAAAGCTGATTCAGCTCTGCTTGGGCTGTCAGCAGCTTTCAAGCTCCCCTCAGCAAGCTACTACCCGTAAAAAGGATCACAGACAAGGGACAATCCAACAGCCCTCAGGAAAGGGATGGATCCATGACATCGTTACCCCTTTTCAGATAAGCAAATGCAGACAGAAAGAAAATAGAGTGACTCTGGCAAAGTCTCATTTTTCAAAGGTCTTTCAGGATTTGAAAGTTGATTTGACTCTCAATTGCGGTGAAACCTGCGAAGTCTGGAATCCCCAGCAAAGGAGATTAAAAAAACACCCCCTCTGCATTTCAACCCCCCCTTTCTAATAACCCCCACTGCATTTCAAATTGATTGACAGGTTTTGTTGTAACGGAAACTGAAACAGTCTGTTTTGACTTTGATTTTTTAAAGTTCATATTACGTTGTAGCAAAAAAACCCCCTCATTTAAAGTGAAGAAAAATAAAATCCAGGGCAGAAAGTGGTTTCAAAACTAAAAAACCCCACCAAATAGAATGGGATGTTTCAATGCTCCCTTGTCAGTACCGTTCCCACTGATGCCCTTCCAGGAGGCTGCTGAAAGCAACCGTCTTCTGCCAAGTGCTTTGATTTCTGGTGGCAATAGAGTTCTTCTGCAATTTTTCTAACCGACTGCGACAAGAATAAATCTCTGACAGCTCCCTTTGCCATCTAAGGACACGTTTTGAATGTCAGAATATGTTAACACCAGAAGTACCATTTTGTACCAGCAGCAACGGGACTTTTTCTCTGCAGGGTATTGGAACTGCTGTACTGACCTGAAATTCAGCGTGTCGTGGTCACTGTGAGCCTTGAGTTGCCTAATCTGGTTTTGAATCTGTTTTTATTTGCTGTCTACAATGTTCAGCATCAACGAGTCTCACAGTTTAAGACTTTATATATATTAGGGCCAAAAAGCCAGGGCTGGGGGGAGCCCCACCTCAGCAACCTTCCCCCTTTATACTGAGGGTGATGTTGATGGGATGAAACCCACCTGAGAGCCAGCTTGGGGCAGCAGTCCTGGCTGACTCCAAATGGGGCTGGGAGTCTGGCCCAGTGACTCCAGGACAGTTACATACCACAGCTGGTTGTTGAATAATTTCATATCTGAATTGCCTTGCACCTCTTCACTGACGTCTGTCTTGCTATTTGACCAGCACTCACTTCCCTTGACTCTTCTGGTTTGGGTAGCTCCTTAGCATCAAACACAATTCCGCCATGAAATCCTTTCCTACAGAGAGTGAATAGTGAGAGCCAGAATCGATTTCCTCTTTCCATAAGGATCTCTTGAATACTTCTTCTTGATCATCTACTGGTTTCATTGACTTTTTCTGTATCAAAGGAGGTTGCATTTGTTATTGCAAATTCTGCTGCCATTATCACCACTGGCGCCTTTTATCTTCTTGGCAAAGATCTCCTGAAAATTTATTTTCCCTGCTTCAGTTCATTCTCCATTTTCCTGTACAAGAATTTATCTCTTCTAGTTTTCTCATTCTGCTTTTATTTCTAATAGGGTTTGGTTTTCTCTCCTAACAACTACAGTTGTTTTCTGAAAGGCTGTTTGCGTAGTTAGCGGGGTATCTCCAGTCTTCTTGCTGTCTACAAGAATTTATCTCTTCTAGTTTTCTCATTCTGCTTTTATTTCTAATAGGGTTTGGTTTTCTCTCCTAACAACTACAGTTGTTTTCTGAAAGGCTGTTTGCGTAGTTAGCGGGGTATCTCCAGTCTTCTTGCTGTCTGCAAACACTACTTGCTCCTTCTGTTTTCCTGTAGTAAAGCCCATTTGATGACAAATACTGAAACCTACTGTTGATATTAACACATGTATTAGTCAAGAGGTATTTTGTGGCTAGAGCCACCTGAGGAGGATAAAACGTCAATAGCTGTTGGATCAGTTTAACTTCTCTGTCAATTGCTGACATTTTTATTTCACCACTGTAAGCTGAGAAGAGTAAATGTAATAAATCCCTGATAAAACACACTCCGGTCTCCTACTCTGGTGACTTATCCTCTAATCCATAACTTTTTTTAAGCACCTAACTTGCTTATCCCAGTCCAGGACTCATAAAATCTAGTTTATTTTGTAGCTTTCTTACACATTATCCGTCTGCCCAGCGACAGCCACAGGTGGGCTGGGGACAGTTGGGTTAATGGTTGGACTCTATGATCTTAAAGGTCTTTTCCAACTGAAATGATCTTATGATTCTAAAAACCTCCATGGATCCAATGAGAATGATAGCATTTCCTCACTTCAGAGGCGTAATTAGTGTCAGGAGCCATATGGTAACCCATAACCCAGGATCACAGTATCACAGGAATGATGAGGCTGGAAAAGACCTTAAAGATCATCCAGTCCAACCTAAAACCAAGTAACCCTAACATCTGACATCTAGCTCATGCCACTCAGCACTTCATCCAGACTAACCTCGAACACCTCCAGAGACGGTGACCCAACCACCTCCGTGGGCAGCCCGTTCCAAAATCTGATCACTCTGTCAGTGAAAAACCTTTTCCTAATGTCAAGTCTAAACCTCCCGCGATGGAGCTTAAGACTGTGCCCCCTTGTCCTGTCTCCAGTGTCCAGGCAGAAAAGACTGACCCCCACCTGACCATAACCACCTTTTAGGTAGTTAGAGACAGCGATAAGGTCACCCCTGAGCCTCCTCTTCTCCAGGCTAAACAGACCCAGCTCCATCAGCCTCTCCTCATAGGGCTGACCTTCCAAGATGTATGGAGACACTACCCCAGTGACAACAGGAGCAAATTTCCATCTCCCCCCTCATGTGACATGTATTTTCTTTGGAAGTTACCAAACCTCAACCCCTTTATCTACCTGTTATGTGAAAATAGACTCTACTTGCAGAGATGTCAGGCATGATACTGGTGAAAATGGGTTCACATCTACTGTTCAGCATTGCCTACAATTTGCTGCTTGTGGGAGGAGAAATACTTCTTGTCAAACAAACTTGCCCTGGAGCCCAGTGAAATTCTGGACACAAGTTCATACAGAGTAGAAGGAGATGAACCTCCTGCATTTCAAAATGTGATGATCCCTATGAACTGCCTTGGGGAGGAATGGGAGAGTTTGTGAGCCTGGCCTGAACCTGTGAGACATGCCTTCCCTCCTCTCGCACATGGGGGACACAGATGAGAAGCACCCAGCCAGTTCTAGAAGAGCCATCTGTGCACAGGGCTGAGACACTCAGGCAGAGCTTAAAACCAGCCTGTAGACAACTTTCTTTTATGGCCACCTAAGGGGCTTTCTGTCAGCAAATGACCACTGATTCTTGTTCACCTGGGAAGAGAGGGTTTGTCCTTGGCAAAGTGGCCCTGCAGAGATACCACCAAGTAGCCCAGTGTGCTTCTGCACTGAGTTAGTGGCAAGAAGGGGCGATGTCTGCGCAGCATGAGGTTGCTCAGATCCCTGCTTGGGCTCAAGCTGCCTTCTCCTGCCCCACTATGTAAAAAGATAGTACTCCAATACTCCACTTCAGTTTCTGGGATCCAGACTCTTTGGAGGACCTAGCCCAAAATGCTCATTATGAAGCACTTGTCTTGCCTGAAACCTGCTAGAAGCTTCCAATATGAGGGAAGGCTGAAAGAGCTGGGTTTGTTCAGCCTTGAGAAGAGAAGGCTTAGAGGAGACTTTGTGTCCCAGTACATTAAGAGTGGCTGCCAAGAAGGTGGAGACTCCCTTTTACACGGAATCTCATAGAAAAGACAAGGGGTGATGGATACCAGTTGTTCCTGGGGAGATTCCAATTGGACTCCAGAGGAACATTTTTCACTGTGAGAGCAATTAGACACTGGAATGGTCCTCCCAGGGAAGTGGATTCCTCAAGTACAGACAGTTTTAAAGCTCAGCTTGTCAGGGTGCTGGGCCAGCTCATTTGTACTGGATTTCATTAGCTTAAAGGACTGGATGTTCCTTAGGGTCCTCTCCAACCTGGTCTACTGGGATACTGTATGGAGTTTGACTTAATGCACACTATAACAGTAGTCAAAGTGTTGCTTCCATGGAGCTTTGGGTTCCTCTTACAGCCCCCTTGAAGTCATCCAGGCCTGAATTAGACAAATACTATGCAACAAATCTCGAGACAGCAGGGGGGACCTTATCACCATGTCCCAGTATCTAAAGGGTGGCTACCAAGATGGTGATTCCCTTTTTACAAGGAGTAGCATGGAAAAAAGAAGGAGTGATGGGTATCAGTTACTCTTGGGGACATTCCAGTTGGAGTCAGGAAGAAAATTCTTCCTCATTAGAACAATTAAACATTGGAATAATCTCCCAAGGGAAGGGGTTGATTGCCCTACGTTGGACAGTTTTAAGAGCCAGCTTGACAGGCTGCTGGGACATCTCATTTAAACTGCATTTTTAGCTTGATAGGTTGGACTAGACGATCCTTGAGGTCCCTTCCAACCTGGTATTCTATCCATCTATTAAGTTAGGACAGTGAGAGTCCATCTAAGGCAGAGGAATAATCTAGAGTGAGCTGACCAGGAAAGGAATGTTGTCCAGGAGTTACCCCAGCAATGTCCTGTGAGCCATCCAGCCCCAGAGCTCAGCTCCAGGACAAACAACAAAGGGAGACTGGATGAATCAAAATGGAGGCTAGAAATCAGGACACCAGGTAATGTTTCTGCACAAGGCAGGGCACTTCTTCACCTGAAAAACCTTTCCACATGAAGAAAGGGCATTACTGCCCTGGAACAGGTACAGCCTCACTCAGCCAGGCAGCTTTGGGGAAGATGCCTTATGAATAGTGTTTGGAGTAGGGGGTTTGCTCAGAGGTGAAACAAATCCTTTCTAGCAACCACAGCCACACAGATGATCTGATCACACAGACGATGAAAGACTAGAGCTGTCCTATCTGCTTTGTGGGGAACATCCTCTAACCAGAGCTGAGGACCTTCTGCTCCAGGCACAGTGCACCCCACCATGGAAGGGTTTGCAGCCTCAAATTTCCAGGGTCCTGCAACCCCCTGGAAAGTGGCATTTATGCTCCTCTGAAATCCACAAGAAGCTGTGATCTTTGAATCCCTTATGTTGTGGGATAGTGTTTGATCTTTACTCAGGGTTTCACCAGCCAATCTCAGAAGATGGCTGTGGAGAAGATGAGCACAGTCTGATGTGGGGAAATAAAGAGGGATACGAGCTCCTAGCTGCTCTGAGCTAATTGCTCATCGCCTTTAGCCCAGACAGCAGAGACCTCTGCTAGGCGGGGGGGTGCAGCCAAGCGTTTTCCTTTCAGCATATGGACCATTTACATCCCCAGTAAAAAGAGCAGTTTAAAGCGCTCGGTGCTCGGGTAGGATTTCTGCCATCTGGTACCCAGTATCTTCTGCTGGCAGAAGCCGAGGCTGGATGCAGCTCCAGGATACTAATTGTAGAGTCATTTCCATACAAATGGCTTGTAACTGGTGAGTTTGGGCAGGCCTTTCAGAAAGCATTTGGCTTGTGAACATTTCCCTGCTGTGTACTAGGAGTCCAAAGGAAATACGGGATCCTCACTGGAATTCTACTGGTGCATCCCCAGAGTGGACCTGGAAGGGATGAGCCAAAGATGTTGATGCTTATTTTGTTCATTCCTGATGAACGGGGCTACAGGAAAGCTGGGGAGGGGCTGTTTCCAAGGGCTTGGAGTGGTAAGACCAGGGGGAATGGTTTCAAGCTGGAAGAGGAGAGGTTTAGACTGGAAGTTCTTCACCGTGAGGGTGCTGAGACACTGGACCAGGTTGCCCAGGGAGGTTGTAGATGCCCCCTCCCTGGAAGTGTTCAAGACCAGATTGGATGGGACCTTAGCATCCTGATCTAGTGGGGGTGTCCCTGCTCATGGCAGGGGGGTTGGAACTAGATGATCTGTAAGGTCCCTTCCTACCTGAACCATTCTAGGAATCCATGAAAACTGAACCAAGGATGATGAAACTCTCTCTTTTCTGTAGCGGGAGGATCATCCAGAGAAACCTGCAATGAGGTCACTGGCAGGGTTTAAGGCTCTGATACAGACCCCAGCTCATTTTGTCATGAACGTGAAGAAACAGGCCTTTAAGCTGACCATGAAATCACAAATAAAGCATCATAGCTAACACACTTCTTTAACAACCAGATGAAACCCCTGCTTCACAAGAGTAGCTCCTTCCTTCTCTGCAATAGTGTCCAAATCCACCATCAAACAGAGGTCCTCACTTGATGGGAAACCAAGCCTCAGCACAATTCCTCAGCACACACATTCATGTTCTGGAGTCCTCTCTGGGCAAGGAGCCTTTACTTATGTGGCTATAAGAAAAAGATAGACTTGCCCTCCTGATGTCAGGGAGGCTACCTGGGAAGTCTGGTCCTTTCAGCAAAGGCTGTTGTGGAGAAACATTCGCCCCCACCCCTTCCTTCTATCTATTCTAATATCTCTACAGTTATTAAAAGCTCCAGGGGGTTGTGGAACATTTTTTATTAATGGATATGAGAGAAAGAAGCCTTTGTTCAAGAGCTAAAACACCCAGACAAAACCTAAAAGATCTTCCCTGTTGATGCCTGCAAGAATTTTTCCACCAGAGACAGCTGGGAGACAAAAGGGGTGCAGACAATATTGCTAACGGTAGAGAGGTGGGAAGAAAACAGAGCCCTGAAAACAAAAGCTTTCATGATTCTTTCCTATACAAGTGGCAAAAAAGCACAGAAATGACTCCCCCTCACACACACACTTTTCTCTGTCCCCCAGAATTTGAGGTGTAGATCTGAACAACAGGTCTACCTGCATCTACCTGCAAAGCTAAATGATTATGACATGTAGTTCCCCTCCAGCCAGATACCAGGGGATCTGCAGTGAGAAAGCAGAAAGAGCTGCAGCTTTTATAAAACCAGCCACCAGGCTTTTCTGTTTACTTTTCCAAGTTCTACTGCCTTTCCACCAAGGCACAGTGGTGTCACTCAGAATTCTCCGAGGATATGTTAGATAAACACACAGCTTGTTCGAGCAGCCCCACCATCCACTTGGAGCAGATGAAAGCTTCCTACCAGCTGGAAGATGTTTGCTGTAACCCCTTCTCCACCCTCTCACTGCCCTTCAGAGGCAGAAGCGGAGCACAGGAGAGGGTTTTCACGAGGCATCTGGTGTGGTCCTTGCGTGACAGGCTGGTCTGAGGAAAGCCCCGTATCCTGGGTGGTGGTTGCAGTGAGAGCAGCTGTGATTCTGCACTTCTCTCACGTATGCTTCAACCGTTTGCCTGTTTTGCTTCCAACAGACTTTTCCATTTGTGGCTTTTGCAGATTCAAAAAGCTCCTGTTAACGGTCTCTCGATGCTCTTCTGTGATAAGTCTAAAAATAAATGAAATGGTCCTCGAGCCTCCCCACCTTGAGTCCTTTCATTCAAATGACCTCAAGTACCTTCCCTCGTCTTCAAATATCCTGAAATCAAGTGTTATTCTGACCTCCATCCTGTTATATTTTGTGGTTTTCCACAGAACTCAGGCTGCTGGAGAATCTCAGGTTACATTAAAAAGATTTTTGAAGTAGGTACGTGGTTTCGAAGAACAGCCCGAGAGCACAATTGGAGGGCAAACTCCATGATCAGCAGCCAGGTCTTAAACCCAAGTGGCACACAGCTTTCAGCTACTAAAGAGCAGTCTCTTCACTTCTAAACGCTCACTGTCAGATCAACTGCAACTCCCCACCATGCTTCGAGAAGCTGCTCTGCACCCCTGCTCCCAACTCCACTGCTCCTGGGCAGGCAGTCCTTCCTCTGTGCTTCCCTGAGCCACCAGCTCCAAACTCAACCCATGAAGCTAAAAGCCTTCTCCAGAAGACAAAGTCTGTAAAGGGTAAGGTGGTAAAAAGCATGGCCCAAGGAGAACAGGTTTGACCCAAGGCCAGGGGCAGTCCCTTGCACGAGAAAGTCTGTGGGTAGCATTTCCAACCGTGAATTTTTGTTTTCAACACTTAGATGTTTCTTTCACTTGAATTTAACAGTAAGGTCAATCCCAGCCCAGCTCTTGGTTTGCTGGTTAGACTGTCTGTCCTTTTTCAAGTTCCCTATTAAATGCTGTAGTTTCCACCCCAAAAAGTACTGCTACTCAGCCTGGGTGGACAGCAAGTTCCCACTGGGTTGGGTTTGGTGGGGTTTCCCCCATCTTTTCTATCTTCTCTCTCCCTCTGTCAGTGTAACAGTCACCTTCTTGGGGATCTGGCAGAAGAGGCTGGAGCAGTGTGATACAGGCGAGAAGCCAGAACATTATGTGTAGGTTAAGTGTCCTCCTAGACAGACTGAGTCCCTCAGCTCAGACAGATGCCAGCAGCAGCCGTTGCTTCACTCCTCCTCTGCCCAGTTCTTCCTCCCACTCAGGCGTTCGTGCTCAGTACAGGTTGATTAAAACATTGCTGTCATTAAAAAATGGGAGGGAGTTTCCTTGCAACTGCTGCTTCTTGTCAGCTGGCAAGTTGCTTTTAAACCCTCTCTGACAGAAAGCAGCAGCGTGCTCTGGCTTTGCTTTCTCTGCTGTTAAGGGCTCCTGCAAGCAGAGGCATCTGGAGGAGGCTGCTCATGATGGCAAGTGGGATGGCCAGCATCCTTCCCCACTGCCCCTGCCAGTTGCCCATGGTTGGGCATGTGGGATACAAAGTCCTGGCACCCCAGTAGAGCCCAGCCCAGAGACACTGGAGCAAATCATAGAATCATTTAGGTTGGAAAAGTCCTTCAAGAACAGAGTCCAAATTGTGGTGGGAAGCATCAAGACATTGTGGCCAAGGTGAGATTCATAGAATGGCTCAGGTTGGAAAAGACCTTAAAGATCCTCTAGTTCTGACTACCCTGCCATGAGCAGGGACACCCCCCATTAGACCGGAGTGCTCAAGGCCCCAGCCAGTCTGGCCTTGAACACTTCCAGAGAGGGGGCAGCCACAACCTCCCTCGGCAACCTGTTCCAGTGTCTCAGCACCCTCCTTGTGAAGAGATGGTGAAGTCCTACCTGTTTGCACTATCACTACAGCACAACCATCCCTCTCACTCACCGCTGCTGATACACTGAGAAGGGTGCAAGCACACCCTGTCATTTAGAACATCCCTGAGCTCCAAGTGGAACTTTTTGGGCAGCGCAGACTTGAAACCAGATGTGAAGCACACATCTGGCACATGTCCTTGGAGCTGGCCAAGCCCAAACCACAGATCTGCATCACATCTTGCTGTTCCTGAGGCCTGCAGAGCTCAAATTGAGCTTTACATCCCGAAACATCTGATCTTGAGTAGTTACAATGAACACAAGAAAGTGATTCAGCTTATCCTCTCCACTTGGGAGCAAATATCCTTCCTCCACTCAACAGACTCCATGAGCAGCTAGTGGGCTTTGCAAGCAAAGGAAGTGGGGTCTGAGGAGGGTACCACTGCTTTGACAGTAGAATATTTTGCTTTACAAATAACAACAGAAGGTGTCCCACAGAAATACAGAACCATAAGTATTTCGGGTTAGCATCCCAATTCTGCAAATGCTTTCACCCTCCTCATTCCTTTGTTCCCTTTTGTGTTGAAATCTTGGCTAGATTTAGTTTCACAAGGCAGGAAAGCCCTGGTACACTCCAAAATTCATAATATTCCAGCCCTCCACAATTTATAAGCCCTGAAAAAAACAACAAAACCCCACCAAACAGCAGGTAGAAAACTCATGCTAGTCCTTAAACCCTTGCTTTTTATGTGATTCTACAGCTGAAGGCACAGAAACCCCACATTTAAGTGATAACATGATCCAAGCTTGGTACCTTCTGTGTGCTGAGTGAAAAATCAATGAAGGATGGTGGTTCTCCAGGTATTTCAAACAAAGCCTCATCTTCACAGACCAGGCAGCTGATCTTCCTAAAAAGGAGAAACTTCATTTATTAAGAGATAACTGGCCAGCTAACAAGCCAAGCTGATTAGTTTTTCCATGATTAGTCACTGCAGCATTTAAGATCAGAGATTGGAGAGGATAGAGGGCATTAGGGAACGAACCATTTAGCTGTTGGAACAGAACTAACAAAACTTTGGCCATTTCTTCATTAAACTGCTAATAAAATTTGGGTTCAATACATCTTTGCACAACCCCAGACGCCCCCATTCCTTTGCTTGCATCCTTTAGAGCTCACTAGTGCTCTCTTAAAGCTGTACCTCTGAAATTCTCCATCAAAACCACAATCCACTCCACATTCCTCCTGAAAACGATTTCAGTGGAGAAAAAAAATCCCCTTCCAATCCTACAGCAAATTTCTTCTGCTAAAAACGTGTTTCATTTTACCCTCAACTATAAAAACAACGTGAAAATCCCTTCTAAGGGACAAGAAACCATAAACAAGGAAGAACTTTATTCCAAACTACTTTGAAATAAAATGCTGTTGCATCTTCAAAGCAATTAGTCTTCAAAACAGAGTATTGCCAACCTGTGCTGATGAAGTCTTGTCAGGTTGTGGGGGACTTTTGATAGAGCAGCTCTTCCCAGGCAAGAAAAGTTTCTTTGGGCAACCCCAGGCTAGTTGAAACTGGATGTGTACTGACAAGGATGGGCAAGTGTCTTCTAAGAGGTCGCAGGCCAAACTTCGCCCTCATAGGATCTGAAGAGATTGAGACCATGGAAGAAAACGGTTAACACAATTACCAGCTGACCCGTTCCAGCAGCGAGCGTGTTCATACTGGAATCATCCGAACAACTGCCTGATGAAAGGCTGTGTTTGTTCAAAGCACGTTTTGCCTGGCTCACTAATCTCCAGAGATATCCTGCTGGGAAATCCTTTGAATCCAATACCTGATAAATGAATTTGGCAAGTGAAGAAACATCCTACAAGCCTATTACTGGAATATTATGCACCTGTTACAAGACTGCTGCCACTCATTCATTTTCATGCAGCAGCAGCACTATGTAAAACTGGGTTTTTGATGATGGAGGTAGAGAAGCTGTTACTGAAACCTATTAATTACCTTGAGCACAAGGTTAGGACCCAGGTGCTTGGATGCGTCTCAAGGAGGTGGCTTAGTGGTTAGGGGTTGTAGGACAGATGGTTGCACTTGATGGTCTTGAAGGTCTTCTTGAGGCACTTGGGGTTTAGATTAGATATTGGGAAGAAATGATTTACAAAGAGTGGTGGTCCAGAGCAGGGCTACCAAGCTCTTGAGGGGTTAAGAGAAGCAGTTGTACGAGAAGAGGCTGAGGGAGCTGGGCAGGTTGAGTTTAGAGAAGAGGAGGCTGAGTGGGGACCTCATCCCTGAAGGGAGGTTGTGGAGAGGTGGCTGTTGGCCTTGTCTCCTTGGTGACTACTGACAAAGGCAGGGGCAATGGTCTGCAGTTGAGGCAGGGGAGGGTTAGATTGGATCTTCAGAAGAAATTCCTTGCAGAAAGAGAAGAGAGGCACTGGCAGGGCCTTCCAAGGAGGTGGTGGAGTCCCCATGCCTGGAGGTGTTGAAGAACCGTGTAGCCATGGTGCTTCACACCCTAATTGAGTGGCAGCCTGGAGGGGGTCAGGTTGTATTTGTCAGTCTCTCAGGTATTGAGGTTTTTTGTTGGGGTGGGGATGGTTTGACTGGGGGATCTGGGAGGTCCTTTCCAACCAGGATTGTTCTGTGATTCCAGCTTTTCCAACCTTTATGTCTCCATGATTCTAAAAGCTATGCGTCTGTCTCACCATGTAAGTCCACTAGAGGCAAAGACCCTGCCCTAAACCCAGATTGAGTAAGCGCAACTGGTTTACTCTAAGTCTGCATGAATTCACCTGAAGTGTGGAAGTCAAACAAAGGGAAATACTGCAGGGCTCTTTGCCTCTTGGTGGCAGAAGGCCACTCCAGGTAAGATTTAGAAGTTTATGCTGTTTCTGTCATCATTAATGCGAAAACCCTTGAGCATCACAAATGCTTCTTGGTGAATAAATACCCACCTTGCCAACAAGGACTCCAGCAAATAGGCATCAGGTTATTGCCAGTGAGTTTTATGACTTTAACAGCTGTGTTTGGTGGCTGCTTTGATCAGACGATACTCCAGAGAGGTTGCCTCAGCGTGGAGATAAGCTCAAGCAAAGGGCTCTGCATAGGTTGGGTGAAGGATAAAGTGTGGAAATTCCCTGAGCACCGCAGAAGGCAGAGCTCACAGAGCCACACCGTGTTGGATACAGGAGGGGAAGTGCCGGACAGACTTTCCAGATCATTGTTCTAGCAAATGGCTTCACCAGCAGAGCTATTTCTATGCTGAGCCTAATAATAGTCATGGAAGGTCACCTCTACATTTCTAACAATGACCATCAGTTTCTCAAGGCACCTAATAAAAGCCAGTTGTTTAATCACAGAAGAAAAACCCTGGTACCTCTGTCCACTTTAAAAAACCCCCTTGAAGCCAGCGCTTGCATCTCAAACTGTGTGAGGGTCAACTACATGCAGGGAAATAATTTGCTGTCACACAGCTGAATGCAATAAAATTGTAAACTTTTCATAGATAATTTGCAAAAGAAAGAGGGGCTAAATTAATTGAATAAATTATTTCCGATGAATCGCTCACTCTGCTCTAATTAACAGGAGCTTGTGTACTCAGCTCCTTCTACTGTATCTCCATGGCTGCCCCCAAGGGTCAGAGTCCCTGAGAAATCCATCATTTTACTTTCAAATGTGTTTTCATTAAGTTATACTCAAAAATAACAACAAAAGAGTCCGAGGAAGAAAGGAGGAGAAATTATCAAGGGGACTTTGCAGCGGTTCAGCTTCAATTAGAGATGGCATTCCAGTTCTCCACAGAAATATTTGGGTGCTTATCTGAACTCTGGCTCACAGCACCTGCATGAAGGGCTCCTTCAAAGCTCCCCCATTCCAGATGCCACAATTCCCCTAATTAATCCCCCTTGGGACCCTGTAACCCCACAGCTAGCCACACGCTGACGTCTCCCAGGATTGCTGCAAACATTATTAGGCTGCACATTAGAACAGTTGCCAGGAAATTAGAGGGCAGACGCAGATTAGCTGACAGCAGAGGGGTGGGGGAATGAGGGAACATTAGTTCCCCCATGGGTACAGGCAGATGAGCTCCTGCTTATGCAGCACATAACACAGTCATTGCCATGCAGCACCTTCCCCGTCCCCATTTCTAGTTCAGTTAGAGAAGCCTCTGACTTGATGCCATCATCAGAAATGTTTTAGCTATAGAATTTTCAGTTGGTTGGCCTTTTCTTTTTGTTATAAATAATTGTACCCACTACAGGAATCATTTTACCAGAAAGCACATACTTGAATGACTAAATAAAGCTTTTTATCCACTGGAAGCCTCTGGGCTGGTAGATCAGAGGCTTACCCTGGAGAAGTGGGCAGCCCAGTTCCCTTGCTGGAGAGGAGACTCTCTCCTGCAAGCCAAGAGCCTGTCCCATCCAGAGGATTTGGTAGTGGATGAGGAGAGACAGGAAGAGTGAAGTGGAGGGACTGGCCAAAGCCAGCAACCCTCACCAGGGAGAAAGGGGTAACATCAAAGAGTCAAGCCAAGACATTACCTTTCACAGACTGGTTTGCTCTGAGCTCTGGCCAGTAAACACTGGGGAATTTTCAGGGGTTTTCTCATCCTCCACTCTCACCTCATGCTTCAACATTTTTTTTCTTGACCTATTAAATGACTTCCACTGCACTTAGTGCCCCAAGGCCCCAACCCACATCAGAAGCCCACTGAGCTGGGCACACAGCAGCAGAGACTGCTCTGAAGACCTCACACAGTAATTAGGTGGAAGGTGGGAAGAGGAACAGCAGTACAGGGAAGGACAGGCATTTCCAGGAGGTGGCTGACCACAGCTTGGCAGGGTACCTGATGATTTCCATCATGCTAGAGTCTGTCGCTTAATAGAGAAAGAGGTCTGAGGGGAGAATTTATGGTAAAAAAGCCAATGCTGAATGAACATTTCCTCTTGTTTTATTCCCAGGGTCCTTTAAAAAGTGTTACAGAGATGGGAAAGAAACACAATTAAACCAAAATTCATTTATCTGGAACAAAAAGAAGAGAGTGCCTGGAAAAAGCCCCCCATCCCTTTATCCAGCGGTCAGCCAGAGGTCAAGATAATGACTATTAATGCATCCCTCTAACAGGATATGTAGAATCCAGTTATAAAGACAGATTGCATTATAAAAGCATCTTCTAACAAGAGACAAAATTATAGGTCTAGGATTCAGAAGCAGCCTTTGGTGACTATACACCATGTGTACTGCGGGCTGTAGAAGGAGGAGACTGGTAGCAGAGCAACTATAAACAGACCAGTTTGTTTCCTCGCTGCCCCTGGTATTGTTCTGCTTTCTATGGAGAGTTCTCATACAGGCACGAGAGAAGATCTGGGCCCTATATTTTATGACAGTTACATGAGCACACAGGCAGTGCAGAAGGAACTTTGCTCACCACCTCTCATTTGGCTCCAGATTGCATTGTCTGACCACATTCCAAGTTGTGACCCCACAATGCTCAATGACACATGACCACATGGAGTGATCAGCTCTTCTTTAAAGTTTGGTGGTTAAGGTGTGCAGGGGTTTTTTTTAACTCAAAAGTCACAGCATGACCCCAAATCTCCTCTTTCCAAGGAGATTTGAAAGGCTAATGTACACACTCATCCCTTTACCACACTGAAAAAATAATCCTAGGGGAACGAAGGAAGCTTGGGCCAGCTATTGATGGTTTGATTCAAGGCTGGCGTGAGCTCTGTATTGCAAATAAAGATGAAATTATATTATATATACTATATTGTATATTAGCCTTTGCTTCGAGAGCTCCCTGCTTTCCTTCAGGCTGGTCAGAGCTGATATTGAAGATGATATTCTTTAAAATAACACCATAACAGCTATTATTCTGCTTGATTCAATGGATGGAGGAGAATCGTGCTCTGCATCTGTCAAAGGGCATCGTTTTGCATTAAGGTTTTCCCTTGAAAACTGAAGTGGAAGCTGCAAAGATCGAAATCGAGGACTACGCAGAAATGCCTTGACTCGCATTACAAATAACACTTAATAGGTTGTTACTCGAGCTGAAGAACTGCTCAAGAGTGAGGGGACCAGAGTTTCTCAAGTGCCAGGCTTAGTGGTCCTTTATTATTACAAAGGCTAGTGCTGCACTCCAAGCGATCCAGCGAGCAGCACAAGAGCGCACCGCAGATTGGACCGGAGCCTGGTTTCAAACATTTTTCAGATAACTAACTGGATTACCAAGTAAAGCTCCCCAAGACAAAGGTTTTAAACCCCCACATTTTTCTCTTTCTTATTGGTTTTCTGTTTCTTGGTCTAAGAAGCAGGCTGTCCTGCTCTGGTTATTGCCCATAATCTCTTTTCTGGGCTCAAAAGCTAATAATATGCTACAGGGGACTTTTTTATTCTCCTCCCAGCCGTTCTTTCTTTGTCTAGCATGCAATTAAAGGCAAGAGGCATGGAAATATTTCTAGTTCACATTAGGTTGTTCAGAACTCAAGCTGTGTGTGTATGAAAGTGACTTCTCATACAATTTACTGATCAAAACTCAGTTTGATTCAGTAAATGCTCTGGAGACACAAGTTGTTTTTAATACCTGCACAAAGTTATATAATGTGCAGAAGTGCTTTTCTCATTGCAAATGACCTGAAGTTATTTAAGTACTTTCCTCAGTACTAATCTAAGTGCAAAAATAACAACAGCCATTACACTAATGCTCCTCCTAACTTCTTTCCAGCTATGGAACAACCTGTTTCCAATCAAGTGCTGCTTATCATCTTCTTGTCAGAGCAAAATCATCTTTCTCACCTTTGTAGTTGTCCACATCGCATTTGTCCTCTCTTAGGAGAGTTGGGGTTGTTCAGCCTGAAGAGGGGAAGGCTCCAGGGAAACTTATAGTGACCTTCCAATCCCTGAAAGGGGCTGTCAGAAGGCTGGGGAAGACTGTTCACAAGGGTGGGGAATGGCAGGGCAAGGGGTCATGGTTTGAAGCTGGGAAAAGGGAGATGTAGGTCAGACATCAGGAAAAGGTTGAATCTGAGGGTGAGGGATCCCTAGAACAGGCTGCCCAAAGAGGTGGTGGAGGCCCCAAGCCATTCAAGGTCAGGCTTGATGGGGCTCTGGGCAATCCAGTCTGGTGAGTGATGGCCCTGCTTATTGCAGAGGGGCTGGACTAGTTGACTTTTGGAGGTTCCTTCCAACCCTATGAATCTTAACATCAAAAGAGGTGGAATTCAGACTTACCAAGGGGATACTCAGGTCAAAGGTCCTGTGACTCTATTCACATGTTACTCCTTCCTTTTTATCCCATCAGTTTGGTCAAAGCGTGGCTTTCATCACCCTGCCTTTGAGTCAGATGATTTTATACTCGGCCATACAACATCTCCAACGCTGACCACATCGAAAACAAAACCGAACAAACAACAACTCACCACACCAGTAAAGTCCGGAAAAGATTCTTTCAGATTGATATCATCACGTTTTTCATCCTGACAGACAAAAGCCAGAGGCAAATCTGTCCCTCTCATTTGAAAGTAATATAGAAAAAGTAAGCAGAGTCCTTTAGCTGAACTACAGGGCAAGAGAGTGGCCTCAGCCTTACTGCAACCAGACCCTGGGGCTTCTGCTGCTGCCCAGACCCTCACGAGCACTTTGCTTTCTGGAAGTCCCCCCTGCACAAAACTCACCTCAATAGCCCAGAAAGCCCTGGCACAGCTTCCCCCTACAAACAGGAAGATCATTCCCACCTGATGAGTGAGGCCTTTTATACTGACAGGGTTTATTCATCCCAGCTGCTCTCCATCCTTGTAACAGAGCCCTGAGGAGTCTTTTCCCCCCTCTTGTTTATCTGCAAAGTACAATTTCGGGGCCATTTCTGCTCGGCTAAAGTCACTTTCCCTTAGGTTTGTTATTTATTCTTCAGCCTAGGTGTGGAAACAAACCTAATAACCCTCTTCTGCCCCTAGTCACCGGTGCCTTTCTCAAAACCATTTCCCTAGAGCTGCTCTCTGTTCCCCACTTGTCATTAACGTCTGCGCTGCTAATGTGATTATATGAAGCCCTGAAAGACAAACTTGACCAAAACAGAAATATCTGTCAAACAGTCCAAAAGCACCAGATACCAGACGTGCAGATGAACAACCACATTAACGGAGTCGCCAGATTCCGTGGAGAGCAGCCCCTTGACGGGCACACGTGACCCGCTAAGAAGATTAAAAAGAGAGATGAAAATAAATGACAGGGAGCAGAGGAAACAAAGTAGAGGGGGTGTCTCAGGGGGTGTATAATGCGATAGAGAGATTTTCACCTCGAGGTCAGCTGCCTGAAGTCTACACAGGCTTGTGGCAGCAGAGCTCTCGCTGCATCTCCACTGCCGCGAGTGATTGGCACTAAATGATATGGAAGAAGTTGTTAGCCCGGGTTTATCCCTGAAGGAATAATGGTTGGATCTCTATGACCAGAAGTACAGCCTCCTGCATCTCCTTCGTCACCTTCTATGGCTGAGATAAGCCTGGCTGTGCAGCTACTACCCCAAATTTGTATAAACCACATCCCTCTGGCTCTGGCTGAGGAGACCCTTCACATGAGGATGACACTTTGCAGACACCAGGTAGGGAAACATCGCCAGAGCTGGCTGAAACCCAGAAATTCTGGTTTTTGGCAGGAAAGAAGGTGACAAAAGTACGTGTAGGAATTTTGTTGCTCCAAATTAGGAGTGTGGAAATGCTGAGAATTTCTTGGGGTCCAGAAAGTCTAAGCCATTTCATTTGGGATCTTGTGACTTTCATGCTGTAAAAGCTGTGGGGATGTATTTTTGTGCTGACCTTTTCAAGTCAGTTGTCCTCAGATTCATAGATTTACAGATCCCTAGATTGGTTCAGGTTGGAAGGGACCTCAAAGATCCTCTAGTTCCAAACTCCCTGCCAAGAGCAGGGACACCCTCCACTAGACCAGGGTGCTCAAGTAACCATCCAATCTGGCCTTGAACTATTCCAGGGAGGGGGGCATCCACAACCTCCCTGGGCAACCTGGTCCAGTGTCTCAGCACCCTCATGGTGAAGAACTTCCTCCTGACTTTCAGTCTAAACCTCCCCTCTTCCAGCTGGAAACCATTCCTCCTGCTGCTACCACTCCAAGCCCTTGGAAACAGCCCCTCCCCAGCTTTCCTGTAACCCTCTTCTACTTGAGAAAGCAAGAGCCAGCTCAGGGACTTCTCACAATGTTATTTCCCATAACAGAAAACCAAATTCCAAAGAAAAACAATGAACTCACAGCAAAACACAAGACCACTTCCACTTTATTCCGAGTCATTCTTGCAGGGCTGCATTGACAAATCACCACCAAAACTAAGATGAGTCTGAAAAAGCTGTTTATTTCTTCACTCTGTGTATTTTATTATTTGTTTCTTTCAAACAAGACGAATGATGTAAACAGGCTTAATTTCCCCAAACAACTCTTTAATCCCTTAAGACTCTGCATGATAACACTGCTCCAGTCATTCCAGGTGAAACTGTGGCCCTGCCGAGGTCAGTTCATTGTGGATTTCGATGTAGCCTGGATGCCTCTCTAAATCCACGCGCTGTGAACTCCTGGCTGTGTAGAAAGGATGATGGTACCTTCTGTAATCAACAGGGAGCTGCTCCTCAACAGTTAAGGAGCAAATCAGAAAAATGAGGCTTTTTTGCTTATATTGTCTGTAGGGGCTGGTATTGCCTGGGATTTTATAGAGAAGAGGAGCATCCTCGAGTGCAGCTGCACTTTGTGGTAGAACAACACCTACCTCCACACTGCTCAGAGGAATCAATGAAGGTGTTTCCTTTCCTGCAAATTTAGGGCCCTGGGGAACGTCTGAAAGTGGAGGACTAGGGATTGTGGTGAAGGGAAAAGCAGATGGCACAATCCCCTCTGAGTTTTACTAGTCTGGGGAGGAGGCTGCGTCAGACCAGCACTTTAAGTGTAAATGATGGTGTAAGTCAGTTTGTGTGGGGTTTGGGTTGAGTTTACTGGGACAAGAGAGAAATCAAGAGAGTGAGAAAATTAAGGCAGTGTTTTTTTGTCATCTGCAAGTCACGTTATCCTATAAAGTTGCCCCAGAGAAGTTTAGCTTGAGCTTGAAGAAAAGCTTCTTCCTGGAAATGATCCTCAGTCCTTGGCACAGGCTGCCCAGGGAGGGGATTGAATCACCATCCCTGATCGTAGAGATCTGGAGCTTAGGGACAGGGTTTAGGGGTGGCCTTGGGACAGTTGGGTTAGTGGTTGGACTCGATAAAATGGTTTGATGGTTCAGATGAGAAATGAAGCTAAAAGCAGTCCAAAATTTGCATCATTTAAGACAAGACACTTAGTATTCAAGTAGGATTCTGTTTGATAAATGAGGGTTTATCAAATGGAAAATCTCAGCCTCATTTAGGATCTGCAGAAGCCTCCCTGTGTCACACACAATTTTAAATTTAAATTTAAAGGTGATAAAAGCAACCGCTCGTTTCACTCACTCAGGGAGTTTTTCAGGAGCTGGCAGTAAGTGATTTTAATCAAGATGCAGTGTTTCTGAGTGGAGACTAGTCCTGGATAGAGATGGTATTGGTGGCTACGTGCCCCCATCTGAGTTCACAGATCATAATCTAAAGCCGGCTGGAGATTGACAGCTCCATTTCCCAGTAGCTTTCAAGCCCTTCAGATTGGTTTTCACCCTTCCTGCAAACAAAAATTGAAAGGGTTCAACTTTTCTGATGGAAATGTAACAGTGCCAGATCAGCTATTTGGGGTTCAAAGTTTGCATCTTCCCTATTGGAAAAGCAGGAGGTCAGGAACAGGAGAAAGGTCATGAGAAAGTGGGTTCTTGTGCTCGAACACTTTTCCCATCTAATGCAGAGGGGGAATCTGATTTCCCATATAGATTCTCAGAATCTTAGGGTTGGAAGGGACCTTAAAGATCATCTAGTTCTAACTCCCCTGCACAGGCAGAGGTACCTTCATTAGATCAGGTTACTGAGGGCCCCATCCACCTTGGTCTTGAACACTTCATTTCAGAAATTAATTGCAGAAAAATTTCAGTTGCTTGCATGGTTTGGAGCTGCTCTGCCATCAGCCCTGTCCCAGATGATGGGATTATCCATGCTCATTAATACGATTCCATTTAATTCTGCTGCTGCTTGATATTTCAAGGCACAGAACTTTGTGCAGCAAAGCCTGTTTCTGCTTGACAAAAACATCCCTGTCTTTCATAAAGTCCTTTGGATATTCTGAGCTTTATTACCCTTAAGCACAGACCTAAGTCCTTGTGGGACTGGAGCCCAAATACACTGAGCTCCTGAGTGTCTGTCGCTGTTGCTGACACACAACATGCTCTGGGCTAACACAAGCCCATGGAATCTCATCTGCTGTCTCCAAGACCCCATTTGTTAAGACTCCACAGACTCAAGAGTCTCAATTCCTCTCTGGGTCTTTGCCAGTTATGAATTGTACCTCCAGGTAGGCAGGGGCTTCCCCCATCCCCCTGCTCTGTGCAATAACTTTTACCTGGTTGATTTCTTACCATTCTCTACCCAGAGCCAGAAAGAAAATGTAATAAAGTTCACCTAGGAAACAAAATACTCTTGGAAAGATAATCAGGTAGATGAGGGAGCAAAGATAAGTTCAAAACAGTAAGCCTAGACTCTTAAGTCTCCCCCTCGCCATGACATCATTGCCACATGCACCAGTTTCACACTCTATCCCTACAAACCCCATTTCATGTTTAATTTCAATAGAATCTGCTTCACATGCAGGAAAACTTCCACCCAGGTACTTATAGGAAGGTGGAATAACTTATGGATGGGAATGATGCTTCTCAGAGCTGGAGAAGCAAGACCAGTCCTGGTGGGAATGGAGCTGGGTAGGATTCTAGATTTAGTAGATCACTTCCAGTCTATAGCTAAATAAGGAGCTATGGGGACACATCGATGCAGCAGAGAGGACAGAGCAGTTGAGGAGCTTGAGATCTAAAACATTCTCATGCCCCCTGCTCTCTGACCACGAGAAAGTCACATTTAATATCTCAGTTCTCCTATTTATATAATTGAGTAACACAGGCTCATGTTTCCTGAACCCTAAGATTAGAAAGGGTAGTAAATATGGGTAATCTATTGTGACTTAGAAGTAGCTTGTTAATAAAAAGCTCTTCGGTAACCATCTAAGGCACATTACATGTCTATATATATTTCAGAACAGCTTTTAGAAATCCATGCCATGGCCTCTACTTATGATTTAATTGTACTGGTGTCACTGTGACGTGGTTTCACTTGAATTATGACTCCAATGGGAAATGGGCATGTCACCTCAAAGGCAGGCGAAGTCTTCAGGGGACACTCTAAGAGACAGAGGCAATCTGAGGAGGAGATTTTAGAGCAGTGGTAAAATTCGTGTGGTTTGATACAGCGGCTGGAGCTAAGTGACACATTTGACTTCCAGCATTGCTCAATAATGATCTGTATTAGCCCGGTTTTGAGAGCTGCTTGGGGTTTTTTTTTGTCTCCTATATGATGTGACTTGACCTCCAGCTGCCTCGTTCTTTATCCCATGAGAATCTCCAATCTAATTTTCAATAGCAGTACTTTCATTGTACAGTTCACTAACCTCTTATTTGAAAAACTAAGCTCACATGAAATAAGTTAAATACATATTTTTTGTGCCTTTTAGAGGAAGAATAAAAAAGGGGCAGGAAGAGGCAGAGGGAACCTCCTGCTACTCAGTTAACTAACAGCAATCGGGAGTAGACAATGGAAGTAAAATATCCTTTCTCTTACAGCAAGATTCTCAATAAATACAGAATTTTGTCTTTTCCCCTTATTTTTCCCCTACCATTTTCTCTTCCCAGGCACCCAAGAAAGTCTTAAAACAAGAAAGGAAATGAAGCAGAGCTCAAAGACATCAGAGAGCCAAAAATTTTGGTAGCGCTCTATTGCCAGATATAGCTACTGTATTATTCTCCTTCTTACTGTGGTTTCTTTGTCTATAAATTCTGTAAGAATTAAAACTTTCAGAAAGAGGGGCAGCCTAAATATAGTTAAAATGCCAAATGACTGGAAGGGAGCCCGGGCAAAAGAGCCTTTTCTTTATTTCTCCTTGAATGGGTCACTCAAGACAAAGGTTGGCAAAGCAGGCGGTGGCGACACGCGATGCTTTTATTTTGTTAGCAATTCCCTTATTTATTCTAGCATTTATAAAGTGTATTCTTTAGAGCCTATCTGGGGACATATAAAAAATGGAAATCTGTGGGTATTATAAACCTTTTTAGGCTACTTCCTTGGAAGAAAACTCTTTACGTCGGCTCACAATAGCTGTTCTGTGGGGCAGAAACGGAGGAAGCACAAGGCTTCGTCTTGCACGCTCGTAGTGTTTTCAGACCAATGGAAAAAAGGAAACTGGCAAATGGGGCCATCTCGCCCCAGTAATGCCCCTTTCACAGCCACAGATTTGAAGTCCAAGCTGTAATGCTTACGCTTACAATAGGTTTTGTAGGCGTTTCCAGCTCGTGCAACTGTGCACTGACAAAGCAACACGAGAGGCATCAACTTTGGCCTCTCCTAAGAGACCCTGTACTGCTCCCATAATGATGAGGAGCCCGGTGCAGACACGGATGTCCTCATTGAATATTAATTAACAATGCCAAGTAAGCGACAGAGTGTCCTTCAAAGCTTGTGCTACCCAAAGTGAGCTGTAGTTGGTTGCAAAGGAAGGATGAAGCAGGAGGAAACAACACACAGATTGGGCCTCAATTCTGCCTGGAGGATCAGGCTCTAAACAAGCAGAGTCACTCTTCTCCTATCTGTAATCATAGAATCATTAGGGATAGGAAGGGACCTCAAAAGATCATCCAGTCCAATCCTCCTGCCACAGCAGGATCACCTAGACCAAGTCACACAGGAGCACATCCAGGAGGGTCTGGAAGGTCTCCAGAGAAGGAGATTCCAGACTCTCCCTGGGCAGCCTGTTCCAGTGCTTCATTACCCTCCTTGGGAAGAAGTTCCTGCTGATATTGGTAGGGAACCTCCTCTGTTCCAGCTGGCACCCAGTGCCCCTTGTCCTATCACCAGATGACCTTGAGAAGAGCCTGGCTCCATCCTCCTGACACCCATCCCTCACATATTTATAGACATGAATGAAGTCACCCTTCAGCCTCCCTCAGCACCCAGCTCCCTCAGCCTTTCCTCCTAATGTTTCAATACCATCACCAGGGGCTATTCTTGTGCAAATGTAGGTGAATCCTCTGGTTTAGCAGAGACAAACTAGCCAGAACCAAGTAAGCAAAGCTCTTGCCATCACCTCTCTTGACATATGTCTGTTAGCACAGCTAATTGTTCCTGATATTATCAGTTTGATAAACCACCACAAATGCAGTTACTATTTATAGTAGTTTTTTATCTGTTAATATCTTATGAAGATGTTGGAATAAAAACCTCAATTGGTAGAAAATGGCACAGTATCTCAACCACCGGAAAAGGACTACGTGGACTTCTTTGAATGACAATGACTTTGAATAATCTAAAGGTGCTTCTTATGCCTGTAACATGTTGACAGCTATTCATCATTCATTAAACAACGACCCTATTTAAAAATCAGAGCTAAATCCACGGGAATTATAAGCAGTAGAGAGAAAGGGAGGAGTAAACTCACTGATTTAATGAGGAAGTCAATGTCTCCAGCAATTTGTATTTCTCACAGTAGGAAAGGTATTAAAAGAAGACCCACGGCTGGGAATTTGCTGACTGTGGGCAGTGCCACCCACAACCAAGAGAACATCTGAGGGGGGGGAGAGGGGAAGTTTTCAATGTGTGTATTTTTTAACAGGGTAACCTGACAACCCAGGGAGAGACTGATGTGCTGCTTACTAGGGGAAAGCGTAAAGACACGTGTGTTTTCTGAAAAGCACAACTTTCTGACAAGTATTTGTCACCTGGAAAACCAGCGGTGCTTAATCAGTCAGACAAGGTGCTGGTGGATGGAGCACGATGTGCTGTTTCTGCAGAAAACTGGAGACGAGTCACCGCATCAAGCTCACATCTCACCCACTGCAGCACAAGAACATGACTAATAGGTTGGTCAAAATATTTACTTTCCCAAATATTAATGTGCTTCTTCCCAAGAGGTTCTCTAAGCCTTAATGCACTGCTATTTTTATTCCTTCGATTCATTCCCTGGTAACTCCAAACAAACAGGCTCTTGCACGTTTCCAGCCAATCTAAACATCCATTAAAGCCATGTATCGTGTAACCCCCTGCTTCCTTTTCCTATCTGCCCTATCATTTGGATCTGTGAGCTGGGGGACACGGCTGACCTACTTGATCACAGAGCACCTACTTCAACTCTGCAGCATTAGAACCTGAGAAACAAGCCAGTCAATCCTGTACATAGTATTTCTGCAGATGTTTTCTCCCCAAAGAGGATGGCGTGTGGTTGGATCTGGAGACACACATTACTGGAGAAAGAGACAGCATGGAGAAGGACAGGCAACATAAACTCCCCTTGTATGGGTAATCTCTAGCCATGCTGGGTTTCTGGTGATCCTAAAGTAAGATGGACAAGAGGAAATGACCTCAGTTTGCACCAGGAGAAGTTTAGGTTGGATATGAGGAAAAGCTTCTTCGTGGAAAGGGTCATCAGGCCTTGGAACAGGCTGCCAAGGAAGGGAGTTCAATCGCCATCCCTCGATGTGTTTCACAGTCGTGGAGAGCTGGAGCTTAGGGACAGGGTTCAGCTGGGTTAATGGTTAGACTCAAAGAACTTAGAGGCTTTTTCCAGCCTAAACAATTCTGTGATTATAAGATACCTGAGGTTGTTTGCCTATGNAGGAGAAGTTTAGGTTGGACATGAGGAAAAGTTTCTTCATGGAAAGGGTCATCAGGCCTTGGAACAGTTCAATCGCCATCCCTCGATGTGTTTCACAGTCGTGGAGGGCTGGAGCTTAGGGACAGGGTTTAGCTGGGTTAATGGTTAGACTCAAAGAACTTAAAGGCCTTTTCCAGCCTAAACAATTCTGTGATTATAAGATACCTGAGGTTGTTTGCTTGCAGCTCTAGCCAGATCATCCACTGTGAAGACTACAGACTCGGCAGTCTTTTCATAGGCAAACTCCTGAGACTGGCTGCTTCAGAGATGCCAGCTGATGACTGAACTGGGGTTATTTCAACGTGCTCATTCATTCTCCATCACTGTCTGCCCTCTTTTCAGTCAGCTAAAGCTTTGCATCTCTGTGTGCCAATTCAGTGCCATCCAATAGACAAGAGCTGTCCTGCAAGTGACCTTTCCAGTCTCAGATACAGCTCTGTATGGTGTCCTTGGGAAAGGAACAAAACACAGAGGGCAGTGATCTCAAATGTACTCAGAGATTTTTTTATCACCTTATTCAAATTAAAAGTGGATTAAGTAGTATCCTGGGCAGTTACTAATCTGATGGATATTAATTCCAACATCGTTCATAGAATTATCCCAAATGCAATTAGATTGTACAACAGACACCAGTTCTGAATCAAGTGGCATTTGAAAATCAAATCACATCACAACTCTTACATATTTCTAATGCAGAGGATTCTGTTAGGAGAAATCAGCAGCTCACCTTTGCTTCAAAATCTCTTTCCACCAAGATGTACCCAGAAAAAACTCTGGAAGCTTAGGAAAGGCTTCTGAGCCCACATCTGTGGGACCAAATCATTTCACCAATGCCAGAGAGACAGAGACGTACCATGGACCCAAAACACACCAGGTTTGAGAGCTGGTTTATATCCACTGCACTTCAGCCTGCTGATTGCATGTGGTGATTGAACTTTTTTACTCACACCATAAACTATCTGCAACTAAAGGAAAAGGATATTTGGATGCCTTAAGTGAGCTTTTTCACTGCATCCCCCAAATAGTCAGCTGGGATTTACAGGAATCTTACCATGTGCTTATTTCATCTTCCATTGTAGGCAACTGCCCTAACAGAGTTACCTTGGGAAGGAGCAGCCTCTTCTATGGGCTCCAGGGCACTGAGAACCATCTCTGCAGTTTCCAGGTTTTCCAGCACACTGGCGTGGCCAGGCCTGCCGGCAGGGTTTCAGAGCAGCAGTGTACACTGCAGCTTGACAAATGATGCACAACCAGAGCTCCTGGCTGAAGGCTCACAGAGGATTTTTCTCCCCCAGCCATCCTAAAGCTGAGTGGCAGAATGATGGAAAGGTGCAACAGCCCTGCTCTGTATCACACGTCACTCAGTGAGCTGGGGGACAACTGATGGTAAAGGCTTTAATAACTGGCTTTACTTCCCCAATTGCTTCCTCTCCCCTGCCTGTGAGCCTGGACAGAGCCCTCTCAGAGGTCAACACCACCAAAAGAAAGGGAGGGTCACACTGCACCCACCTCTCTCGTTCTCAGAGGAATGATAAATGGCATGTGTGAGATCTTTATGTATCTCTGTGAGGTATAACGACACCAAGGGGGTTTGTTCCTGATCGGCTAGGCTGTAAGGGTTTAATAAATAGAACCAGTGCCTTTTGCTCTCTGTGAGGGCATTTTTGGGTTTATTTTATTAGAGGATTAGTGGGGTTAATGATACCATAAACTGATGTTGATCTTGTAGACGTGAGGTGGGGTAAGTCAAGGTCTTCAAGCAGAACAGCCCCAGGAACTGTAGGGTGTTAATCTTCTCCTTCAAAATAGCAGCAGAGATTGGGTTAACTGTGAAAATATTTGAAGCTGCCTCCACCTTGCAACCATTCAGTCCTTATTTTATGACAAAAGTCTTCGCCAGCTGCAAGTGCTCCTCACTCCAGGTATTTATCTAGGATAATTAAGTGTGGAGCAGGGTATAACATTGCTGAAATGCAATATAAATTAATTCTATACTCATAATCTATCATCATAAGAGCATCTATTCATTACTCCTCAATTTTTAAAGCACAGTTTGGCACTTCCCTGCAACAATCTCTTATTTCCCTGGTTCCTTGCCTGAAAGCTAACAGTCAACAAGCCATTTATAAATGTTTTCTATCTATAGCACCGTCATACCCCTATATATCTTCTCCATTTCCATGCTGCATACACTATACATTTTCCACTTGGTAGGAAAACAGATAAGCGATGCTCCTGCTGCTGGTGATTATGCAGAGGGATGCTGCTGCTGCTGCAGTTCCCCCACAGGGGGCTTAGCAAGGCTTCATTTCTTTGCCTCTACAGCCAACAATTCACTCAACACCTTGACCATGAATCCCTTGGACATTGGCATCTGCTCAGCCCAGTTTTAGGCTCAGGACTTCACGCTGGGCTCAGGACGTTTCTAATTACCGAACGAGGGGCAGCACGTGATGGGTTTATAGTTTATTATACTGGGGTGGGCCAAGTTGTGACTACATTTTGGGTCAGGCCAGGGTCTCAAGAGATCATTAAAGCCTGGAGGAGGCCACTTGACTAAATGCTGACACAGAACTGAACCTGATCCTCGTAGTTCTGAAAGAAGAGAAGGTTAACTCATTAGCGGGCTGATTTCACATGAAATGATTACCCTGTTGTTTCATCTGGCACAGTGATGTGTTCAGATATTTACTGGTTGCTAGAAAAGACCAAGGCAAAAACACGTTTGTGCGCTGGAGGAGAACACGCTCTGGCCAGCGATAAAGGAATTTATTCTGGATTTCATGATTTTAACAACCAAAAGGGAAAAAAAACCAAAGGAAGAAAAAAGTTTAAGAGGGAAAAGTGCTCTGTGAAGAACAAGGATTGATGAGCTGGCTGCCATAACCAGCGCCTTTGATCCTCTGGCCAAATGTGTACTAGATTTGCTGAGATGAGCTTTTTCACTTCCCCTTTCCACAGAGCTCCTGTGAATTACAGGAGACACAAGCAGGCAGGGATTTGCAGCCTCTCCAAAGACGTTGAATCAACACACCTCACGCTTCTCTAATGTCACTGGGTTAAACATCAGGGCAGCTCAAAACAAGACACCTTCTGGGTATGAAGAGACCGGTTTAGAAGGACATAGAGAAATATGGATTATTTTCATTAATATATTCATGCTCCTTTCTCTAAGTTCCTAAACCAAACCAAGTCTGTACTAATAGATTTTGGAAGAGTGTTCTGCAAACAGGCCTAAGTCAATAAGGCAACTCTGCCTTGTCCCTTGCCCACATCTGCAAGCTATACACTGGAAATCATCATAAAGAAATGGCTAGAAAGGCAGGAAGGACTGGACCGAGCCATGAAGTTTGCATCGAGATAGGAATTCTTTCCAAGCTGCTGAAAGCAAACAGAGGGTAGATAGAGTTTTGAAAATTGAGCTTAGAGACCTAAGGATTAGGAACTCTTGCCAAGGTCACATACTGGAAAGCTACTCACCCAAAGTCAAGGTGTCCCTTGTAATAGAGCTTGGGGGGTGTTAAGGTCATGAAGTCATCCTTCCCTCACGAGTCTTCCCTTTCTTCAGAGCCATTTCTGGATTTTCTGTGCCTTTATTTCCTGACTGCCCTGGTCATGGTACAGAACATCCCTCTCCCACAGATCATCTCAACCTGTTGCTGAGCAGGCAGCCACCTCTTGCCTCACGATGGCAGAGCTCTCTGGGGCAAGGACCTTCTCCATCACCCTCCAACACAGTTGGATGGGGTCTTGAGCAACCTAGTCTGGTGAGGGGTGTCTCTGCCTATAGCAGGGGGTTGGAACTAGATGATCTCTGAGGTCTCCTCTAATCTAAGCCATTCTGTGATTCTATGACTTCCCCAGGGCAGCCTCGGTGAGCCAAATGATTATCCAGAGAAAAATCATGAACATCACCGAGGATGTCTCTGATGGGATAATCCAACACCTCACCAGTACAGGATGGGGAAACCCATTCCCCTTTCCCACTGCTCCTCTCATCCCTGCTCCCACTGCCTGGCTGGTGCCTCCATAATCCCTTAACCCATATTTAGCTGAGAAAGGGAACTGGAACAAGGAGTTAGAGGCAGGCAGTAGGGGAGAGGAGGGCAGAGAAGAGCAACCCTGCATCACTGACCTGTGTGATGAGTGGAACTGTAACCCTGCAGAGAAAACTAGACACTGGGAAATCAGATTTACTTTCTTTTTTTCCCCGCAAATGCCTAAAATTAAAGGCTCTGGAAACACACCAAGCTACACCTCAGTGAGAAACCAAGTCAACAGAACAAAGCCAATTTAAAATAAACAAGTAGGTTTGGTCTCTAAGGCTCATGAGCTATTGACACAAAGTCTCTCCCTCTCCATCCCTTTGATTTTCTTGAGGATCACTTCTACTTGTTCTGCACCTCAATAAAGGTCTCCTTGCAGAACATGACTCTGTAGACCCTAAAACCATGTGCTCTCAGGGTCTGTCTTCCAAGCAGGGCAGCAGGCTCTCTCAGTGCCAAGAAAGGAAGACCAAATTAACCCACGAATGCAGCGGAGTGCTCTGCACATCCACCACAAACCTAGCTGGGCTCAGCCACAAACCAGAGCTGCCTTTGCAGCCTTGTCTGTGAGTACAACACGTTGACTTAGACACCCTGTTTCTGTTAGGGCAGACCCAACGTCTGCTGAGGCTGCAAAGAGTTAATCTCAGCTAGCAGCAGCAGGAGGGGGAGGAAGCAAAAGACAACTCATAGGGTGGAATTAAACCCCTGTGCCAGTAAAACTAGTCAGGTCGGTATCACTTCTCATCGAGCTCGTAACAAGCCCTAGATTTTCCAAGGATTTTCCATGACCTTGTCTAATCCAAGCAAGGTGCTCCTGTAGTTGGTCACACTTGTACAGAAAGAGAGGAGAGAGAGCACGAGCATCGCCCTGAAAAGGATTACAGCACATGCAGTTTTATTTCATGGTCTGCCAAACGCCCCTCGCTGCGTCTCTGAATGGAAAATGGGATAGAAGAGTGAGCTGGAATGTGCAGAGCCTATGAAAAGCAACTGGTGTCAGCCTGTGCCTCCATATGCCAAGTACATCTTTCAGTACAGAGAAGGCCTCTGTTAGCTTTTATGGGGCACATGACAGTAGGCAGAAGACAACAAACATTGCACTGCTGTGATCCCAGCAGAGAGAGAATCTTCCCACATAGAATCACACATTTACGGTTGGAAAGAGCCTTCCAAGGTCATCTAGTCAAACCCCCCACTGCAACAAGCAGGATTATCATTCTCTAGACCCTATTACCCAGAGCCCCATCCAGCCTGACCTTGAATGTCTCCAGGAATGGGGCCTCAACCACCTCTCTAGGCAGTCTGTGCCAGGGAACCCTCACCCTCAGATTCAAGAATTTTTCCTGATGTCTAAGCTAAATCTCCCCTTTTCCAGCTTCAAACCATGACCCCTTGTCTTATTGTTCCCTGTCCTTGTGAGCAGTCTTCCCCAGCCTTCTGACAGCCCCTTTCAGGGATTGCAAGGTTGCTATAATTTCACCCCAGAACCTCCTCCTCTTCAGGCTCTCCTGACCTAGAAGGCAAATGGGAGGACATACAATCACAGCTATTTTTGTCCAGTGTTCATCTCACAGCAAAGCTGTAGCCAACATCTGCCTGATACAGCTTAAAAAAACCCCACACCTTTCTTGGGTGAGATAGGAAAGCGATGCAGCTCGCTGGGTTCTTAGTGGGTACTGGCCCTGAGTTGTGTCTTAAATGTTTTCCTCACAAATAGAAAGGANTTCCAGCTTCAAACCATGACCCCCCTTGTCTTATTGTTCCCTGTCCTCGTGAGCAGTCTTCCCCAGCCTTCTGACAGCCCCTTTCAGGGATTGCAAGGTTGCTATAAGTTCACCCCAGAACCTCCTCCTCTTCAGGCTCTCCTGACCTATAAGGCAAATGGGAGGACATGCAATCACAGCTGTTTTTGTCCAGTGTTCATCTCACAGCAAAGCTGTAGCCAACATCTGCCTGATACAGCTTAAAAAACCCCACACCTTTCTTGGGTGAGATAGGAAAGCGATGCAGCTTGCTGGGTTCTTAGTGGGTACTGGCCCTGAGTTGTGTCTTAAATGTTTTCCTCACAAATAGAAAGGATATCACTTGGATTGTGTTCTTTCTTAAGGCAAAATATTTGTCTCACCTTGTATACTGAGTGGGACCTGAGTGGGACAACCAACCTGACTCTTTTCCTATTTGTCTCTTCCATTTACCTACCTCCTCTTTTTTTTTGGTAGGGGAAATTCTTTGTATGGACATCCTGTGACCATCGATGGACCGTCTGGGTGTTTAGTGTCTCAGTGGCTTTAACAACTCATCAAGGCAAACACAGCCTTTTGCAAGGTAGTGCAGAACACACACCCGCTGGTTCCTACTGGCAGACAAAGCCCAATCCCATGGAAGTGCCATGAGTTGTGAGAGCTGATGAGCTCTGGGGTGGCTGCTAGGAATTTGGGTGGAACGATACCCATTTGCTTACAGGGAGGTGAGATGTTATTGTTCCTTCTCTTTGTTTATTGTTTCTGGAATGGGATAAAGAGAAGGCAAATCTCAACTTAAAAATAACTTGCACGGTCTGATGTACAAAGATAATATACAGGACAGCCTCAGACAGAGATTGCAGGAACACACCTATAAATATATCTAGAGATGTATTATTTTTAGACACTTAAGGAGTATGGAGAAACCTGCTCCTCCAGGCAGGGGAGTCGCTGTACTCAGGAGGGATTTACCCAACTCCAAGAAAAATAAAGGGATGCTTGTGCAGACCCTTCGCACGAAGTTTCTTCCTACAGGACTAAATGTCTCAGGTGGTCAGAAACTCTCTTCTTTGTAGTGACTCATTGTTTCTATGTCAGTGGCTGAGCTGTTAAGGTCATGAAAGAGTGTCACTTCAGATGATTTGCTTCTAAAGACAGTGTCCTGACACAGTGCCCAGGGGGGTTGTGTAGTCTCCTTCTCCGGAGATGTTCCAGACCCGCCTGGATGTGTTCCTGTATGGCTTGATCTAGGTGATCCTGCTGTGGCAGGATCCCTAATGATTCCGATCCCTAATGATTCTATGATATTCATGTGTGTCTGTGTGCACATGTTTGTTCGCTGCAGCAGCGAACCCACAGCAGCCTTTACAGATGTGTGGTTTTACAGGACAAAATGTTTGGGTGCTCCTTTACAAAGTAAGTGTTAAAGTGCTGGCGATGCCCCTAAAATCAAACATAGTTCAGAACATTAAAAGGCTGGGATTCTCCTAGAAGTTGCAGCTTCACAGAGTCACAGAAATATTTAAGATGGAAATCACCTTCAACAGTGGCTGGAGAGTGATTGACACTTCAAGAGTGATTTCTCTCCCAGAGTTCAACTATTAACCGAACAGTCCCAAGGCCACTGCTGAACCCTGTCCCTAAGCTCCAGATCTCCACAACTGTGAAACACAACCAGGAATGGCGATTTATACCCCTCCCTGGGCAGCCTGTTCCCCTTTCCATGGAGAAGTTTCTCCTCCTGACCAACCTTAGCATCCTCTGGGGCAACTTGAGGCTGTTTCCTCTTGTCCCATCACTTGTTCCTTGCGAGAAGAGACCAACTCCCATCTCTCTACACCCTCTTTTCACATAGTTGCAGACAGCAGTAAGGTCTCCCCTCATCCTCCTTTTCTCCTGATTAAACAACCCCAGTTCTCTCAGCTGCTCCTCCTCTCAGTGTTTCTAGCTGTTAAGGGATGTGGATATCAGCACACAAAGATAAGTTTCCTATAAAAAAGGGGAGAAAAGGGGAAGATAAATGGAAGAGACAAATAGGAAAACATTCAGCCTGACCATCCCGCTTTTTCTCACCCTTTCAGAATGTTTTGGACCGACCAAGTTTCTGTGAAAATGGAAAGTATTCACTGACAGCTTCGCTCGAGTGAAAGTCACGTCCTGTAATATAAACTACAGGGCTGCTTTCACCCTAATGTTGGGCTGATCTGTGTCAGCAACCCATTCTCATGAGAGATGCTGCTCGGTAACCCATCTAACCACCCAACCAAGGACAGGCAGATGCCACCTTTGTTAGCATTTCAGGCCCTAAAATCAAGTCAGAAAGGGGAAAAAGAAATAACGCTTCAAACTACCAGGGAGCTGCAGGATTTTTCACGTTGAGAATTGCCTAGAAAAGAGTGATCGTTGTCCTTTTGCACTGTGGCAGGACAAGACCAGCTTCACTGAGAAACGACAACAGTGTGCTGTGGTTGATAGAGCGGCTCTGCTGTTGTAATTGGAAACAAACACTGGTGAAAACTGGATCTGAAGAGACTTGTGTTTCCTTTGGCAAAACTTTGTCCTCAGTGAAACGTGATACTGTGGTCCCTCGCACTGGACAGGACTAGCGTTATAGTATTGAAGCACAGAAGGGGAGGGAGGATGTGCCTGAAGGTCTTCACACATCACAAACTCCTTATCTGCCCCCTTCTATATTTAAAATAAAGTTGCAGCTACAAAATGTGCTCAGGGCAGAACCACTGCTGATACTTTCATGTAGTTTGGTCAAAATACAGAGCACAAAGGGACGTTTCAAATGCAAGTAAATAATGGTGAGAGACAGCCTTGACAGCATCCTACAAGGTCTTTTGCAGTCTAGTCTTCCAGAGCCAGATGCTCTCACCACACTTTGTTAGTTTTCTCTATATTGCATTAATGGCTATGTAAATATACACATATTCCTTCCAAAACTACTAGTCCCACTCTGTTACATGGAGCTGGACACAGGTCAAACTCCAATCAAAGAGTAAATCTGCTGTCACAGAATCACAGAATCTCTTTGGTTGAAAGAAATTTTTAAGATCAAGTCGAATCCAGCACTGCTAGGTCACCGCTAAACCATGTCCTTCAAGACAGCATCCACACATCCTTTAAATCCCTCATGGGGTGGTGACTCCATCACTGTCCTAAGCAGCCTTTTCCAACGTCCAATGACCCTTTCAGCAAAGCAATTCTTTCCAACATCCAGCCTAAACCTCTCTGGTGCAACTTGTAGCTGTCTCCTCTAGTCTTATTTCTTGCTACCAGGGAGAAGAGACTGGCCCCCTCCTCGCACCGTCCTTTCAGATAGTAGTAGAGTTGCTCTTCCCCTTAACGTAGCCTTGAAACTCTCAGGTCTGGAGAAGAAAAACAAACCTAGTGTGTTTTAGTATCTGACTACCAGCAGCCCACATGTGTTCAGGTTATGAGCTTCCTGGACCCCGCTGAAAGACAGCTTTCCAGTTATTTCCAGCAGCTTTAGTGGGTGCCTGACAGCAGGCTTGTGCTTTAGACATGCCCAGAGTCCCACCAGGGCAGCACTGCCACGCAGAGCGATCCCACAGTCCCCTCTTTGTGACTTGCTCTCCATAACAAACCTTGGTCTAGACAGGACCAGGCTACAAATTTGCTCCAGCCAGACAGCATTTATGATCGCTTTGAATGTAAAGCTGGCTTGAGACTTCTCAATAGATGACTTGGTGTGGCTAAAGCTCTGCTGAGAGCTTGCTGGGGTCTGTCTGGGCTCTGTTGGCTCCTGGAAAAGCTTCCCTTTCCAGAAAAGCCTTAATTAGTAAACAGAAAATAAAGTTTAATTCATAAACCACACCAGCCAGGGGTTGGGGTGGAGGATGCTCAATGGGGCTTCAGGGAATCTTCTGCCTGCTAACACCCCAGGCTTTTTGTAGATCCTGCTTGGAATCTGGGAGGGGAGGGACAGGGAGCCCCTCTGTAAAGGGGCTCAGCTGTGTTTGTAACACAAATTCTCTTTTCTTGTAAAAACAGAGGTAGTTTTTCTCTCTGCTGGATGATCCCGTTCCTTGTGCTGCCCTGCCTCGCCTCTCCGTCCGACAGAGGCACAATCAGCCCAGGCTGGTTGTTTCAGCACACCAAGGGGACTGGCTGGCTCATTGGATTTAACAAGTGGGAGCCCAAATTCTCTCTCTCTCTCCCCCCTTCTCTTCCCTCTCTCATTTCTTTTTTTCTGGAGACTTCCAGCAGCAGGGATTATTACAGTAGGATTTTGAGAGGCACCTGACAAGCAATAACTTTTACAACACAAGCCTGGGCTGACAACCAGCACCTTGTCACTGCCTGGACTCCCCAGACCTGCTGAATCAGAGTAAATCACTCACACCAATAAAAAATTTGATCTTTATGAGTTTTCAGAGCCCTTCTCCATAAACCTGTGGGCAGTTTGGAATTAAGGAAGAATTTCGTTGCACGAGATTGAGAAATCAGTTGGGTCAGACCCTTCCCCCCCCTCCCCAGATGCAGCCCAGCTGGGTGCTTGGGGGAATTGTTGGGGTTGATGGTGATGTCCACCACTGCCAGTGGCAGGGGTCAGCTGAGCACAGCAAGGCCAGGTTGCGTTGGGAAAAGAGCCAGAGCTCATGGTTCATTATTCCTTGCAAATGGCATTGTGGGGGTAAGAGAGGAGAAAAAGAAAGAGCGGGAACCTTGACCACCTCGACAGCAGCAGGGCAGGCTTTAATTTTCAACCAAGCACCTAAAACAGACTTCAAAGGGCATTTAAACAGAGAGTTTTATTTTCTCAGGGAGTAGGAGGAAAGATGAATAAGCAAAGAGTCAGATCTTTCTCAAAATAATTGCAGCCCTGACATACCTAAATTAGTTTGTAAAAGAAAATTCAGGGGCAGTTGATCTTATTAATTAGAGATGCAGCAGGACTGTAATACCCAGTTACTCAAAGGCAGCCTGGAGCTACTAAAATAAAAGAAAACAAATCTTCCTTCTTCTCCAGTGAATTCAGAACACACTCCCCTCCCTCTCTTCGTTTTAAGTAAAAGTCATAACAAATACCTTCAGTTTGGAGGGGGAAGGGAAGAAATGTCTATTAAAAACATGTCATGGGTTCCTCCTGCCCCCCCCGTACACGTTCCATTGCGTCTATGATGGATTGCACTGTCGCACGTGTAATGGGTTTAGTTACAAATGAGTGAGAAAACAACTATCTACGCATTTAAAAAAGCATTACTTAAACACTATTAAAATCCTTTGATGTCGGCTACGGGGTTGATTTCAGAGGAAAATAAGCAGTATTTGTTCTCACTAGGCTCTTTCTGCACTGCAATAATTTTTCCTCTGTGCAGATCATTCTGTGCTCCAGAGAGGAGCCCCAAGGTTTTGAAGGGCATTATCTCCTCCCTTTTTTTTGGGTTTGAAACTTGTGTGGAGAGCAAACACTCTCTGCTTTCCTCCCAGAGTGAAAATCTTCAGGAACTGACTGGGCTAGAATAGAAAATAAACGTGCTTGTCCTTTCCTGCCTTAACGCGTGATGGACGACCAGTGATGGAGAGACAAATAGAACTGTGTGTCAGGAGATGTTCAAGACCCGCCTGGACGTGCTCCTGTGCCTCCTGGTCTAGGTGATCCTGCTGTGGCAGAGGGATTGGACTGGATGATCTTTCACGGTGCCTTCCTATCCCTAATGATTCTGTGATTCTATTACTCCATGTTTGGGCTTAGATAACCCCATGATCCTTGTTTTGGAGCTCCAGGAAAGGACACTAGGAATGGAGAAACCAGACCTCATGTTTTCCTTATAAGTAAAATAAATTTTCATCTCCTCAGGTTGCTTGGATCAGAGAGATCAAATCTAAACAGAGAGGAGAAACAAACTGCCTTCTAAAAGAGATGCTGGTTCCAGAGCAGGACCCTCTGCACAGCCATGCAGGCAACAAATTAACTGGAACAGGGAAGACTCAGAGGTGCATTGGGCTCATGCCACTCATTTATGAGAATGTTTAGGGTTAGCACTACAGTTTAAATCACCATTCCTACTGAAGGGAGGAAGTATGTTTGGTCTTTTGATGCCTTTCTTCTTTAATTGAATTACAGCTTCCTCCCTCCCCATTAGCTGAAAGACTCCCAAACAACCTTGATTTGCAACAGTCAGGGACTGCAAGCCTGACCCTAAAGAAAATAAGCACAGGTATTCCCTGGAAGTGTTCAAGGCCAGGGTGGATGGGGTTCTGAGCAATCTGGTCTGGTGAGAGGTGTCACTGCCCATGGCAGAGGGGTTGGAACTGGATGAACTCTGAGGGCTCTTCCAACCCAACCCATTCTGTGATCCTATGATTCTGTTTGGGAGCAGAAAGGCATACAGCACACTGCACACCCTGTCCCTAAGATGTTCCCATTGCTCTGGAAACATCTCCTTATCCCAGGGAGTAGGTGGAATTTTTGGGATCTGCTTAGGAGAGCAGTGCCCTACCTTTCTCTACCGAAATGGCATCATTAGCAAATTTTGAACGAAATGTTAAAGCAATGCTCATTAAGGCTTCAGGACTGAGAATATGGATCTCTGACAAAGCAACAGGGGGACAGTGCAAGACAGGGTGAAGGCACCTGTGGCTATTGAAGGAAGAGATACAATGGCCAACATGCCATCCCACGGAGATAAAAGCCATCTTCTTCCATTAACCCTAGCCAGTGCTTCCACAGCAGCTGAGAAGGTGCTCTGAAATCCAGCACGGATTTCTCCCTTCATGCTGGAATCAAAAGGCAGACCAGAGCCATTCAGGGTGCAAGACACAGCCCTCCCATGCTCCTCCTTAAATGCTACCAGCCTGTATTGATGGGACCACAGGAAAGAGCTAATTTGTCAAGGTCCTGCTGTAATCCTTGATGTAAATTAATGGCTACAGAGCATCACTGGGGTTTCAGGTAGCAAACATCACACAAACCAGAGTAGCAGAAGTGCCCTGGGACAGGACACCTAAAATAAGCACTTCCCAAGTTGCTGAGATGTTGTAGGGGTTGCAGTCCTCCTGCTCAGCTGGGCTCTTGCTCACTGCCACCCCAACATTTTATGAGGAGCTGCTCATAATGAACAAGAGCAAAAACAGCCCACAGCATGGCTCAACTCATTCTTCTTCGCAAGAACACTGATGATCTCTCCGTTTCCAACCCTCGTTCCTGTAGCCCTGACTCATGCAGTCCTGAAACACTCAAAATTCAGGTTGGAGCTGTTTGGGTTTTTTTGAAGTAGCAGGACTGAATCTCAACCATTACAACCAGCCTGTTATTTATTTCCTAAACAAATATCGAGGAGCTTTTGTAAAGCAGACACGTGGTTTGAGGGGAGGCTTTTCAGCATGCTTTCTGAATGCTGATGTTAGTAAAACTGCTCTGGAGAGGATAATAAACAGGAGCAAAGAGAGAGCATTGCTGGAGCATATTTTCTCAATGACGGATCCTGCATGTGTCCAGCTGTGAAAATGAGGGGCCGTATAGACATATACATACACGGATGTGTAAATAAACGTATCCCTATTAAAAAATAAACCAAGTGATTAAACAGATCACAGCCAGCAGAGGTGGTGGGAGCCCCAGCGCTAGTCAAAGTGCCAAGCTCCTCTCTATTTTGTCTGATGTTGGACCTTATAAACACAAGCGTCTCGCAGAATCAACAAAAGACAAACCTTCCTGCACAGCCACGTTGCTTTCCTTGGATTTGATTCAAATGTGAAATGAAAACAAGCCCCCATACCCAGGAAGCCGTGGCAAACTGTGGATGTCAGCTCCGAGTCCATCCCCGCGTGTTTTCGATGGAAGCCTCAGCCCGGGAAACTCTCAGCACGCGCTTGAGCCAAATGTTTTCTTGCAAGAGAGTTGTGGGGATGGAAACCCTTGGGAGTAAAGGAGGACAAAAGGATGTGAAAAATTAACTGCTAATCTTCACCACGAAAGGAAGAAAAGACAAACACTCCCTACCCAGCCACACAACCTCCTATTGTAGTGCACGACTATGGTTTGCAGGGCAAAGAACAGAACTCATGGGAGATGCTCTGTGAGGTTGAACAGGGGCAAGTGCGGGGTCCTACATCTTTGCCCTAAGAAAACCCTGCTGCTACAGACTAGGGAATGAGTGGCTGGAGAGCAGCCTGGCAGAGGGGGACCTGTTAGGACTGGGTGACTACTGGCTGAACAGGAGCCATTTGTGTGCCTAGGTGACACAAAAGGCCAGTGGCATCCTGGCTTGGATCAGCAACAGTGTGGCCAGCAGGACTAGGGGCATCATTCTCCCCCTGTACTGGGCACTGGGAAGGCTTCCGCTCGAGTACTGGGAGCAGTTCGGGCCCATCACTTCAAGGAAGAGATTGAGGGGCTGGAGCGGGCCCAGAGGAGCAATGAGGCTCGAGAAGGGACTGGAGGGAAAAGCTGGTGAGGAGAGACTGAGGGTGCTTAGCCTGGAGGAGACTCAGGGGGCATCATTCTCCCTTTCTACAGCTATGTAAANGCCCTGGTCTGGCCACTGTGATGTTAGGTCATGGGCTGGGCTGGATGATCTTAGAGGGCTTTTCTCAGCTCAGTAATTCCAGGATTCTCTGTAAAGGAATCACCTAGGAGAATACACTGAAGGGTACAAAGGTGGTCACCCTTTGCTATAAAGATTTATTTATTAACAATTCCTCTCCCACAATGCACACAAGCTCTTTTTAGAGGATCATCCTTTCACAAGGGAGGTGAAGCAGTCATAGTGAGGCATCGCCTGCTACCCCTTACAGCCACCTCTGCAGTAACAGTGGCAATGGACACTTCTCCATCCCTGCGTGTGTTTAGAAGTCACGTCGATACGGTGCTGGAGCACAAGGTTTACTAGTGGTCTTGGGACAATCGGGTTAGTGGTTGAATTTGATGATCTTAAAGGTTCTTTCCAACTCTGTGATCACTTCTCAGACACCTATTAGAGACCCTTCTATTGGGGCACAGTGACATTGTCCAACACCCACTACACAGAGGAACTAGCCTCACTTCCTTGAAACAGTTCCCATCCATTTGTGAGCAAAATGCATGATTACCCCATGAGATTCTTGCCTCGTGTTCTGCCCCAGCCAGAGCAATGGATGTTGTTTGCATCCTTGGGCTGCTCAGACTAAACAACCTGTGCAGCGGGACCTGAAGGTACAATCATCCTTCCCAGATGCGGAGCATGCCAGGGCTCCATCCCCTTCCTTCTCCCCAGCAGGACACAGCTATAGTCCAGTAAGGGATTAGGAATAACTATGCTCCCTGAAGTTGAGGGCTGAGGGATGTCCTCCACAAGCTGATCTGGTGTGTCTCATCAGTGATGGAGGTGGTTGCCATGGTAACTTGGGGATTGCACACATCAACAGATTTTAACACATTGGTAGTTCAGAGAGTAACTGTTTAGGCATTCCAATTAGGGCAGATATTTACATGTTTAAAGGTATCACATGCTTCAAATAAAAATATGGGGGGGGGGGAATAACATGCAAGAGAGGCTAAGCAGTACCAGATTAGAAAACCAGCCCTAAAAATAGATCCAACAGAGACACATGAGTAAAACCAGCTTCTAAACATGAGGAGAAAAGAGCAGCAAAGAAGGAAGATGAAATTCCTGTTGAAAACAAACCAGAAGGTGCTGCCACTCTGCCCCATCCCCTGCCATAGGGTCCAGCTCAGACCCCAGCATGTAGAGGCAGTCACAGCCAAAGCCACCCAGTGCAGCTCCTCCAGATTCACAGAATCTCTGGGTCCCCTCACAGCTTTCAATACAATTTGCCTTCTCCTGTGAGATGCAACTGGTTCAGTACTCTTCTTATACTGAAGGTGCTTGGAGCTGCTCAGACCTTATGCTGCTATCTGGGCTTTGTGTTCAGCATGAGACTCTCTGGGTATCGTTTCCTTACTACAGCTGAGTCACATACAATGTCTTTGCATCATATCTCACTCTTATTCACCCAGGATGCTCCTAGAGAATCTACAATCCTCCCGTATTATTTAGATCCCATCCCTTTTATCCCTTCCTGGTTTTCAGTTCAGGTCCAGAACACAGAGTGGTTGTCTGAAATGTTCAAGCTGATAGTCTTGAACTAACATCTCATACTCACTATGATTTTCAAACCAGTACTCCTTCCTGGAGCTCATTCTCCAATAAAAAGAACCAGCACCATGCTGACACCTTAATACCCCCCTTTTAATCTTTAAAACTCCTCCTTTTCACCACATTTATACAAAACTTGGTGACTGTTGGACCACAGCTGAGGTCACTGCCCATCATGCTGACCAGGGCTGTGCAATGGTTTCTGTGGGCTCTAGTATCTCCCATGCCTTGTACCTATCATAAGGGATGAGAAGGGACCTTGAAAGATCATCTCATCCAATCCCCCTGCCACAGCAGACCTAGACTGTGTCGCACAGGAACATATTCAAGGGGGTATTGAACGCCATCCCTCTAAGTTTCTCAGGCCAGTGGCCATCTCATGAAAATAACTTCCATGAGAATGTAAAAACGTAAAAGAGTGTGAAATGATTTTTACATAAAAATCAATCCAATATTTTATCAAATATCTGTAAAGAGAACAAATTACTCATTGATGCCTTTTGACTCTAAACAAAGATCGAGCTTTCTTCTCACATAACTTTCCTGCTTAATTAACTACCCTATCAATAAGCCAATGAAACAAATGGAGGTTGCATTTACATCATCAAATCTGTTTAAAATCAATTGAATTAAACCGGTGCCTGTCTCTGCTGCAGATGTTTAAACCAGTGCAATCCTGACGTGCACTGGTTTTGGTTTGCATTGATAAATCACTGTAAACTGATTTAAGCAAAGGAGTAAATTGGTTTACTTGTGTGTAATGAAGATGTTTGCACTGGTTTAACTAGATCCATGATAAACTGACTTCTTGAAAGCAGTGCGAGTGTTTTGTATGAAGATTTGGATCCTTCTCCTTTGGTTCTCTTGCAAGATCCAAGCCATGATCTGCTGGCCATTCACTGATGGAGTCCTAAGAGCCAATAGATTACATGGCACCAGTGATCCCAGCTCCTTTTTCCAGGCTTTCAATCCTTTTATTGTCAGGAGAAACTTCAGGTCAGTAAAGTCAGCTGGAAAGAAGGAGGAACTGTCAACCTAAACTGACCTGTCCCACAAACATCCAGGTCTGGTGGGGCAGTGTCAGTGACCTCAGTGAATGAGCAAACAGCTCTTCCAATATCTTTTAGTGCTCACCATCCCACAGATCCCAGATCCTTCCTGTGACAATTCCTCATGAACCCATTTAATACCAGAAGAGCTCTGTGAAAGCCACATGAGAACCTACTCTGTTCCTCCAGATTCAGCGTGCAGGATCACCGCTGGATAAGAGAAAGGCTTTGCAATCTGTAGATTCTACTTTCAGTGCTCCCTTATGAATATTAGAAAGATTTCTCGTTCACATTAAGCTGCAGGTCCACTGGACACTTCTATCCTGACGCCAGATCTATTCAACTGCAGTTCAATTCCATTTTTATACGTTATTAAAAATACGTTCTTGTTCAAAAGGGGAAGAAAAGAAAAAAGCCAGTTTGGGGACAATATCTTCTTGTCACACTATCTTAGCTATTGTATATCATCTGTATTATCCTGCATCTAAGGGCTTTGTTTGACTCAGCTGTAACCTTTCAGAGCCTCTGAATGAAGACAAGGAAAAGTCAGGAATTAATCTTTAAGCTCAAGCTTTTTAAGCCGTTTCAGTTGCAACATTTCTTAACCTATAATTTGCCATAATATTGTGGGGTGCATCGTGCCGTGGAACTGACTGCTCTCAAATTGTTCTACTTTAACGAGCAAATTTCTCTGCTTTAAGGTTATGCCACTGTGAAAACCAGCCTTCATTTTAATGAAACAAGTATTTTTCTCCTTTCTTGCTTCTACGGTAGATGCATCGGCCTAAAGCCTCAAGGGTGCTGCTCTTTTTCCTGACCGCATGTCTCATAATTTAATCGTTCACAGCGCAAGTCCGTAGCCCGAATAACTCTGTAGTGGCTGCCTGGCAGGAGGGACACGTATCTATTATTCTTATCTCAGCCATAAGCACAGCTAGGGGATGTGATTCCATTTTATTGCTTTAGCTCTTGGGAAGGTCATTGGACTGATGAAGGAACACAGAGGTATTGAAAACACAAGTGCTGGATCCCTCTCAAATTTATTGGAATGTCATGGAATCATCAAAGTTGTAAAAGTCCTTCAAGATCATCAAGTCTGTCTACCCTACAACCCCAAACGACTAAATCATCTCCTCAAACACCACGTCTATCCATTTTTTGAACACCTCCAGAAGCAGTGCCTCACCCCCTCCCTGGGCAGCCTGTTCCAAGGGCTCCCCACTCTTTCCTATGGAAGCTCTGTTACACCCACAACTTGCACACAACTGTGGGTTGGAAAGCCACGTGCTAGGGAGGGCTAAAACACCTGCAACCTAACACAGAAACTATTCCCTTGTCAACGCGATTCTCCTAGTCTTTGCATGCACGACGCCTCTAATTCACTTGCCAGCATATGCTTAATGCAAAATGATCTGAAGAGCTATCTAACCTCATTGCTTTGCACGCAAGCAGAGATTTATGTCTGCAGAACAGGAAATTCACCGTAATGGCAAATGTCTTCTGCCATTAAATGGGCTGTTGAACACCGCTAAACACATGCGGAAGGAGTTAAAATTCCTATGCTGCTCACTATGATTTGTTTTAATGATTACCTAAGTCCTGTCTGAGGGGTTTTTTTTTGCCAGGAGAGGGTATTTAGATTCAACAGAAGGCAAATCAGGTAGGGGAAACACAGGAACCTTGTTGAAAATCTGCTGAGACAGAAGCATCTCGAGACCTAGCTGTCATTTTTCACGTGCCAGGGGGATGCAGACAACATGATGCAAAGCAAAGTGCTGGATACCCTTTTGTTCAACCCATCTGAATCCTCTGCTGAGGATGAAACCACGGTTAACAGAGTCCTTGACAAAACTATGGATCAATGAGCATCCTGTAAGCTGGTGAACTAAATCTTAGCAGGGAATCAAGATTCCTGCTAATCCAAGAAGGCTCCTTAGCACAGATGCTTTCATACTCATGACTGCTTTACAAAGGGTAACGGACTTTTAACGAGAAGATAAAGTGGAGTTCTGCACAGGAGCTCCATGGTGGGGGAAGAATCCTTCCCCTGTGCTCATCACAGGAAGCTGTTCCCTGCCTCTGCTCCAGCACCTCAAAGTTACAATATTTAGAAGTCAAAACCTGCTGACCTGAAGCCTGCTGGCTTGTTTGGAGATTCACCCCTTGAAAAATGTCTTGTATTGAGAGGGTTGTGTCTCAATGAGGGCACAGGGTGCTTTCAAGAAGTACCATTTTAAACCTCAGCTCTAGGTATCACCTTTCTCTGCAATGACTAGGCATCATGCAAATAGTACCACACAAACAACGTGCATATAAATAATGCAGATATTTCCATATATATAAAGATGTACATTTGCTAGATAAGCAGCACACACACAGACAAATAAGCACTGAACATTGAAAACAACCCTAAAGTTCCACTGGTTTGGTGCATGACTACACAGCCACTTTGTGATCCAAGTGCTGCTCAAAGGCATGAAGCTCTGTCACTGTGATTTATTGGGGAAATAAACCCCCACAACTCCTGCTGTTCATCTCATCCAGTGGGATTTTTCCCAGCTCTGCCCATTCCTCAGTGCTGCCTCTAACCCACGGTAGCCTAGACACCGTGATACTGTCCCACAAACCTTCAAAACCAAATTTACTAGGATAATTTGTTTCTGGCTCGCTATCATATTCTCTGTGTAACTCAAATTTCCAATTTCATCGGTACCTCTGGGAGTTTCTTTGTGGACAGGAACACTGGAACTCACGTAACTCTGGCTTGTTAGAGAGCTGTGTAAGCCATGGGACCCTAAAACTTAACATTCTTTCCTGGGAGCATCTCATGTTTTGCATACAAATGTGCTACCCCAGTCTGAAAACTGCTGAGCTCCGGGTTTCATGGTTTTCTCTCTTAACCAAGTTTTCACATTGGAGGGAAAAAGCCCTTCTGCCACTTTTGAATTGAACACCTTTGGATTTGAGCAGCTTTTTTATTTGTATGGATGGGGAAGAGATGCTCCCATTCATCTTTTTCTACACTGTTTATTCTTCTATGGATTTTTATGTTGAGCCTTCTTAGGTTTTTTTCCTTTCCAGAGCAAAACAACCTCAGCCTTTTTAATTCAAGCATGTCACGTACGTTAGAGATCATAAGAACAACATCTATCTAAGCAGCAGAAGCATAGAAAACACGAAAAAGAATCCTGAATTTAAGCACTACCTGCTATAAATTGTATGAAGTCAATTAAAAAGTTCTTTAGCCGGTATCAGGGCTGTGAGCACACACTCGACTGCTAAAGGCTGGGTTTACATGATGCCTCAAAGCATCGGTTGGAAGGCTTGGCGGCAGCACGGTGTTAGGGCCGTGATCATCACAATAAATTAAGTTTATGTTGATATAATTAGCACTTGCAAGCTGAAGTAATATTTATATTGATCCTAGTAAAAATCAATGCTGCACCAGTGAAAACATACTCCGAAAGTTCCTGTGGCTTGTGTCATGGGATTCCAGCTGTCTGCTTAGTCCAAAAAGCAGGCAGATGGAGAAACCCAGCGGTATAGCTGGTGCTCAGGGCTCTTCAGATGAAGAAGCCCAGCGGTTTAGCCAGTGCTCAGGGTTCGTTGAGGGCAAAACCTCCTCCTTTGTCTCCTTCCTTTTGGTGGGGAAAAATGAGGGAAACCATCGAGCATGATGTGAGAGTCACAGTTGGACTCCGTGATCTTAGAGGTCTTTTCCAAGCTGGGTGATTCAGTGAAATAGCAGGGTGTGATGTTTATGTGCATTTGAAGTCCTTCTCCCATGTGCGTTTAGAGCTGACCACATTAATTTTGGTGTGCAAAACACAGCAGCTTGGTCTTTCTAAGCCCGTCACACAAGGATTAGAAACAAGGGAGCCCTGTTGCCATCACCCTTCAGCGCACATTGGAGACAGGCAAGATGCCCATGCTCCCTACACTGCCTTGCACCCGTGTTTAATTCATTTGCTCAGGAGACTGCTACTTCTTGAAACCACATTGTTTGCTCTTTGGATTGCTTCACCTCTCCCAAGAATCTGTCTCTTTGTTTAAAACTTGGTGCTTTTGGTTCTACAAAATGCCTCCCAAGACATCCTTTCACTTTGGTACCTACCCCAGTGCTGGCAGCAGTTTACATTAAACCTCAGCTTAATTGTGCTGTATAAATAACATTTATACTGCAGGAATAGCTACAGGTCCCAACTAAGCCAGAGCCCTCAAGGGGCAGCCCCTGTATGAAGAGCTTTTATAAAGCGTTAATAATAGCCCTCAGAGCAAACAACTTCAGTGTCTTCATGCCAGGAACCTGAGAAACGGGACTTGCCAGTGCAAGTCACAAGTTACAGCTCTGTGACTCTTCAAGGGGCTGAGATGAAGGCTACTGGGGAGCTGCTGCCTTACTAGAAAATCTGGCTTGAGCATCCAGAGTCTCCTGCAAGACTCATCCAGGTCTCTGAGTTGAAGGTAGGTACCCACAGGCGTTGCTGCTGCTTGCCTGAGCAGCAGGTCACGCTAAGCTGTGCTCACCCTGGGGTTAAACCTTGCCTTTGGAGCCAACCTCGAGTTTCATAACTTCCCAAGAAAGGAGAGGGCATGTAGCAATAGCATCATTTTTTGACTGCTCCAAACAACGTGATGTATGAAGTAATTACAAAAAAACACCACCCCACCAAAACAACAAACCCATAACACATAATTATTTTAAATTAAAACAGCTAAAAGCAAAACAACAACAACAACAATCGGGCTGAGCAATTGGAACAAAAACAGGAAGCTAAACTCTTTGCTGGCTGAGCTCCATTGAAGTCAATGTTTTGCCAGCAAAGAATTTGGCTCCGAGTTTCCCAACAGCAATAATAAAGCGATAGATTTATTGCCTAAGTAAAAGAGCAGACACTGCTTTCTGTGTTTCAGTGCTCTGCTCCCAAAGCCCTTCTCCAGGTGAGCCGGGATGTTTGCTATGATACGCTGCTAGGCCCTAGGGAACATGCTGCTGCTGGTGGTCAAGTGAGCCAAAGCAGTGAAAGCAATGCCAGGCAAAGCAGGAAAGAAATTGGCATTTGAAGTTGTAGGTAAATATGCGGCTGTGACAGTCAGAGGACTTGCAGTGTTCCCAACAGCTTTTCCTACGTGTGGCACAGAGCGTGGTTTGGATGAAGGGATGCCATCTACCTCCACTTAGCAAAAGCAGAAACAACCACCTTTCCCATGTTGTTTCATCGTTACACTGCTGTTTATAGAGCTAGAGGCATCCTGAGGGTCTCATGTTGCTGTTTGTGAGTGAATCACCAGAACACTAGACTGGTTGATCTCTTGAGGTCCCTTCCAATCCCTAATGATTCTGTAACGTGGGGTAAAGGGAAGTCTTGGGTGAAATTCAGAATGGTTTAGTTGGAAGGCTGCTCAGAGATCATAGAGCCCCAACCCCCTGGCATGGGCAGGGACACCTCTCACCAGATCAGGTTGCCCAGAGCCCCATCCAACCTGGCCTTGAACACTTCCAGGGATGAAGCAACCACAGCCTTTCTAGGCAGCCTGTTCCAGTGCCTCAGCACATCTGACCTGTTCTCACCTAGAGAGACAGTAAAAACCAAGAGAGAATAAAAAGCAAAGCTCTCCACGGGTGCAGGAATGCAAACATCAATTTCCACCTCATGGAGGTCGCTGAGCTTTTGGGAGATAAAGGTGATGTATGAGCATGGGGGATGTGGTTTGGGCAAGGGCTGGCACTACCCTGGTCCCTGTGGCTCAGACAACATCAGGAACAGCCAAAGGGTTATTTGGCCATGGTTCCAGCCCACCAACCATGCCCCTCTCCAGAGCGAAGCAGCTGTTATTCTCTCCTGGGGAAGCTAACAGGGGTTTTGCTGGTCAGAGCCTCCCCTTTCTCAGACCAACAAATCCGATGATGATATTTGGGAATTATTATTTCAGCTGTTTTGAGATTCATGGCATTTTATTATCTCTCTTAAAACAGAACCAGGGGAGCAATTGCGAGCCTTGTTAATCAGACACAGGGCTTTTTGAAGTGTCGTGCTGTCCGTATAAAACTTTATGGAATTGCATTACAAGCTCCAGCTTTAGACAACTGGCACCTTTAACGATGTTTTTAATGCAACCCTTATTACCCTTCCTAACAACAAGCAGATAGTTGGTGGGTGGACCAAGCCATAAAAAGATGCAGCAATGTGACCCTCTTTCATAGAGCAGGATAAACCCCTTAAGCACCAGCTCCATCACCAGGAGAGAGTCCAAACTGGGAACCATTAGGGTTTTACCCAGTGATGTGGACAGCATTCCCTGCAGTCCTCATATCTATTGCACGGGCAGTTCCCTCAGCACAGAAAGACACCGCTGCATGGAAGGGATAGGTCCGCTCTGTTTAGCTCATTATTCAGAGGCAGTCAATGCAGGATAAAAGCTTTGCACTGGTATGAAATAAACGAGGCTAATCACAAAACGCTTCCTGCTTATGGAGAACTTGGAAGGAAATCTGTAAACAGAAACCAGTGTGACCCCCAGTGTCCTTTACTCTCCCCTAACATCTCAGAGGTGAGATGTGATACGTTCCAGAGATGGAAAATGATGAGAAGGCATAAATATGGACACACACACACGTTCAGCATGCAGGAAAATTGCTGGCATAGAGTGTTATATAGGATTGAAATGGGGAGGCCAATGCAGGTAAATTTAGGGCTGAAGTAGGTCTGGGTTGCTAAATAAGATGCAGCTGAGAAAGATCTCAGAATTACCCAAGTTGGAAAATACCTTCAAGATCATCAAGTCCAACCACTAACCCAGCACTGACAGGTCCTCGACTAAACCAAATGCCTCAGGACTATGTCTACTCGACTCTTAAATCCCTCCAGGGATGGAGGCTCCCACACTGCCCTGGGCAATCCATTCCAAAACCTAACAACCCTTCCAGTAAAGAAATTCTTCCTACTATCCAAGCTGAACCTCCCTGTCTAAATAGGGACAAACAGAAACAACCACAACAAACCACAGAGGACTCTGTGAGGCAGCCAGTTCCCACAACCAGGAGGAGGCTTGCTGACACGCCGAGATTTATCCATGGGATGTTTGAGAGCATCTCTAAGGAGCTGTTTACACTTGGAAGTTGTCATTGCTCATCTTTGGATTAAATCCGACTTTGTGTAGGGATAAAAAGCCTTTTCCTTCCAAATCACAGATATCCAACTTTCTTCCCTCACCCTTTTCTTTTGTTCTCTCAGACAATCTAGCAGTCTCAGATCATCCAACTATTGGAACCAGACGTTTTTTGGCTCTGAACAAACCATTCTGCAATGAGCTGGGGAGGGACACCACTCCATTTTCTGTGAGCGGCTTTGCTCCTGGCAGACCCCTCTCTACAATCACTGCTCTGTGCTCCCCAGCCTCTACCTATTCAACTCTAGCAATTTGAAACCAGGGAGGTGAAGAAGGGCTGGAGCACTTACAGCGGGTGCTGGGGGCTTTGCCATCAGGGGCAGCAGAGTGTGTGATTTCCACCCCTAGCCCCCCCTTATCTGCCTTTACACAAAACCCCCTTCCCAGAGGGGTGAAAGGGCAATTTATAAATACAATTACAAAACTGGGGGGATCAATACCACAAGGAAGATGGATAGCTCAGCAGAAACAGATAGATTAGATGGTGAGATAAAATAGATTAGTCAAATTGATCTGGGGACGGTGAGATAAGGCCCTTCCGGAGCAGGCGGCAATAGTGCACGATACTGTGACCCCCACACCCCTCCACCACCACTTTCCTGTCTCCTTCCCCTTCATCCCACTTCATGCTACACTGACCCAGAAGAACAAGAAGAAAAGAGAAAAAGCAGAGATAAGCACCGCTGGGCAACTCAAAGCCTTCTCGTCCCCATCCTCCCCCTTTCCCAGCCGCCAAGCCGGAGCTTTCAGCCAGGAGCTTTTCTTCGCCTCTCTCAGTCACAGGGAACCAAAGTTTGCCCCTGACAAGAGGAACAATAGAAGGAGCCAGGAGCTGCGGCGTCACGTCCAACAAAAACGGGGGCCGAGAATAGGCAGCGTATAAAAATACTGGCTTGAATTATCGAGGCACATCCAGGAGGATTCCATGGAACCCTGATTTACGAGGGGGCTCAGTGGAGAGGTGATGTTGTGTGCACCAATTAGAAACACACCCATCTTTCCCTGTTGTAACCCCATAGCCAGACTGATGGGGACAACAAGTCTACCCACACCTGTCCATTAAAACCCAAGGAGTGAGAGCAAACATTCCCTGTGCGTTATGATTTACCACTGCAGGAGAAATTGTCACTTTTGGAAGACTTTCCAGTGCTCAATTTCATAACCTCTGTAATGTTTGAATCCCTTTTTACCCCCCAGAAGGTAAAAAGAAGAAAATGAAAAATCCAGAGACACCCCATTTTTATAAAGGCAGCTCCATCAGCGACGCTTGTAAATTCTTTTACCTTTGGCTATGTGGCTCACATGACTGATGTGCTGCTTGTTACAAAAAAAAGCCACTTCTGAGAGAAGAACACAAACACCACTTCCCTCCATCCCAAAGTGCCTCTGCCTTACAGCCAGATTGAATAGATGGGCATTCAGTGAGGCCGGGGGGGCGGGGGCAGATAACTCTGTGCCCTGAAGGACTGAGACCCTTCCTGCACATTTTTGTCAGAGCCCGATTTATCTACAAGATGCAATGAAGTGCTCTGTTTTATGCTACAGTAGGAGTTGCACCCCTCTCCATCCTCCCTGCTGCTTATGCATGCAGGCTGCTGACACTTCCCGACTGGTTTAAGGGGCTCAGCTGACAACCCACTAAGTGGGATGCAATAATATAGGTACGTAGAGCTGGTTGAGCCCTCTGAGGTGGCTCAGATAGAGCAGATGGGAGGGGATGGGTAGCCAGGAACAAGAGAGGTAAGGAAGGAATAACATTGCCCCTTTGAGCAGCTCATAGGTGATTAGTTCAGCTTTGCCATAGCCTTAAATGACACCCTAAGCTTTAAAGGACCCAAACAAGGTGTCTGGCATGAGCAACTGATAAACTCTAACCCTGACCTTGCAGCAAAATTTGTTAATCCCTTAGCACCAGTTAGAAGAATTGAAGGTTTTGAAAAGTTGAAGGGTTTTTTCTGACTGATTTCCCAACAAAGAAAGAGCGGATTTATCTGTTTTCCTTTGAATGGAAAAGCTGGACAAAAAAACTTCCCAGACCAAGTAATTCTATCCAGAAATCTTAAAACTGCAGAGTTTCATAGTGCTCAAGAGAGCCTCATCAAGAGCCTTGCTGTGAGGTAGATCAGCTGCTCCCAGAGTCTTCCATGGCAAACTTTTTGGTTGCGAAGGGGTAGCCTTAGGAAAAAGTCAGCCAAGTGTCTCATGCTTCTACTTTTCCTAGGGCTTGGGCTGCTCAGACCACATCTCCCCATAAACATGCGAGTAGAAACAGGAGATGAGTTAATCAGGAAAACTCTGTGAAGAGCATCAAGGAAGACCTGGTACCTCTGGAGAAATCAGCAGAGCAGCCCCAGTGAATTGTATTTTGAAGACTGGCCTAAATATTTTTGGATTTCAACACCCAGTTCCTGCTTTTCCAGCATTATCTGTCCCAGAGGTATCTAACAGGCGAGCACACGTAGGAAGCCCATAGCAATCACCTTCTATCACACATACGGTAAGCAGTGCAGTATGTTAATGCATCAGCAGTTCTGGTTACTGGCTGACTTGAGCTGCCAGCAGCCCACAAGGTATGGAAAGCAGCTTCCACCCCTGGGTACAGCAGAAGAATGCAGTGAGTCTCCACATGATCTGCAGAGATGCTTCTTGGCTGGTGTTGACTGTCAGAGCAGAGTTTTGCTCTCTAGAACTTAAACTGCAGAGAACCCGAGCCACTACACTGCTAATATTATTCATGCCTGGTTATATAATAAACTGAAACTCTCCTCCGTACGAATATGGTTTCTGTCTGATGCAGAGCAGCTCACAGGCAGAAAAGGTTACTTGAGGGGAAAAAAAGAGAAAGGCTAGTCAGCTGTTCAAAGGTGAGACACCCGTGGAAGGAGCCAAGCCAGAGAAGTGTGATGGAAGCAGCCAAGTTAAACAAGATACAATTAAAACCACTGCTTCCCCACCATCTTCCCAAAAGTTCCAAGTGAGGTTTTATGAATCCTCAGGGACCAGGTTAGGCCTAATTGTATCTTGTTTAACTTGGCCAATCTAACGGCAAACTCTTCTCGGTCTTGGCCCTGCCTGTAGATATCACACCTTCTTCGCTCCTGACTGCTTTCTTCACTTTGTGAAGCATATATAGTGTGTATTTTTTTTAGCTCTTGGGAACGTGTTTCTAAAAATGCCCTTTGGTTAATGTCACTCCATGGCAGGGGAGTTGGAACTGGATGATCCTGTGTTCCCTTCCAACTCTGACTGATTCTATAACTTCTTCGCAGGGAGGGTGATGGGGTGCTGCAGGGGGCTGCCTGGAGGGGTTGTGGAGTCTCCTTTTCTGGAGACATTTGAAACCTGCCTGGACCTGCTGTGTCAGGGGAACTGGACTAGATGACCTTTTGAGGTCCCTTCTGATCCCTGAGGATTCTATGAAACAGTATTTTCAACTGTGCCGTTTCTCTGGGGTAGTGGGAATTGTCACTCTGAGCAGGGGTACCCTCACCTGCTTTGTTTTAATCTATTTTAAAATGAAGGAAACGGTTGTTGTGGTTATGCAAACATCTCAGACAAGGATCTGAAACTTCAGAAGCTCGTTTAGTTCTAAATATTTCTAGTAGCTACTTTACATTTGCATGAGAACTACACACTGCATGTAAGACCAGCCTCAAAAAACTCCCCAGGTCTGAGGAAATTCTTGTCTATTAAATAAAATACTGTCCCCTCTTACAGGGGGACAGGGTATTCATTCTTCCTACTTTGGAGGGGTGGAATTGGGCAGAGAGACCAGAAAAGCTGACCACACCACAACAGGCTGCCCAGGGAACTGGTTGAATCACCAACCCTAGATGAGGATAAGGTGCTCAAGGAAGTGATTTAGCAATGAGCTAGGTAGTGTTCAATTAATGGTTGGACTCAATCATCTTAAAAGGATTTTCCAACCTAAGCAACTCCAAACAACCCTGAAGGACAACAGGTCCTGCTCTCAGGCAGGAGAAAACCAGGCATCTATGATGCTAACCTCCGACTCTGTTCATCACTCACCTCAGACAAGCATCTTCAACTAATTTTCCTGTAAGTAGCAGAAGGATGAGGCTTCAGCTGAGGAAAAGCAGCTGATGTTCACTCACCATGCCGAAAAAGCCAGGCGCCTCACAAATGCATAGGGGATGCTAACACCACCCCTATAGCTCTTTATGGCTACTCAGAAGAGCACATGCCTTTGCCCAGGGGTGCAGCAGCAGCACAATCAAGCTTCTGATGAATTATGAATGATTAGGAAACACTGTCTTTAATCCTGCTTTGCCTTCCATCTCTCAAAAAATCAAACCGCTACTGATAAACTTGATTAAAAGTACATTTGGAAAATGCTTTGATTGCTGTTTGTTGAAGTTTCCTACACATTAAAATGCTAAAGAGTTAAAAAAATAAATGAATCACACACAACAAGATACCTAAGGAAGCCTGCTAAGAAATACCGAGCAGTAATAACGCTGCTGGAGAGCCCGGTGAGAGGATCTTCACCCCCTTGTACAGCAAATCACCAGATGGCACTGCAGCAACACAGACTTCTCCAAATTCTTTCTCTAACTGGGCAAGAACTGCTGGGTTAATGAAGAAACAATACCTTTGCCTCCTTACTGTCAGTAAATAGTGCAAAGGGGGGTGGTGAGAGGGGGACTTATGGTGGATGTTGCTGCTTCTGGTCTACCTTCACCTAAAAGCTCAGGCTGACCCTTTGGTGGTGACTTACCTGCCTGGATGTTGTTTGAGTAGCTGTAGTTTGAGTAGCTCTGGCTTAAATACAGACGGTAGTTTAACAAGGAAAGTCTCTATGTGCCTGAGTCCTCAAACCAGGACACTCTGTCATCTTCATTTCATCTTTCACAGCATTTTGAGACCTTTTCTAAGCAGGAAACAACTACTACACAAGTACAGACGTACGTAGGTACAGTCATCTACATGTGCACATCATTGGAACTGATCAGAGCATAGAGGCTCCCCTCAGGTTATGAAGTGAGGCAGCAGCAGAGCGAGAAATGGAAGCCAAGAAAACTCTCTAATAAACAGCTGTACCTGAAATACCTGATTCACGTGTGAGTCACCCGCACGTAGTTACCCCGATAACAAATCACACATTCTTGGAGAGAGCCTCTGTTTTGATTTATGCCACGGGTTCAGTAAATAGAGGGCAGCTGCCAAATTTGTCTCCATAAATCCCAGTGATCTCATCTATTTTAATCAGGAGTTTTGGGGAAAAAACCAAACCATACAGAAGCAGCTCTTCATTATTTATCTCATTAACCACCTTATTTTACCTTACCCCCACCTTTTGTTTTTACCTTATTAATAAGATGCCCTGCCATAAGGCTCTGGCTTGAAGTCTGCTGGAGCAAGGGCTGTTTGAGACAATAATTGATACTAGGGAGGAACATAATAGGATAACTGATTCTAGGGAGGAACATAAGACAATAACTGATACTAGGGAGGAATTAAAGAAGATTTAGAGGTGGGGGGGAAAAGTATTGTACACGTTTGGAGTTAAATAACAGTTTGGCCTCATTAAAACGGGCTTCCATTTGTGACTACTTCTGTTCCTGGTTGCAAAGGCCACCGTTTGTCTGAGCAAAGATGAAAAAGTAGCTGTTAACATAGTGTAAATGAGAGTGAAATTGAAAGGGACATGTATATTAATGAGCATCCGAGTGCCTACAGCACCCAAAAAAACCCACCCGTCAGATTCCCCTGATATTGTTGAGAAGTTAATGATTATTTGACATGGCAAGGGATATCCTGAACCTGCAACCTGCTCTACACGAAGACACAGTTGTTCACAGCATCAGGGGCTACCGCCGAGCATTTTGAGGACACTACTCATTTCTTGATGGGATGTGAGTTCTTAATTTTCAATGTTGGTAATTAGTTTGTTTCCTTGCAAGGGAAGATCTGACTGGGAGTGAGCATTAACCAGCACTTAGAGCCTGCTGTGAGTATGTGAGGTTTAGGGTCTCTCTGTGGCCATGCGCTGAGCTAAATCCCTGGACCTACTGTGTGTTCAGGTTGGAAGAGACCTTCACGCTTGTTGAGTCCAACTATTAACCCAGCTGTCCCAAGGCCACCACTAAACCCTATCCCTAAGCTCCAGATCTCCACTACTGTGAAACGCGTACAGGGATGGTGATTCAACTCCCTCCCTGGGCAGCCTGTGACAAGGGCCTTTTCCATGTTTACAGGGCTCCAAAATTTAAAACCCCCAGTTAAAGCAAACTAATTGAAACCTGAGATGCTCAAATCACCTCTTACCACCTCCCCATGCACTTGGACATCAGAGACACAGGAGGAATCCTGCTCCCCTGAAAGCGACTTAACCCAAGTCTACCCCTTCCAAATGGAAGCCCCATATGCAGTACGAAAGAACTGATGGCAAAAACACGGGCAGGAGAGGCACTGTTTGCAGGCCTCAGCAACAAACTCTGCTCATCCCATGAGCACCCAAAAGGCTGCTCTGAATTTTGTGTGCAGCCTGATGAGTGCATTGGACACATCCACCAACAAGCTGGGCAGTGTTTGACACTTCTCTGCCCCACTGAAGGAGAAACAACCTCCATATCAGCAATACCAGAACATGCCATGGACTTGGAACAAATGTGTTTGCAACAGCCTGAATTTGCAATGGATCTCTTGTCTGGGGCATTCTCTGCCTGCTGTGAGGGCAAGAGAAGGAGCACTTGGAGCTCAACAAACCAAACATGGGCAGGAATTAAGCTTGGGAAGGCATTTCTACTCCTCCCAAGTGATGCCACAAGCACAACGAGAGCTCTTGGACACACAGCCAACCTAAACCACACTGTTAGCTCCCAAGAAACCATTTTGCCTGTTGCTGAAATCTCAATGTGGGTCAGAAACGTCTCAATCCTATTGTTTTGAACGTTCCTGTGCTTATTTCACCCCTTCCCATTTATTATGCAAAGCAACACAGAGATAAACAAGCAGCATGAATAGTTGTGTGGAGCCTGCCAGAATTCCCGAGTATTTCATATTTTATCCCCCCGGGAGGAATGCCATCTCCAGACCACCTAACTAGAGAATGAGCTGCGCGTTCTAAACAGATTTGGCTGGGATTACAAACATTTTGGAGTTCAATCCTCCTGCACTGCTCTGCTAACTAAAGATCCCTCAGTATCCTCCTGGTTTTTAAGATCTCACCTTGCAGGGGTGGTCTTCTGCTCAATCAGCAGCCCAAGGGGATAGATTCATCACTGGTGTTGGCAGTGACTGCCAGGTATGGAGTCTTTAGAGACCCCCTGGGTATCCCATGAGATAACAGAGCAGCTGTTCCCCCAGGCAAATGGTCTGGAGGTGCAGAGCCACCAAATGAGCTTTTGTTGAGCTTTACCACCTGTTACATGCAATCGTTGAGTGGATCAGTGGGGCACAGAGTCCAGGCAAATTACTGGGACAGGTAGTTTCACCTTGAAATAATCTTCCTGAGGACCACATCCACAAAGCACCAGCCTTACCAGGGTGGCATCAGGCCCAAAGCCCTGCTGAAGTGACTTTGGTTTTAATTAAATTATCCCTTTATTCATCCCTTTCTCCCCCTCTGTGCAGGTGCAGTATACACGGACTTCTCCAAGGCTTTTGACACAGTCCCCCACAGCCTCTTGCTTGAGAAAATGGCATGCTATGACCTGAACTAGTGGTCTGTGTGGTGGGTGAAGAACTGGCTGACAGGCCATACCCAGAGGGTGGCTGTAAATAGCTCCTTCTCAAACTGGAGCGGGTTGCTAGCGGGGTCCCCCAGGGATCAATATTGGGCCCAACACTGTTTAATGTCTTCACAAATGATCTAGACACTGGAATCAAGAGGACCCCGATGAAGATTGCTGATGACACCAAACCGAGTGGGGAAGTTGACATTCCTGAAGGGAAATGAGAGCTATTAGACCATGGAATGGTCTTCCAAGGGAAGTGGGGGATTACTCAACTTTAGACAGTGTTAAGGCTCAGCTCTATAGGGCTCTGGGCCAGCTCATTTCAACTGGATCCTCCTTCATCCTGCTTGGACTACATGATCCTTGAAGTCCTTTCCAACCTGTAAACCTGTGAACCTTCAGTACTGAGATTCTCCTGCTCTCAGCAGAACCCACAGGTCCCAGTTTTGTTTCCCTTTCTTCATGTTTTGTAATTCAGTCTTTCCACAGCCACTCTGAACTAGGGTTATTTTTACAAGAAGTTCCTTTTTTCCATTCATTCGATGTCTGGAACTGGCTAGGAAGAAATATTCCACATCTTCTGATTTACAGCGGTGTTCTACATTCTCTCCAGATCACATATTTGTGTGTGCCAAAGCCATAGGCTACTCAAGTTGCTGTATCTGAAAATACGACTTCATCTGTCTTCCAAGCAGCTGTCTGCCTGGACATAGAGCTCCCCAGCTCTCCCGAAAGATTTCAAGTGCTGGTGTCAACTGAATGTTGATGGCACTCATGGCAATTGTTTTGCTGTGATTGAAGCTGTTGTACATAGTGCCCACGTTTCAGTCAACATTCACAACTGTCACCATATCAACATGTGCTTGCTCATCCTTCCTGGCTGAAAAAGGAGAGGAATAGCATGGGAACACAACCAGAGCTAAGAAGCTGCATGAACACAGGATTTCCTCATCTACTGGATCTAGAGTGCCCAGGAGGCTTTCCCAGAGAAACAGAAATTCCACAGGATTGCACCCAAGTACTCCTGTACTAAACCCCTTCCTGCAGTGACACACGGAAGCACACACATAGCCGAGGGCCCAGCTCTGAAGAAGAAAATAAAACCCCAAAGAGGTTCCACTTCAGCTTTACATTGCAATCTGCCTTGCAATTGTTTGACAGCATTGTGCAAGTGTCCCCCACCACCAAGCCCCTTGCGAGTCCAGAGGGAAAAGTGTGTTTCATGACAGGGCAGGTCAAGGGAGTAAGAAAAAGATGATTGCTAGTAACATACTCTCTCTCAAAGACTCCATTGCATCACGTTCTTGCCCTGGACACACATTTATTTATCCAGCTTCATACTTTTTCACAAGCCATTTCACAGCAGACACAGACCCAGCTTTACATTTCCAGATGTTGAGCAGGTTTACCTTTACTTCTGGATGACACGACTGCTCTGGCAAGGGGCAGAAGTAATCCCATGATGTTATTATCCTAAGTGGTCCTAAAGAAACGCGGAGGTGGTTTCTCTGTTACATCACCCCTTTCTCATGACCTGGCAACACAGGAGACTTGGATCCTTGCATAGGGCCCCCCTTAAGCCCTCTCACCCCTACTTGTTACTGGCCTCCTGCTGATTTACAACAAAACTTTGACATTTGCTCTGCTCCTTAATAAGGAGCCGTGACATTGCCCAGGTATGAAAAAGGGGGAATAAAATAACGTGGGCTAAAAATGATATAGTTCTTTGAAAGGTGGAGACAGCACAATAGGGCTTCAAAGTCCAGAGAGAAAACCGATAGCCACAGAAGGGTCTTTGTTCAGATACTCAGCTGGCATAAATCTCCCATCTGGGGTCCCTTACACCTCCTCTAATTATTTGAGACTCATTTATCGTGTAAGCATAGAATAATTGGAATTGGTGTAGGGAAACGGAGAAGGAGGAAGGAAAGCGAGAAGAAAGGATCGGAAGGAACAGACACGGTAGACCATTCAATTGGGTGACTCTGAACAGGAAGACCTTATTGAATTATCGTGGTAAGGTGACTTGACTAATTCTTGAAGTTCAAGGGAAAGCAGCCGAGGCCCCTCCATTGTCTGTGTTACAAGAGTATCAAGAAACCCTTGAGCAAGGAGAGGTGAGCTGCTGTAGGTTATGAATTTAGCAAAGATTTAAATCAAGTGTTTATGTAATGATTATTTACTTACATGTATTAAATTATAAATATCTACATACTTTTATAGATTTAAGTATATATATTTCTTTACATGTGCATATATTTTATATAATTATAAATAATCTCTATATTTAGATATATCCTTCAGAGGCACACGCAGCACATGTTCTTGCACACAGCGCATGCCAGCCTGATGGAGTTCCTGCACTGTGACTTCCACTGAAAATTTCCTGAAGGGCTCAAATCCTGCCCCAATTTACTCTGTTTTTATTTTTCTGCAAAACCAACTTCAAAAGGGCTGCCCGGGTTTGCAGCAGAAGCAGAGAATTTCTTGCTGGGTGGTGCTTTATTGGTCTGGCCAGGAGCCAGCGCAAAAGTAACCTGGTGGTGTTCTTGTTATTCAAATGGTCTGAAGTTCTCTGTGGGATTCTACGGCCATGTTCACTCGCCTTGGTCTCCGTTTGTTTTATTGCTTCTCTGCTTTCTACTGAATTTTAACACAAAGTTGGACACAACTTTCATGGAGAAAATCTTTGCCTCCCCAACGTGACCTCCATATGTAGGCAGGTGGCAACGAGGCAAGGTTATTGCTCTGTTTTGACTCATGAAAGTTCCCCTAGCAACAAAGGAAAGGATAAGAGGGAAAAGAGATTAAGATGGAGGAGCAATACACACAAAAAAAGGCATCGTACAGCTGGCCAAGACACAGAAAACACACACGAGGAATGAATTTCCAGAGTTACGCAATGGGATCTGCGTTATCAGGTACAGGGGTCAACATGCCAAGGCTGCAGGTGCCAAAGTTATCAGGCAAAGATTTCCAATGGCCTCAGGAGGATGGGGAAGGAGGAGCAACTGTGCATCTGCAAGAGGCAGCTGCTCCCCACTCCCACCAAGTTCAATCCCAAAGGGATCTCCAGAGCTGAGGGAGCATTGCACCCAGCCCCATGTCCTCATCTCACACTGATGTCTTCCTAGGGAAGTGGTGGATTCAGCAACTCTAGACGGTTTCAGGTCTCATCTTGACAGGGTGCTGGGCCATCTCATTAAAACTACTTCTTTAACGTAATGAGTTGCACTCGATGATCCTTGAGGTCCCTTCAAACCTGGTGTGCTGCGATCAGTTGAACAGCAGCATTTAGTGTTGTTGAGTGCAGAGCCCCTACCACTGATTTTAAACTGCAATTTGGGAAAGAAGTGCTGCCTGGGGTGTCATCAGGGTCCCATTGACTAGTGCTAGTCCAGGAAGGTGAGCAAGGTGAAGACAGACAGAAGAAAGGCTCTGGGGCTGCCTGTGAGGGACTGAAGGGGGAACCACAATAGGAGGTGTGTAGTCAGAGAAATGCTACTGGCTTTGATGGATGCCTGCTGGGACCCGGAGCAGTGGCGGCTTAAGTCAGGGAAGAAATCCTCAGATGCTTAAGGCACCAAGTAACAGAGCAAGTATCCGAGCTCAGCATCATCTCCAGTGCTGGTCCAGGAGCCCAAGCTCCATGGACAAGCCACAGAAGGACTGGACTCAGTAGCCAGCCACCAATGTCCCCATAGGACCCCTCCTCCACCGCACAATGACCCCACAGTACTAAAAATACCCCCCTCTGCAGCTTTTGGTACAATAGATAAGCCTGGCAAAGCTCTTGTGGGAGATGCCGTGGCTTCACATCTGCTTGTTAAAAATATCACATATTATTGAGGAAAAAAAAAGGAAAAAACCAACACAAAAAGTTTCTTGTGACTAATTTCAACAGCAAACCATATGGTCTTTTTACTTCTCCTGCACTCATAATAATTAAATGGCTAATTTCCCCTCTTAAACTACCTTCGGCCCACAGAAAGAAACAAAGGAAATCACAGCTATTCAGCTACAAAACATCTTGTTAGAGCACAGCGAAGAGTTATGCAATTAACCCCACAAAAGCTGGAATTTCACAGTTATATCTAAGCTCGAAGTTAACAAGAACAGGCTTTAAATTGAGTCTTCCCCCCCCAAGTTGTTGTTGCTGTTCACAGTCACAGTTAAGGTCAGGTGTCAGAGCAGATTTAAACCATAAATGCCTGTTTCCTTAGGGTTTTTTGTGAGCCAGCACCTTATTGTGATTTAAATCAGCCACTGGCTGCTCTGGAGGAGGCTTCCATTAAACTGGGAAACAAAGACTACGATTGCTTCCACCTCACAAACACCAGTATCTCCCATATCGGTGTGCTGCATGTGCCAAATGGTTAGAGCTTCATGGCAGAGTAGGGTTGATGACTGGACTGGATGATCCCAAGGGTCTTGTCCAACCTGAATGAGTCTATGATTCTGGGCTTCTTTTGGGTGGCTCAAGTCTAACTGGCAGCTCCTACCTGCCATGGCCTGTTCAGTGGGACTGGAACTAAACGATTCTCAAGATCCCTTCCAACTCAATCCTTTCTATGATGCTATGGAACAGCCAGAAGGTCTGCAGTGTAGGACATGCTGGTGGCCTCTGAGAGACAGCAGGATGCCACAGAGGTGAGACATGTCCCCAGCACACAGCCAAGCACTAGAGCAGCAGATTCACAGAGGAGAATGTCGATCACAGAATCACAGACTGTTAGGGATCAGAAGAGACCCTGAAAGATCATCCAGTTCAATCCTCCTGCCAGAGCAGGATCACTAGACCCAGTTGCACAATAACATGCCCAGGCTGATTTTAAACATCTCCAGAGAAGGAGGCTCCACGACCTCCTTGGGTAGCCCCTTCCAGGGCTCTGGCACCCAATGGCACAGTGGGATGAACAGCAGTGCAATCACAGCCAACAGGAGAGAACAGTGCTTCTGAGCGTGACAGCTTAGGAGAAGGTACTCATCCACCTGCTCACCGAAGCGCTCAAACTGGCACGTAGGAGATTTCAAACGGGCATCCGGGTGCCTGAATACCTAGTCTGAAAGTTGAAATGGAGAACTGGGTGCTTTCCTTTAGCCCAACAGGTCTGAGAATTAGAGTGAGAGATTGTACGGCTGAGTGCAGTTTAGAGCTCAGACTCACTACCAACGTTTTCACTGTTTAAGACTATCCTTCCTGACTGGAAGCAGGGCAGTGGCCAGGCCTGCAGACTGAAGAAAACTGATGGTGCTGGGCAAGTTTCTTGCTAAGATAAGCCACTAGATAACACTTTGCATAATAATCTGATGGACTGGGTATTTCCATGCTACCTTCTCATTTTCTAGCTTTGTAAAGCCTGTTATGGGCTGGTACCAGGCAGCTCACAGACCATAAATCTAACTACATCCTTCCTTAGATTACTTGCTTTCCTGGTAAGGCAGGTGGCCCTTAGTTACACCTCACATCACAGAAGGAAAATAAAGAGTAGAGATAAGAAATGAGCAGATAAAAGATGACCACAGGGCAACAGATGGGGAGGGAGGTTGCTGGGAACTGGCCAGGTGAAGAGGAGGCATCACACACGAAGGGCTACAAGGTGGGATGCTAAGGGATGAGGAAGGGTGGACAAAGCAGCAGCAGGGTCAGGAGGGAAAAGCTGGTGGCAAAAATAAGAGTGGGAATGGGGAGGAAAAGGATAGAGGAGATAGGAAAGGTGGAGCAGAGCAGAGACCAGCAGGGCACCATTTGGGAGGAAGAAGGAGCTAACTACCTGCTCAGATTCCTCACAATCTAAAAATATCGACACTTCAGTCAGAACACTCCACCTTTTGCCAAGCAGCAGCCTTCAAAGCCAAGAAAGAGAAGAGCAGGGGACAGCTGACAACAGAACTGTGGGTTTCAAGTTGGTTTCTTACATTCCATTTATTTAGGTACTTAGCATTAAACACAAAAACACACACCACCTTCGATTGTGCCATGAGGCACAGTTGCCACCGAGTTAAGAATGGAATTTAGATGATGTAGTTCTCTGTTTAAATCTAAACTAGATGATTTAGATCTCTTACATCACACTATCTACCCCAGTTTAAGAAAACAAATATAGAGATCCACTGGAATTTTCTTGACAGTTGATCGGTATTTCTCCCTCTGCTGTGGATAGAACCACAGAATCCTCATGGCTGGAAGAGACCTCCAGGATCACCAAGTCCAGCCCTCATCCCAGCATCTCCCAAACCATTAGATGATGGCTTCAAGTGCTCCAGCTACTTGGTTTTTAAACAACTCCAGGTACGACGACTCCAACACCTCCCTGGGCAGCCTGTTCCAGTGTCCAACCCCTCTCTCAGGAAAGAGCTACTTCTTAAGATCCAATCTAACCCTCCCCTGACACAGCTTGAGGCCATTTCCCTTCATCCTATCATTACTAATTTGGGAGAAGAGACCAGCACCAGCCTGGTTACATCCTCCTTTCAGGTATCTGTAGGTATCTATAGTATCAGGTATCAGGTATCAGGTATCTGTAGAGAGCTATAAGGTCTCCTCTCAGCCTCCTCTTCTGTAGACTAAACAATCCCAGTTCCCTCAGCTGCTGCATCTCACAGGGCTCGTGTTCCAGACCTCAACCCAGCCTCGTTGCCCTTCTCTGGCCCCACTCCAGCCCCTCAATGGCCTTCTGATACTGTAGTGCCAAAAACTGGTCCAGTACTCCAGTTGTGGTCTCATGAGTGCAGAGTACAGGGACACCATCACCTCCTTACTCCTGCTGGTTACACTGTTCCTGATCCAGTCCAGGATGCTGTTGGCTTTCTTGGACCCTGTTCAACTGGCTGTCAGCCAACACCCCCAGGTCCTTTTCTGCCAGGGCAGTTGTCCAGGCACTCTTCCCCAAGCCTGCAGAGCTGCTGGGGGCTGTTGTGACCGAAGTGCATGACCTGGCACTCGGCTTTGTTAAACCTCGTCCCATTGGCCTCAGCCCCATTGCTCCAGCCTGTCCACAAATCCCTCTGCAGCGCCTCCCCACCTCAAGCAGATTGACACTGCCGCCTATTACTCCTCCTTCCTCCCCATATTTGCTTTCTTTATGCTCCAGCTGGGCAACCACCAAGAGCATAATCTCTATCACTAAATACTTGAAGATGAAGTTGCTTGCCCCAGCACACCTGTATTATCTTATCACTAGCGCTACTTTCACAAACATCTCCACTTTTGCTTGGAGATGTCTTCCTCCAAAGGAGGAACAGGTAAACACCGTTGCTTGGAGTCTAGAACACAGCCATGAGACAGCAACACAGCTAAGTATTCCGATATAACAGTGAGACTGGTCCTTTGTTCAAGGTGAAAATCAGTTAGGGATTTCTGTCTGCCCCCACAGAAGTAAAGAAACACGTTTTGACTCTCCCATCTCTTCTGCCACAACCCAGGCAGTGATCACATTTCCCTGCCAATGACCAAGAAGGACCCAAAACCTAAACGAGTGTTCATCAGCTCCCTCTCCCACCTCACCGAACAGCGATGTTTAAAGCCAAACACTCGTACGCCAGCCTGCCCCACATGAGCCCCACAGCACCCAAAACACATTCACTCTTTGAAACGGATTCTAGGCTCCCAGTCATGGGTTCTCAACTTGGAAAACCAGGAAAATGTCACAAGACATAACACATTTGTCTTCTTCTGCAAGAGTCAGCATTTGATTTCTGCAGAGAAAGTCAGTTGAGCAGCTTTACAACCATCCATCAGCCAATTAGTGGCCTCTCTGAAAGGGTTCTTGTTTTAGAGCCACTGGAAGAATTTGCTGAAGAACTGCATCCCTTCCTAGGGAATGGAGAATCAAAAGCAAGACTTTGCTGGACAAAAACAGCTACAGAGCATCATCCTAGCAAACACTATCAATCCTTTTCTTCTGTGAGCACCTGGATTTGCATGCAAGCAACAAGACAGAGCGACAAGGTGAAAGATTTAACTCAATATCCCACTCCGCTCCGGTGTGGAAGGTGCCAGCAGAAAAACCTTGAAGTTCCTAGGCTGAATTTTTCTCCCCGAATCAAGGCTAACAAATTTATTTTTTATATTGATTGCCTTTCGCTCTCTGTGGTCCTTGAACGAAGGGCATTTTCTAAATGTAAATTTGATGGACTGATGCATTTATATTCATAAGAGCGTAGCTGGAACTAAGCAGGTTAGTGTTACTTTACACTCCAATTTTGTCAATAATAATCAGGAAAAGGAGGGATTAATGGCTCACCCTTATAATCTAATCATGTCAATGCTACCCACTAACCCGGACAATGCAAAAACACATCTCTCCTGTCTTGCATCAACAATGATTCTCCAAATCCACAGTTAACATTCAGAACATGCTGCGTGGGCTTTGGCGCTGGCTCTCACGTACGATGTGCTGCAGGAAAACGTTTCTGTAGAGCAACACGCAAACAATCCGGGGTTCGTAGCATGGAGAGGATAAACCACGAACGTGAACAAGAGACAGAGAGATTTACACAACTGATCCATGGGTGAACAGCAGGTACTTGTGGCATAGACAAATATGAAATTAGAAGAGAATTTGTAACGCAGCTGGGTTCAAACCGGTTTGCCTGGGCAAGGCTCACAGCAAAACTGAATCATAAGGGATTGGAAGGGATCTCTAAAGATCATCCAGTCCAATCCCCCTGCCACAGCATGATCACTTAGACCAAGTCACACAGGAGCACATCCAGGCGGGGCTTGAATGTCTCCAGAGAAGGAGACTCCACAACCCCCCGGGCAGCCTGTGTAATGCCACTTGCTGAGTGCTGGGGAACGTGGTAACACCCCCCAGATGCAAAACCCACCCCAAGAACATTCCCCATTGCATAGCTACTCCAGTGGTCCTGACAACACTGCTGCAGGAGAGCTGCCACACACTGTACGTTGATGTTTTAGCACCCAGGCTGTCTAACTTTGCCAGGAGCAGAAGCACAGACACAGTGACAACACAGGTTCACACCCCACTGTTGTCACCAGTTAACTCTGTGGCCCTACCTCTGATGACCCCAGTGTTGCTATCACTGGCAGAAGGACATCAGTAGGAGCTTTCTCAAGCAATATTATCCCACTGCTCAACCTCCAGACTGCCCATTTCTTGCAGATCTTCAGCATTTGTAGTGTTTTATATTAAGCTGGCATCTAACCCAACTTCCCCTGAAGTCGTTGCATAGGAGAGAGATCTTGACTCTAGCTGAAGATAATGCTTTGACCACTGTGAAGCGGAAACACACGTCAAGCCCAGCATCTGCTAGAGCCTGTAGCCTTCCACTTTGTTTCAGGAAACACTGTCCTGTTCCTGCGCGCCTGTGGTCTAACCGACGAGTCGATTTCTCAAGCCCCTTTGTAACTCTTGATGCTAACCAACATCCTTCTTTCTCAAGGACATGTCTTACAAATCAAGACAGCACTGCAACCCTGGGGCTGGGGTTGTAAAGATGACAGTGGGTCTTTTTCAGCTGCTTTTGGCCACAGAAACGTTGCCCTTAGCACATATAGCTGCTGCTACTCCTCTCACCAGCCCATAGAGCAGAAAATATCTGCAGCTGGGTGACACCACAGTGAAAATTCAGCCATCCCTCAGCATCATGCCTCTGAGAGCCACTGCCACTTGCAGAGCTAGACGAGAGTTAATGAAGATGAGAGTAACGAACGTCAGTCTGTATTTTGTATTGTATTAGTGCAAAACCAGCCCGGGTGACCTCATGGAGCGCTTGTGTGATGAGAACCCCCTTGTGAAGCTACAGCTGTTTTGAACTATTAAACGTTCATAAGCCAGACACGATTTCCCTGCTCTGCTTCTGCTAAACGAGTGGCTGTGTACTGCATTAGCATTCCCAGATGCCCTCCCTCTGCTCAAGCAGCCTGGGGGTACAAAAAGCAGGAAGGCTCCGGGATGCACTTCTATGCCCGAGAACCACAGCGCAAATCACCCTAATTGTTTGTTAGATGAACAATGAGCCCTAATTAACATTGTTAAAATGTCATCAATGATCACTAATTAACATTGTTAAAAATTTGCTAACAAAAGGAAATTCAACAATATCTTAATTAGGAGGGACTTCCAATTTGCGATACAGAGCGCGTTAGACAAACAAGGCACAACTGTCCCCTTTGTTTTCCAACTCTGTAGCAGGGGAGATGACACGATAGGACACGGCGTGTTCACCGTTCATCATTCGACGTCCTCGATGCGCTTCTGCTGTGTAATTACAGCCAGGGCTAATTTTACCTGTGTTATTGTTTGCCCTGTAATTTATAGAGAATGGGTCGTGCTGACTTAGTCTGGGGTGGTCAGTTGGCTTTTTGCACACATTAAATGAACCTCTTGGCTCTTTTAATTTATTTAGTGATTCGGTGGGAGGGGTGGAGGCTTGCTTCAGGTTTTCTTTTTCCTCAGTGTAGTTTATCCACAGCCACTAACTTTTCAGTGTTCTACTTCAAAGCCACTGCACATCGTTGGGTAAAACAAGTCCCCTCCTATTATCTATTACTTAATTATTAAAAAGCATCTACTTTGTTTTCATAAATTATCTATGTATAGAGGATGTGGGCTTATGAAGAGGAAAGACACACACACACACAGAGGCTCAGGGAGGTTATCGAGTTAATTATTGCTGATGGAAAAATCAGTAATAAAGACAAAAAGCCAACAACCCCAGAAGATGGTTCTGAAGTCAGAGACCAGAAAGGTTTTTGAGAATTTCCATAGCAAATTATCTTTAGAAGTAGCACAGATGTATGGGCACACTGGCCTCAGAGATGCTTGCCTTGCAGACTACTCCAAGTATCCCACATGGCTCCTGAAGGGAGATTATTTATCACATAATGCCTATCTCTAGTGGACTCCTGTTAGCAGAGCAAGGGGAACTTTATTTGCCTATTCATTTTGGTGAAACAGTCATACAACCCCTGCTTATAAAAAACATACAACTGAACAGCAAAGGTTTTGTTTGGGTTTACATGGAAGGATAAAGATATCAATGCAGACCTGCCCTTCCAGGTCTAGGATCTAATTCATAGACTCAGAGTACCAGGATCATCTAGCCCAATCTATCAAGCTAAAAATACAGTTTAAATGAGATGTCCCAGCAGCCTGTCAGGCTGGCTCTTAAAACTGTCCAATGTAGGGCAATCAACCCCTTCCCTTGGGAGATTATTCCAGTGTTTGTTGTTCTAATGGGGAAGAATAATTCCCTATGTTGTTTGGCCATCATCTGCTTGGGCTGATGGATCGCCTTTCCTTTTCTTCCTTGATGAGGGGCTTCTATGTTTTTGTAACCTCTACAGTCCTCCTTCCAAAGGACTGGGAAAATCTGGATTCTCTTCTGCATAGAAGCAATCTGTGAGACTCCTGCCTTCTCCTCATCACCTCAAAAGCAACCCAGTAGGGAGGGAGACAGTTGTTCTTCCTAAAAACTACTTCCTGCAGTCAGATTGCTCAGGAAGACAGAAAAAGAGGTGCTTGATTCCTTGCAGGCCCCCTGACCAGCACCACCCAGACTGTGATGCCCACAGAGGACCTCTCACACAAATGCTGTGTCTGGGGTTTCACCAAAGGTTTCCCCTCCCATGTTTTGTTTTCAGACACAGGGAGGAAAAAGTGAAGTTAAAATTCTGTTTGATGCCATTTTCCTTTTTTAATTCCCTGCTTGCTTAGGGAATAAAACCACCCAAAGTAATTATTCTCAAGGTCTTGTTTCACCTTCTTGAAGCGTCGTGGAAAATTCAGTAACACTCATTTTCTTAGGAATGACATTGTTTGGCTCCAGTTACACGAGGACACTGACTTTGTCCCTTCTCTCCATGCTTATTCCCCCCTCGTGAAACTCATTGCTTTAACGCATAGAGTACTTTTTATATCCTGCCTTCCTCTAGGCCACTCTTCAATGCCTGTCTGACATGTCTTTTCTGGAAAATTCCATCTTTCCAGGCTTAGCTGACCACATCAGTACAGCAAACACCAGATGTTGTTACTTTCATTTAGCCTCCAAGAAATCTTTCCCTTTCCTTGTTTAAAGCTAGACCTATTTAATCTCTGCTCTTGACTTGTGCCGTTTGCTTGATAATCCTTTTTCTGCTTCAGATGCCACAATTATATTCTGAGAGCCTTCTGAAAGGATAAGCTTTAGGCTCGCTGCAATTACAAGGGTCCTTCGCACAGCACACCACCATCAGTTTTATTCCTATCAGGTTCACCACCTCCTCTTACAGATCTCAGGCTAGTTTCATACCTATCCTACCTTGGCTACTGATACCAAAGCCAGCAGTGAAAAGCCATTCAGAGAGAATATTCACTCTCTCCCCCCCACCCCATACCTTGGCTTTGAAACAAAAATGAAGACAAGTTTTAAGCAAAATCCAAAATCTATGTGAAATACATGATCACAGTACAGTCACTGAAGGGATATTTAGACTGTTTGAAATGAGACTTCCCCTGCTGCACGCTGAATTATTATTGTTCATAATATTGAGTTACTCCCTTCAAAATGGTTCTGTATCACCACTGCGACTCCTGTACACCACAGATGGAATTCAGGGCTGATCTTAATACGATGCTACATCGGCTACATGACCAACAACACACAGGAGTACACAGGGGCCTCTAGGAACACCGTGCTGCCTTTCCAGAACTCTTCTACAGGAACCCGAGGGTTTCCAGCAGCTGCATTATGAGCTTTCTGCAACACAGCCTTATTTCTTTGTTTATCTAAGACTCTTGTATTCTCAGGGTTTTATTTCCCTTTGTATTTTAGCAAGCAAATTCACCCCTGAAGTATATCAGCACACACAACAGCGGTCTCAGAGGTATTTTAAGTCTATTCAGAGGTAAAGAACTGCTGTACTACACACCCAGCACTATTCCATACACCACCACTAAATCAAAATAACACAGCTCAGGCTCTTTAGGAAATAAATAAGAGATTAATTTTTAAAGCAAGTAACTGCTGAAGCTTTCAATTTTCTCTCCTCGCATGCAAACAGGGAAGGAGGGAGGAAAAGCACATGAGAATCATTTTTTTTCCCTCCCACATTGTCAACGTTTCCAGAAATTTCAAATAATTATGGTTTGCCAGGAAGAGGTGGGGTGTGCTGGGGAGGAGCTGGAACCGCACACGGCTCTTCATCTGAGATACCAACACACGGCTGGTGAAGAGAACTCATAGCAGCAAAGCCAGCATTTGCAAACTGCTGTTTCACCAGTAAATCAGCTCCCATCACCAAACTACCTAACACACACTTCCCATCATAGAAATGTGTTGAAATAAAACAGGATTTATAAAATTATTAATTACAAGGTAATGAAACTACATAAGAATAAACATAAGATTGCAATAACATACCTGAAAGCAAACGTATCCCATGCACACATTGCAAGCACATGAGAGAAACACCACAGACCCTACTGAGAGGGGATGTAGGGTGACAATAAAGGTTCATCTGGCTCAGTCATCACTAAACACAGCTGGTGTAGGAACAGAGAAGCAAACCAGTTTCAGGTGCAACAGGCTGAATTCCACCTGAACCAGGAAAGACAGCATCAGGGATCAATGGGTTCTTCTAAACAACCACATGAAACAAATGACTTGGGTCGCTCTTTGTGCTTATCCATTTCTCGATGAACTACAGTAACCCTGGTAACTTTTACCTTCAGGCTTCAGTTCATGCTCAGATCTATTTCTGCCACAAAGAGAATTAGCTGCCTGCCTTCTCTAGCAATTTAGAAAGACTTTTAAGTGTTGACGGCCATTCCACTTTTACATCACCTCTCTTCCTCTCTTCTTCCACAGCAGGTGGAACTCTCTTGGATACCCATCACTTTCATCAAATGCAGCTTTCCCTCTAAGGCTTACTCTTACGAGCTACATCATCATCTTCTTCCTCAGACCCTCTGGAGCTAAGGGTAGTCCTGTGAAATTAAACCCCATGGGGATCTTGCTCCTAAGACTTCTCCCAAAACCAAGAGACAAACCCGATGGCAAAGCCTGTGTGACCTTCTGCACTTTAATTTGCACCCTTCTAAATCAACTACAACTTCATTGAGGGAGTAAGATGGAAGGAAACCTTAGGAAATTATTATCGATGCTAGGAGACAAAAGACTTGAAATTCTCAGAGACCTCCCCAATCTTTTCCAAAATAACCATTTTCTGACGATGCAGCAACCTGTCCGCTGGGGATGATTTATACACGGGTTCTTGTCATAAAAACAAACAACCAAAAAGCAATGCAGAAGCAGAGAAGAAATATTACTTAGGAAAATAATAAATGTCTCCTGCTTTTTTACATGCTGAAAAGGTAAATTCCACTTTTGACATTCATCCCAGAGCCACTTTAAAGGCAACCCACAGACTCAACGGGGAGACAGTAAACACTAAATCATAATTACCTCATAAAAGGGGAGCCTGTTCCTCGGAGTGCCTGAGCTCTGGGGTTTTTGCTTCACACACCCCCCCCCGTAAAAAAATCTGTCATAAATCCATTGTGTTCTACCCAGGTTTATTTAAGGCCAATTAGTGCTTGTATTAAAAAAGACGAAGGAAAAAAAAAACCCAAGCAGAAACAACAGCACCTTCCAAAGTTTGCTGTCATTCACAGGGCTGTGAAACCCTGCTTCTCAGCTCTCATTAAGGAGCTGTTCATTAGAAGACAGCGTGTTCCGCAGGAGCCGAGGTCTTACATTAACAGTGAACTATGGAAAAATCTCTCCCGTTTGGCAGCCCGCATTAACATTTCTCCTGCAAAGGGATTTCTTTTTAGTGCTGTCTGTGTTCCTGTACAGAGGGAAAGAAAAAAAAAGATAAATACTCTTTTTCAACACAATCTTCACTTGGCTTTAATATCCCACGGGGTGACATCTGACACTGCACTGAGAGAATAACACCTCTCTGGGTTATCTTTCCAACAGAGCCTGAAAATGAGCAGTCTGTGCCATTAATACGGCCGATGTCATTAGCAGAGCACTGTGGCTGATTCTTTTTCATTAGTTTTTTTCTTTAATCAACATTTCCGAAAGCTCTTCCTATGCTGAAGTTACTCTAGCGAGGGAAAGCTAAACCTGAGCCTGTCCAAATGTAGTTTTGAAGACAAAAAAGCTGGGGAGACGGGCTTTTTAGGATCTCAGGTAGCGACAGGACTAGGGGGAATGGAGCAAAGCTGGAGATGGGGAGATTTAGGCTTGATGTGAGGAGGGAGTTCTTCACCATGAGAGTGGGGAGAGCCTGGACTGGGTTGCCCAGGGAGGTGGTTGGGGCCCAGTCCCTGGAGGTGTTTAAGGCCAGGCTGGATGAAGCTCTGGCCAGCCTGCTCTAGGGTGGGGTGTCCCTGCCTATGGCAGCGGGGTTGGAACTGGATGATCCTGTGGTCTCTTCCAACCCTGACTGATTCTATGCCTTCTTGGTCTGGGTGACCCTGCTGTGGCAGGGGGATTAGCCTGAATGATCTTTCGAGGTCCCTTCCCATCCCTGATGATTCTATGAAATAGGGAGATCAGAGACTGCTCGTTCTGGATGTGATTTGTGAAAAAAGCTAATGATCCAGCTCTGGAAGTGTTTAAAAGGTGAGTAGCTAGAGCATTTGAGGCCATCACTTAGGGTTCAGGGAGATGTTGGGATGAGTGCTGGACCTGGTGATCCTGGAGGTCCTTTCCAGCGATGAGGATTCTATGAATCTATGATTATATCTCTATTTATTCTGTTCACATGTGAAGGGTCCTTCTCTTTGCAGCATGCAGAGAGGTTGGTGGCACAGATGCGTTACAGCACCCCATGGAAGCCAACAGAGATGCTTTCAGGAAGAGCTGGAACATGCCAGTGGCATTTGCCTGGCCAGATCTGGTCTTCATAGGCAGGGCTGTGCTGGGAAAGTTCCCACTGCATTCCCACTGCTGGGTGGGTTTGGCTCTCCTACTTTTCATTTGGCAGGAAGATCTGTTTAACCACTGTGCCTGTAAAATTGGTGTCTTTCCTGTGACAAACAACCTCTAGACAAGCTTTGATGGACTTCCTCATCTGTGAGCAAGTTTTGAGTCTCAAGAAGACCGGCTGCACCGCCTTTAATCTCTGATCTTTTATTACGCGAGCTGTGGTTGCTGGTGAGTTCTGGATGAGGAGTACAGAAGGAAAACGGTCTGCTTTGATCCTTGATTATGGCAATTCTTGGTCCAGAACTGTTCTCCAGAAAACAGAGTAGTACAATGAGGCTGAAATTAACTTCTCTCCCTCTCAAAAAAATGATAATTAAAAAACGTTTGCATAGACTTTCATTCCCCCACTCCAGCACCGGCACAACAAAGCCAGTTACATTTAAGCCACGTTAAATGCCACAGTCCCATTTTCCTTCCTTCCTTTATCCCTCCTTAAAAGGGTGCAGCCGAGAAGCAAAACTCTTTATCATTTTCCCAGGGAACAATATAAATCTTTATCTATTAATGTTTTAACGTTTATCAGTTAATTATAGATCTTTATCCACATAATCTTTATCAATTAAGCATTCCAAATGCAAAAAGTCCTAGCACGTATTCAAATTACCACGCATTAATATGTAAAATTCCCCTAAAAGGCTTACTTTTAACATTTTAATTTTAAAAAAGAAAAAAGCGTATTAGCAAACACCATCAATATCGTATTTGCTCACATGATGGCATCATGCTGTGATGAAAGTCCTTGATTTGCAACAGCCAGCAGACTGCCAGCAGCCTCGGAGCTGTCATCCTGGCACTGGAGGCATGTGGAGGGGGAGGGAAGGTGAGGAGGAGGAGGAAGGGTGAAGAGTGGAGGAATCATCCCTCTATGAGGAAAGGAATGAACGTCATCAGTTAGAACACAAAAGGCTGTGCAAATACAACTTAGCATGGGAGGAAAAGGAATAAATGCTTTGCCTTATTCAACCACCGTCGGAGGTGTGACTGAACGGTGAGTAATGATTTAATGAGCTCAAGAAAAAAAGGGCTAAAGTGCTAATAAATAATATTGCTGTGAAATACTAGTGACTGATAGTGACTTTCCCTGATCAATAAGATGCAGGTGAGAAGAAACCAAGAGTGCCTACACGCATATTTCCTTCAGAAGGCACCTGCACAGGAGAAAACACCCACAGGCAGGTCAGGCACAGATGGAACACAGGGTTTCATTTTCATCATAAAAACATAAACAACCCCAGATAAAGATCACAGGATCATAATTCAGGGGGATGGAAGCCAGGAGGTCCCTAGTCTTCACTTAGAGGATTCATTCTCTGTGGGTACTGAGGATTAATAACAGTGGCTAATTATTTCACTGCTGATCACAGTGTAAATCTTATCCATCGAAACTGGGTGTCTTGAGAACTAGAGGAAGATGCTACCCCCGCTAGAATATGTCTGCTGTCTGCAATAGGTTTTTCAGAATTGTGCTTACTGCAAATTCAAATCATTTCAAGCAATTCAGTCTGATGAGTTGTCTCTTAATAGTAAGTTCTTCCAGAAATGAAATTGATTTTTCTATCATGTCAATGCTTAGAGGACACAATCAGGACAGAGAACCATTCTCCTAGGCACTGCACAAGTTCCAGCAGTTACCCTCTCTGTAATGTAAGTTATCTTCTACTAATGTAAGTAGCTGTGCTAGAAAGGTGAGGTACTGAGCAGGTTCATCTTCATGGAATCACAGATTCACTTGGGCTGGAAAAGACCTTCGAGATCATTGGGTCCAACCACTAACCCAGCTCTCCCAAGGCCACTGCTAAACCCCGTCCCTAAGCTCCAGATCTCCTCAACTCTGACAGATGCCCAGGGATGGTGATTCCACCCCCTCCCTAGGCAGCCTGTGCCAAGGCCTGAGGACCCTTTCCATCAAGAGGTTTGTCTCCATGTCCAACCTAACCTTCCCCTTGCCATTTCCTCTTGCTCACTCCCAAAGCCATGGCCACATTTCTCTTGATTCAGCAGCGTGACTAACGCAGACAGTGTCTTCATTTACTGGGGGAGGACCCATCTGGAATAACAGGGGGTGGAAGGATTACAAGCTGCCAGAGTACAATGCACCGATGTAATTAGTTCTCATGTAGCTGGCCCCTTGATTTAACTAATTGCTGCTGATTCTACCCACCATCGCCAAGCAGCTCCCCTAGAAGGAAGCAGTCACTGAGGCAGATCCATCAGGGGTGAGTAGCAGTGTCCTACCCTCCCACTCCTCTGCGGGGTGAGGAGAGCAGAATCCCAGGTCCCCTGTCCCCCATGTCCCCTCCCAGGAGAGCTGATCCAGCAGGCATCATCCCCCGCTCCATCCCCGTGCCTGGGCAAGGCTGACAGATCGGGCGCTCTGCCAGCATCCGAGACACAGCCACGGTCACACATGCTGGAAGCTGAGAAAAAACGTGTGGGATTTATTTTATTTGAGGGGGGAGGATGGAGATGGGGGAGGGACTGGAAGACTTTTAAGCAGTCAAGGCCTCTGAACAGAACAAGATTGTCTGCTCTGCACTGTATTTCACGTAACTCAAGGGTGGACTGCATGCATGTGCCGTTCGTACTCAGAACCATTGTGCAGGGCAGCTCCTCCATCCCCAGTGATTTCTCCTGGCTGGGAGGCCACAGGAATAGTTGGTACCGAGCCAAAGCAGTTTAGGAATTTTTCCTGAGGGAGGGAGAAAGCAGAAAGCAAGAAGGGTTCTTCTTCCAGGGCATGACAGCCTCTCCTAAACTGTCCTGTTTCTTCCCCTCCAAACTGACTCTTTTTATATGGGAACCCTCGCCTTCCCCTCCCTGCAGTTCAGGGACAGATTACCATTAGGACAAAGTGGTCTGGCTGCTGGCAGCGCCTGGCTTTTGCCTCACAGGGCAGCCGTCACCCAGTGACAGGACAGCAGCAGCCGGGGATGCTCTGACAGATTCCGAGGGTCCTCACAAATCAGGAGAAATCCGTTACCACAGCTTTGACAGATGTCTTACACTCATCTCTGGAGCTTAGGAGGGAGCTGAGGGAGGAGGGAAAAGGAGGAGGAGGAGAGCTGAAAGCTTTTCAAAGACTATTGAAACACAGCCCTTCTTTATTTTTTTACAAACAAATCAAGGCAAGAAATGAAGTTGGGGGAAACACTTTAAACCAAAAGGTGTATGCATTTATATCTTCGCTTTAACCACAGCTTTATTTCTCTGTCTGTCTCACACCATGTTCCCATTATTGCCAGGAGAATGAACCGCACGCATGCCAAATCAGGTCATTCACAAATATAGAACCAGCGTCTGTCATTACAGATTTGCCACCCCGGCTCCGGCACATCCCTTCTGTCTATAAAAATCCCGATCCATCAGCAGGGCAAGCTCTCTGCGTGTCAGCCCTTTAACCACCACGCACCTCAGCAACCTCTGGGTATGTCCTTCCTTCAATGGGCCAGCCTATGCGTTCACAAGGATGGCAGGAGGGGGGGTGATGTCCACCAGCTCTCCAACAAAGCCAAATTCCTTCATGTGGAAATCCAGGGAGTGCTGAAGGAGCTGGGTGAGCTCTGCTAAGCCCCAAACCCACGGCCAGCTGCACCCTCTCACCTTCTTTGGAGACAACATAAAGTTGCTGATGCAGAGAAACTTCTTAGCAACTAAACCCAAGTCTTGCTGAAGTGCACAGAGACACTTGATGACTGAGGAGGGTTATTTCATATTTAAACAGAAAATCTGAAGTGAAGCAAGTCTGTCACATCACATGTCCTGAAGAATAAACTGGCCTCTCCTCTCTGGTCACACCAGCTTCTCACAGTGCTGCCCCAGCTTCGCAGAGCTCGTTCCAGAACACACAGTCGTTCTTCTGACCAGTACTGCAATTCACTGTTCATAAAAAGAGAAGAAATCACAGAATCTCATTGGTTAGAAGAGACCTTTAATATCATCAATTTCAAGCCTTAACCCAGGATTAAGTCAGACCTAAACCATGTCCGTCAGGCCCACACCNTCGTTCTTCTGACCAGTGCTCCAATTCACTGTTCATAAAAAGAGAAGAAATCACAGAATCTCATTGGTTAGAAGAGACCTTTAATATCAATTTCAACCCTTATCCCAGGTTTAGGTCAGACCTAAACCATGTCCCTCAGCCCCACACCTACATGTGCTTTAAATCATAGAATCCTTAGGGATTGGAAGAGACCTCAAAAGATCATCCAGTCCAATCCCCCTGCCACAGCAGGATCACCCAGACCAAGTTGCACAGGAACTATGCATGTTGTTCAGTTTCTCTCTGCCCAGCTCTCTAGCCTGTCACTGAATGGCAGCACAGTCTGCTGGGGTGTCAGCAACACCACCCAGCTCTGTGTCATCAGCAAACTTGCTGACAGTGCCCCCTAATCCCTCATCCAAGTCATTAATGAATAGATTGAAGAGGACTGGTCCCAGTACTGATCCTTGGGGGACTCCACTAGATCCAGGCCTCCAACTAGACTCTGTCCCATTGACCACTACTCTCTGGCTTCTATCCTGCAGCCAGTTCACAACCCACCTCACTACCCAATCATCCAGTCCACGCTGCCTCAGTTTGGCCAAGAGGATGCTATACCTCTAGAGGTGGAGACCCAACCTCTGCCCTGGGCAGACTCTTCCAATTCCCTATCACTTTGTCCAGGACATCGGATGTGCAAGCAGATTTGCAAAGATAGAAATCCGATTTTTAACTTGAAAACCTCCATGGATTTATTTGCTGTCATGGAGAGCAATTAGGCTTTCTCCAGCAGACAAAGCATCACTGCTAGACCGTCACGAATGCTTGCATCCCCAGTTCAAACAGCACAGTGGATAAAGCACTTGTTTAAGGCACTGCAGTTAAAACCTTTGTGGATTTGTAGTTTTATTTTAGAGCTCTGAGGGAGGTTTTCATTTTTAAAAGGGAAAGAAGAAAGCAAGAAGCTGTGGCAGAGGGAGCGTTTAGTGACCACAATGGGGATGACAACGTTCAAGTCTGCAGCTCTCTAAGCCCCTCTACAAATCACTTATAATCTAACAGGCAGACGTGCAGAATACAGGAGGGGAAGAGGGTGGGCAGAGGACTCGAGAACTTACTCAGTTTTGCTCCATTTCCTGAGGAAATCACAGGAGAATGGACTCTTTAACAGGGATTAAAGGGGAAGGAGCAGTAGCATGGCAGCTAAGGAGGGAGGGAAACACTGCACACGGATAGCATTACAGAAGGAGGCCTGGGAAAGGCTAATAGCAGCAGTGTTGCCTGAGGAGCAATCCCATGTATGGCCATACGTGACACAGCCTGAAGAAAGCCTTTGGGTTTCTTCCCCCCATTCCCTTCCCACGTGCCAGGAATTAATACCATGGTTGCTCACGTGGCTGTCCAGCAGTTCCTCAAGGTCTGCTACCAGGTGATCAAACCTGAGTGACAGAACCATGGACTCACAGAATTGCCCAGCTTGGAAAGGACCTCCAAGATCAAGGTTTCATGGCAGACTGCATTTGATGGGTACAAACAGGTAGCTATTTGGTTACCCATAGTCAACCACCTCCATGGGCCACCAAGCGGACTTGGCTCTAGAGTCAATGCTCAGCGCTGAGAAGAGGAAAGGAACTCCCTGATGCTCACCAGAGAAGAAAGGAACCTGAAATATGGGTGCTTTGCAGAAATGAAATGAATAAACCTCTGTAGATACAAACAGGTCACAATAACCCACCATAGCACAAGGACTCAAAGGCTGCTCTGCATTCCAGAGAGGGAATAATCCAAAGATAAGGGGAAGAGTGAAGGACAGAGCCATCAGCTGCGTCTTTGCAAGTCTGGATTTTTAGATGGCTTATCAGTATTCTCAATTCAACAAAGTACAGTAAACAACAGCAACAAGCTGTTTAAGCCAGCTGCAGCACTGTTAGGCTTCGGAAGATGAACAAACAGGCCACTCAGCCAAGCAGAGGAGCTCTTCCACCAAGCTAATTGGGTGCTGCCTATAGCCGATGGCAGATGGTCTCGGAGCAGGTCAGCATGTGGTGTCTGGGTAGTGTCTTGTATTGCATGGAAGGGAAATTCTCTTTCACATGGTTTGCTCCAGCCAGAGGAAAAATTCCTTTGTGATTTTATTGCCACGTTGCCTTCTGATCCCTGAAGGTGACAACAAATCAGCATCATTTCCGTCTAATTCATAGCAAGAACCTTCTTCACAAACACAGGGATGGCCAGGGAAAGTCTAAAATCTCTTGCTGTATCAGGCAGCTTTAGCTAACCTGCCAACACGTCTGCTTGCAAACAACCCTCAGCCTAGTACAACCTCCTCCCACTCCTCATTGTGTCCCTCAGCACTGTGATGCCACTGGGATGCCTTCCCCACAGTGCATGGCTGTGCACGTCACTGCTGCTGAGGAGCACAGTGGAGAACACATTGGTGTCTTATGTTCTCACCACCTGGCCAATTTGCCTTGACTCTGTCTCTGCAAGGATGGTTCCCAGCTGTGGGTGTCCTTGCAGCACCCTCAGAGGGTACAAAACCTTGGGGAGTAGCAGGGTATCTCTTTGCTAGGGGCTGCAAAGAAGATCCAAACTCATTTCAGATGCTAATGTTGTTCAGCCAGTGTTAGCCCAGGTCAGCAATGAACTCCTGACCTGCAGGGGAAAAACTCTGCCACCCTGTTTTCAGTCCCCTGAGCTGCTCAATCCCATGGCAATGTCATTTCTGAACCAGCGCCAGTGGAGCATGAAAGCAGCCGGCAGGCCAGAAGGTATCAGATGCTAATAGCCACTCCTCAGCAGAAGAAAGAGCCTAATCCTGGGCTTTGAAAAGCGCTCAGCCCCCGCATGCTAAAAAAGAGGGATGGAGAGCTCTCCTCAAGCGTGCCAGAGGCTGTGGGACAGCAGATGCACGTGTTACCTGTGAATATGGTTCTGAACACATGAGGAAACCTTATGTTCCCAGGCACGATTAAACCAGACCTTTATTGCAAGGACACTGCCAAAGAAGTGGCTTGTTTGAACTCAAACTCCATCAGGAACTGAGAGCACGGACAAGAAAGTAGGAGCAAGCGGCCGGATGAGGCTCTGCGAGAGAATTCAGGTTTGACAGATTTATGGGAACCTCGCTTCCATATGGATCAGTACTGCTGCCTCCAGAGCTCCAGAGGCAGCAGGCAATGGAAACAATGCCCGCTCCAGCGGATGTCTGCATGCTTAAAAAAGAACAAAACAGCCCCATATATGTGTGTTTTTTAGCAGAGGCTGTGTAAATAGAAGGGTAAGACGCTGGTGGCTTCCTCCTTCGTTTGCCACAGCAGGTCCCCCACCCCAGGGGACAGAGGACTCAGCTCTGATGTACAGCTGTGCTGGTGGGAGGAATCAGAAGAAGGAGCTGATTTACTGAGTTCTGAAACGGTGACACGCTCTGCATGGAAATGAAAGGAGAGCTATCTGGGCAGGCAGTGAGAGTGAGGCGATGGGGGGTGGCTGGGAAAAGGCAACGCCGTTATGTCTATGGTCGTAGAGTCACAAAGTCAAATGGGGTTACATGACACACACCTAGGTGAGAGTTATTGATCTTCAGTAGGTAATGGCGATGAGGATAAACTGGAGCACGGAGCACATTCCACAAAGTCCTCGGTGGGGTTTAATGCTGAGAATAAAGCTGGGAAGGGTCATGGTGCTCCTCTCCATCATCTACAACCTGGGGGGATAAACTGAAGCCAAGAATGGGCATGGGCGGTGCTCCTCCTGTTCTGAATATAGCATCTGCTGGCTTCAGAGAGGAAGGAAATTTCATTGCTCTGTCTGGATTGCTGAGTAAGAGGGGAAATCTGCAACTAAAGCAGAAGATAAAGCAAAAAAAGAGAAGAGTGGAAGAGCTTCGGTTCCAAACAGCATCAGAATCCAAGTTTTAGGAAAATGCCTCGTCTTTGCAGGGAAAAGCACTTCCTCCCTTATCTAGGTCTTTAATCCTGCCCCAGCTCCCCACCCTTGGCATCTGGCCACATCTTATCCTGCACAAAAGGAAGTGCTGCCTCTTCCAAGAGCACTTCCTCCTCCTGATTAATTCAACAGCACATCCACAGCTTTCCCTGGAGTTTCTCCACAGGAGCAGCCGAGCTAGGCTCAAAAAAAAGAACATCTCCTGCACTATACAAGTCAGAAGCCAGACACTCACAACCAGTTTAGACAAGCAGGCAACTCTGATGGTTCCTAACATGAGGCATTCCTTAAGTAATGAACCCCCAAAATTGATCTCAGTATCTCTGTCCAGTGATGGATTGGTTAAAACTCAAGACCCAGCCCTTCCCCAGCAGTGGGAAGCAAATTTCAGTGGTGCCTGAGGGGGAGGCAGAAGCTGAGCATGACGTGCTGGAGACACAATCTTCCTTTGGGATAAGAGCTGGAGTCTAGTGACAAAGTCAATACTCAGAGCTGGAGTCGTGGCTGCCAAGCTGGGATCTGCCGATTTCTGTTGGCTAAGCATTTGACGGGAGGTCTTGCACATCCCAGTGCAAGAGGTTACAGAGGTCCAACAGACGACAGCCAGTTTGGGATGAACCTCCTGAAAACCAGCTCAACTTCCCCAGAGACCTTTTTACCCTGAAGAAACTGGGAACTGCTGCAATTCTCTTAGTCAGAAACACATGGTGATGATGATCTGGTATAAACTGGGATGCAGTTATGGTTACAGAGGCCATGCAATAGGCAGGCATCCAATCTCTCCAGCTTATATAAATGGATCCCAGAGGGCAAGGAGAATGAATAACATAATTCACCAATGCATCTGCTCCAAGAAGAGAAAGTACCATGAGTTTTCCTTGCTGCAACCTCCAAAGCTGATATTTATGTCTACATGGACTGTCCAGTTTGTAACGGGGAAATCAGCTTGTAGGTGCAGTAGAAAAGTTAATGGCAAGAGGACAATAAGAATCTCCACTTGTATTTCAAGCGAGAGAAGCAGCAGCTTAGATTCCATGTCTTGAAGTGCCTGCAAGATACAACTTTAGGACTTCTTGTCCTGACAGGAAATCCAGGTAGAGGTGTGACAGCAGCACACACATCTAAACAAGGACGCAAAACCAGGGCTGGCAGGGAGAAGGAAGATAATCCACGTTTTGTAAGCATCTTCCCCTTCCTCTCCTCTGCAATTAGGTTTTCATACGGTGCTTTTGCATGCATCTCAGTCAAACATGCGCAAAGGGGGAGACCCCCGAGGCTCTAAGAGAACCCAAGTGGAACAAAACCCATAAGAATGCATATGCAAATGCTATGGTAAGCAGCATATGTTTGAGACACTGCTGAGGTCAGATGTTGATAGAAACGAACACAAACCTCTGCTTTTCATCAGGGACTGTGCTCGCTGTGCATAGTTAATATATAGGAAAATCTGGCAAAATACTGGCAGAGGGCTATAATGAAGCAGAACTGTTCCAAGAGGTTTGCGTGAAGCCCTGCTCCACCAGAACAAGCAGTTCTGTTAAATCCAAACGCTTTCCAGAATCAGGGAATATTTTAAAATTTAAGAAAGTTGGGAAGAAGCAGAAATAGAAAATGCGTGACAGACTCCAAGGAAGCTGCTCAGACATCCTGGAGGAAGCTGCTGCCTTCAGAAATCCTGCGTTTTCTTGCTGAAGGTTTTCTTGCTCTGCAGAAGGGCACTAAATCTGAGAGCCTTTAGTGAAACAGCATGTGCACCTTCAGGCCACTTCTAAGGGAACAGACTACATATAAAATACCGCAAAGAGCGTAGTTGTGCCGACTTATACAGCATATAAAACTTTCAGAACTCAGGAAGAGATAAATTAATGTGACACTACTGGAAATGAATGGAGATCTTTTGCTGCTTTGATGTCAATAAGAGGTTCTCGGCGCCTTTTCAGCTGAGGTTACGTTACATAAAGCCGTATTAAACCAGTACTTTGAACGTTCATGTGTTCATTCAGGAGAGATGGGTGGAGGCCTCCTGAAGCAATATTTGGAAGGACCGTTATCCCAAATGCGGTGCTCAAATCATTCCAGTGGCATTTTGCACTCCCCTACTAGCCAACCAGGCCTGTGACAGCATTTTAGACTGGTTTCAAAATCAGAATCCACACAAGCTCAGCCTAAGCTGTAGGTCTGATTACCGATCGCCTCTTCAAAACTGATTTTTAACTCAATGAATGGGCAGGGACAGAGCCTCAGGCAGTGCAAACCAGCATTCTTTTCATGTTCATGGAAGCACAGAGTAGTTTAGGTTAGAAAAGACCTTCAAGATCATGAAGTCCAACCATTAACCCAACTGTCCCAAGGCCTCCACTAAACCCTGTCCCTGAGCTACAGATCTCCATGACTTTAAGACGTCCAGGGATGGCGATTCAACCGCCTCCCTGGGCAGCCTGTGCCAGTGCTTGAATCTTCAGTCATTTTTTGCACCCTGGAATGGTTTTCATGGAGGAGAAAAGCCCACATCTTGGCAATTTAAGCCACAGATTTACTTTTCCATGTTAGCTTGTGCAGACTCTTCCAGCACATGTCCACAGAGCCACTTGGGATCAACAGGCCATGGGCTCAAAACCCACATTTCAGTAGAGCTGCACCAATTCACGACAAACTAAACCACCAGATTTTAAAGCCAGCCACTGGCAACCGAAGGAAATAGCTGCATGGGAAGCACTGCAGGAGCACTGCGCAGCCGGAGCACAGTGGGCTCAGGTTTATGTTGGAAAGATGGAAGATCGTTCCACTGCTCCTCTTGCCTGGAGCAATAAAAAGTTCCTGCAAAACTGAAACTTTAATTGAAAACAAATTGTAGTTGTAGTTATTTCTGGCTCACAGCAGCTCCCACAGCTTCCCAGTGCAGCCCACGACAGGTAATGGTCTTAGGTTTACTGCTGTGAAGACAGTCTTTGAAGACATTAGCCAAGGATTTCACAGTGCTGAGGCTACATGAGAGCAACCAACACAACATGCATTTCGAGAGCAAAGCAGAAACACTCTTTCTTCCTTACAGTTGCAGAAAAAGGAACAGCTGCAGTATTTGCTGCTGAGTTAAGAGCCCAGGGCCACAGGTATGAGACCCCGACTTTCCTCTTCCCTTAATTTCTCCATGCTCATCCCCCTCTTGATAGAGTCAAATCATCCACCCTACAACCCCTAAACACTAAACCATCTCCCGAAACACCATGTCTACCTGTTTGTTGAACTCCCTCAGGAATGGTGCCTCTACTCCCCTCCCTGGGCAGCCTGTTCCAAGGATTCTCTACTGTTTCTATTAAAAAGCTTTTCCTAAGGTTCAGTCTGAACCTCCCCTGGCACAATTTGACCCCATGTCTTCTATCACTTGTCACTAGGGAGAAGAGGCCAACACCTGCCTCACTACAGTCTTCCTTCAGGTAGTTACAGAGAGCAATGAGGTTTCCCCTCAACCTCCTCTTCCCCAGGATAAACAGCCCCAGTTCCCTCAGCCTCTCCTCATAAGAGAGGAGGTTTAGGAGACTTGCTCTCTAGACATGAATCAGGAAGAAGCTGGTGCAGGTAAAATGACCAGAGAAAGGGAATGTGGTTGGAAAGGAGAGGCATCTTTAGTGGAAGGAGATCTGCCTGCAAGAAAGGTAATGAGAACAGCCGCTGCTAGAGCTGGTAGAGCAGTAGCTTCCACAGTAGCACTGGCACCTGCCCCATGGGTAGAGCTGCCAGCCTTTTCAGCCCTGCGCAGCATGGAAGGATCTCCTAGCAATAGCACAAATTCAAGAGACAAATACCTCCCCATTATTCCAGCATTTTTCACACCCAAGAGGATCTTTAGCTGTGGAGCAGCAGTGGCATGGACTCCCGCTTTTTGATTAATCTTTTATACCATCTGCTCTCCCTCCACCTATCCATCATCTTGCTGCCTGAGTGATGATTACTTCAGAGTGCAAATCACCTCACATCATTCTGCCTGATAAATTATAGATGAAGGACAGGACATGGTGAGTAAGACTGAACCCAGGGACATTGTTTGAAGTCTGGGGATACGGACTGGGGCTCAGACACCCTAATGCCCAACACACTTGAAAAGAGGCAGACTCGATTAGATGGATGGGCTCCAGTGGAGTTAGTCCAGGTTTACACAGGTGTAAGTGAGATCAGAATTGGCCTCCAGGCTGTGGAAAAACTTTGCCCATTTATGAAAGGAAATTTCATGCACACGGAAAAGAGTCTAATCCTTAATTAATCACATGGAAAATAATAAAAATACGGACAAACCTGCAACACTGGCAGCTTCTCTCTGCTCTGGGATCATCTCAGATGTAGACACCTGCTTGGCAGCGACCGGTGTCAATTAATCATCTTTCAGTTGGGGTAAAAAGAATCTACTTCATTTGTTTTGGGTTGGGATTTTGTTACTCCTTACCTGCAGAAATGGAAAAAAATAAGGTGTGAAAGAATGCAGACCAAGCAAAGGGACCTGCTGACAAGAAGCACAGAAATGAGCTCTTTGCGTGGCACTGCTGAGTTCCATCCCTTCCCAGCTGTCTGTTGAGTCTGCTGGTGAGTGAAGCTGTGAGCAGCCGATACAGGAAGAGGTCAATACCCACAGCATGGAATCCACAGGCACTGTGGGCTTTAGGAGGTGAGGATGGTAATGGGTGGGAGATGCTATGTCATGGTCTTGCCATCACCCAAGTGCCAAACACAGAGGTAGAAGATGAGATTAGAAAAAATATGTTGTTGTATTGGAGAGGGAACCAGAAGCAAGGGTTCAGCATGGTTGTTAGCATCACTAATCATAGAATCACAGAATGTACTCGGTTGGATGGAACCTAAGGGACTTCCAAAAGTCATCCAGTCCAACTCCCCCAGCACAAGCCGAGACATCACTCACCAGACCAGATTGCCCAGAGTCCCATCCAACCTGACCTTGACTGGCTCCAGGGATGGGGCTTCCACCACCTCTCTAGACAGCTTGTGCTAAGGATCCCTCACCCTCAGATTCAACATCTTTTTCTTAATGTCTGACCTAAATCTGCCCTTTTCCAGCTTAAAAACTATTCCTCCATATCCTATCATTCCATGCCCTATTGAACTGTTTCTTCCCCCGTCTCCATTTCCCTGTGGATCCACAGGCAACCTTGACAAAGCCTGCCAAGGTGTTTTTCCCCTTGCTATGAAGTCCTCCACGTGCCAAGGGGCTACGCTCTACTCTTTTTTAAAGTACTTTCCAACCTTATTTTCCCCTCCTTTGGAAATAACCTCCAGAGTGTGCAACCAATTACAGAGACATGAAGTCAATCACGCTCCCCACTTTCGCCACCTGCAGCTGACCCCTGAGGATGGTGCAAGGGCTCACCAAGGGCAGACAACACATTACACACCGCAGGGAGCCAGGCAACAGCATTTTCTGCTGATGGTGCAAGGTCACAGCAAGCTTCCACCCTGCTGGGTGCAGGTGGCTGGGCTGGTCCCTCTGTCACTGTCTATGCATGGCTCTCTCAGCCAGTTGGTAATTCAGGAGGTTTTCAGAGTCTGTATTGACTTCATTATCTTCAGGCACCATCTACCAGAAGGCTGAGACACACCTTTACCACCTAACCCATCAACTACAGCCATCCATTGCAACTGACCATGGATCTACTGACTGCAGCAGGGACTTATCCCTTCCGGGTCCTTTGCCTTCTCTAACCTGACCCATTCCAAATAAATATTAACAAGAGGAGAAGAAACACATGAAGATAAAACCTTATTGATCCATCTTCCTCTGTAAACAGCAAAATCCACCTCCACCATGCAGTATTCCTAGGGGAGAAAGTACAGATGGAAGAGCACATCATGGCTGTGGCCACATCGACCGGCTGCCCAGGGAGGGGGTTGAATCGCCATCCCTGAATGCGTTTCAAAGTCATGGAGAGCTGGAGCTCAGGGATAGGGTTTTGCAGTGGCCTTGAGTTGAATTGAAGCCATTAATGCAAACCACTATATCCTTCAGAACCGATGGGAGGTAGAGAACAAGGAGAGGAAGGACCCACCAGGGCAACAGGGGCTTGATTCTGAAATCAAAGCAGCATGTGCTCTGGCATTATGCTTCCCTGGGAAGGAAAAGTGGGTATTTGGGGATACTCTGACGATATTTAACACTACTCTGAGAGAACAAGGGAGGCTTTCTGTGTCTAATCACATGGGAGAGATCTGGTCCTACATCCTGAAATGCTTCGCATAGTAGTTGCCTCTAATGGGATATCCACAGGCTACAATTAATGTCCCTTATTGCAATCCCCCTCAAAGCCTGGCTTGTACCACTTAGAAGAAAACAGTGAATAAGAAATAAAACCAAGTAGCTGCTTTCTTACAATTCTCTTCCTTGTGCCCTCAGTAAAACGTCCAAACTAAGAATACGTGACGGATATGGCTAGCTGAACATCAGGCTCGTGTTTTCTGGAATAATGGAAACCAGCCTATCTGAAAATATTCAGACTAAGTGGAACACGTTTCGAATTTTGCAGTAGATGAAGTTCTCAATGTATTTTTGTTTGAAATGCCACTCAGATGGTTTTAGTTTTCTTACTGAAGAAAAGGGAAAAAAAATAAATACGGATTTCATTATTTAAGCTTCTGGTATCCAAAACTGCCATAAAGAGTCAGCTGCTAAGGCCCTGCGTTGCCAGCGGTTTGGGACCTGAGCCAGAATCACACATTACCATAACAAGTCTATCCCTGCACAGGACAGGATGGAATGGTTCAGTTTGAGCAAACATACTGGTCTTTCATGCCATAAAATGTTAAAGAAAACCCCATCCCTGGCTTGCAAACACCAGCCCACTGTTATGGAGGGTCTCACACAGACATCTTGTTCACCCTGATGAGCTTCAGGGCAGGGAGGTTTGGATGCTCTGGTTGGAGGGAGCAGGTTTTGTCACATAGGATTTTTGCATCGGCTATGGATTGCTGGTCCCAATAGGTTCAGCATTCCTTCCCCTACTTGTTTGCAGCAGCTCTACACAGGGTAGAGTTTCTCAAAGCCTGTGTTTTAATAGAAAAAAGGCCCATGTCATGTTGAGTTATGTGGGCACCAAGGCTACCCATGGGGTTTTTCAGCTTGCTCTTATTTACTGAGAATAGCCCATGGCATCCTAGTGCGTTCCTCACGAAATTAATGTAAATGCATCTATCTTTTTCCAACCCGGGGAAGGATGAAGCTTGCCTGTGGGACACTTTCTTCTGGAGAATAGTGCTGCTGTTATAGACTCTGTTGAATGAGAGAGTCCAAGATGTGTTGTGCATTAAGCCCTTGATCTGGCACGGGGAGATCATTTTGCTGTGCCTCTGCGCCCTGTGGCCACAGCCTGGCTCATGCAGATGACACGCTCCTCCTTGCTGACAGCTTTATTCTCCCAGCAAAGTGAAGCTGTCACAGGAGGCCACTGAGGGGGAAGGAGCAGGGACTTCTCAGGTGGCACCGGGCAGAGTAAGACAGACAAGAGCTGTCTGCTCCCCCATCACATGGGAGCCAGTCTCAGGAGAGGCAGGCACTGAATTAGCAGAGACCTCATCTTTCAGTTCATGTTCCCTAATGCAGGATCAGTGGGGCATAAAGTTTCTATTATCTATGTTTTAATAATGGATGAACCTCCCCTCCTCCTGCTCCTAAAAGCCCTATGTATAACCCCACTCCAAGCAGATGATGCAGCTGGTCCTTTGTTTGCTGGGCTCCCTCCAGATGGGTACCCAGTGCCACCTGAGCTGAGTGGGTTCAGGGAACATTTTGGTACTTGCATTTGATTTCAGACAGCAGAGGCTTCCCCTTCTGAGCTCAGCTTTGTCTAAGGGGGCTCACTTTGCATTTGGGTCAGCCCTGAGGATAAAATCTGTGCTCCTGAAGCTTCTGCATTATCAACTTGGCCACCACAATTATCATTTAGCTATTGATCAACTATCAAGGATGCCAGGGAGTGTTATTATTCCTCTGGGTGACAGAAGTCCGCTCAGACAACAGGTCTTCAGTTCTGGATCTTCCTATCTAGCTCAATTCAAATGATTTCCTGCCAGGCTGCAGAAAGATGGGCACTGAAGCTGTGACCGTGAAGGGCTGGTCACCCTTTATGGCTGCTTTTATCAGCATCAGAACACTCTGTCCTATGATACAGTTCATTCAGTGGTCCAGGTTATTATCCAGTGGAAGAAAAATTCATGGAGAGATTGAGCAATTCATTGCTATTTCACAAAAAGAAAATTCACAGAATCATCGATTGGCTAAAGTTAGAAGGGACCTTAGAGATCATCTACGCTAACCTCCCTGCCGTGGCCAGGGATGCCTCTCAGCTAGATTGGGTTAATTATAGGCAAAGTTCTTATATGCACAGTTTTGACTGAAGAAGAAAGGAAAAATCCAACTCAAAGCAGGCACAGAAGCACGGGGAGTTGGAATAAAGGTGTTAAGGTTGCCTTGTGGAGAATGGAATGTGAGGTGGGAAAGCACCAGAAGGAGCGACAGAAGGTTTTGCTGGCACCCAGCTCTGCAGGTCATCAAAATCACTTCACATCCACATGCGGCTTCTGAGGAGAACCAGGTAGAGAAAACAATGAGCTGCCTGAAAAGAGGGAAAGCAGTGAAGAGATCATGATGAAAAAGATGAACAAGGCTGGAAATTTAAGACATCCAGACACAGAGATTAAGACTGTGACTAAATTCTGATGACTCACAGGTAGGAAAGGATGGAGAGGTGAAAGGTTCTACGCAAGAAGGGGAGTGTGATCATGTAAAATCAGCCTAGTTTAGATTAAAACCACCTTCTTCCTCTGTAAAGTCTAACCTGGAGCTCTGCTACAATGGTGACTCCATTTGCTACTGAACAGCAGTACTGAACACTGGCTGCTCAGGCAAAACTTGAGATCAAGTAGCACTTTGGGTACATTTACAAAACCATTTCTGGATGTTTTGAAGCTTGTTCAAGTATTTATGTAGGAAAACTTCAGCCTCCATCACTGCTTGTTGCAGGGAGGTTGGACTTGAGAGGTCCATTCCAACCCAATTCATTCTATGATGTTGTGGTTCTGCTTTTCAAGGGAAAAAACACACCAAAGCTGGCACGGATGTCACAGCCCTCACCTGGCACAGAAACGCAACAGAGAAAACAAGAGGTGGTCTCTGTGCCAACTGCTGCTAGTTTTGTACCACCTTCAAGACCTGCCTGGCTGTGTTCCTGTGCGACTTGGTCTAGGTGATCCTGCTGTGGCAGGAGGATTGGACTGGATGATCTTTCGAAGTCCCTTGCAATCCCTAATGATTCTGTGATTCTATGATTATCATGGGATGAATAGTTTCATGCAGGGCTCAGGAATGTCTTCCATATCCCAGTTAAGGTGAGGATTTCAGCATTTGTTCTTGATTACGGGGCTAAGCTATAAACCTCAACATTCCGAGGCTCCAAATTCACTTCTTTATCTTGAGCCATGCATCACCCGACCAAAATCCTCTGACTGCTGCCCTAACAGCTGTGGGTTTCTAGGATTTACAGTCCTTTTCCTGAGGAAAAAACCAAAACATTTTCTACTTAACAGTTCATCCCAATCCCACAAATGAAACTCATGTATTCGCTTCAGAAATGTCAATCAAGAGAAGAATGATAGAGACCTGCCTTGGTTTCCAGTCCAATCTCTATGACAGAGGATTAATCGATAGCCTGCCGTTCCCAAAGCACGCTGCAGAAATCACATCCAATCTTCTGACTCTTGGGCAAAAACAGATCGTACACAGTCGATTTTAATAGTGAAATGGCTTCACTTATCTCTTCTAAACGAGATTACAGTATCGGGGGAGCTCAGCGAACACCGAAATCCAGCTCCTCTCAAACAAAGCAGGACAGAAGGGAAATGGCACGTGGCCAGCAGGAGATGTTACAGCCTCATCCCATCTGTACTTGAAGAAAGCGACCTCCTTCCCTAGGCCATTGGACATGTCCCAGAGAGACTGTCAACAGTAAGGTCTAGACAGAAATCCTCCCTCTTCAATTCCCAGAGCTTCCATTTGCAGTGAAGCAAATGTGACAAGCACTGGATAAATGGGAAGAGGGTTCTAGTATAAAGTGCAAACTTAGGTTGGTCATCCCCTCCTCCTCCTCCTGCTGGAAAACCCTACACAGCTGTTCAGGGGGAATGAAAAAACTTCAGCTGTCAGTTACAGCTGAAGGCACAGCACCTCGTTCTTCTGGCAGATGCTGGTACCTGCAGTCATCTGCAAACACAGTTAGAAAAAATAAAACCACCTAGACACACCGTGTTCTCTGCTTTAGTAATGGCCTTCACAAGCATGTTTCGAGTGACTTCCACTGGTGACCTTTCGCAAGGTGCTCTGCTCATGGTCTGTCAGTGGGTGGACCAGCTCTTCACCCATTTCTCCATCCATCCATCCATCCATCCATCCATCCATCCATCCATCCATCCATCCATCCATCCATCCACTAGGAACAACTGACTAGGTTCACGTTTCCAGTGTGACCAGCTGAAGAATTTCACAACGACAAACCAGAGCAGGGAGCCTTCCTGGGTTTTCCTTGTTCATTTTCTTTCAGCAGCAAATGACAGGAAAAGGCTTGTCTTGTATTTTGTTGCCTATACACTGTGACGTGAGGCCTCGAGTCCTGTGTTCAATTCTGGGCCCCTCATTCTAAGAAAGACATGGAGATGCTGGAACAGGTCCAGAGCAGAGCTGCCGAGCTCATGAGGGGTTTAGAGAATCAGTTCTCTGAGGAGAGGCTGCAGGAGCTGGGTAGGTTGAGTTTGGAGAAGAGGAGGCTGAGGGGGGGACCTCCTTGCCCTCTACAACTCCCTGAAAGGAGGTTGTGGAGGGGCGGCTGTTGGCCTCCTTGGTGCCTGCTGACAGAAGCAGGGGCACTGGTCTGCAGTTGAGGCAGGGGAGGGTTAGATTGGATCTGAGGAAGAAATTCTTTCTCGAAAGAGTGGTTTGGCACTGGTGGGGCCTTCCCAGGGAGGTGGTGGAGTCCCCATGCCTGGAGGTGTTGAAGAACCGTGTAGCCATGGTGCTTCACACCCTGCTCGAGTGGCAGCAGGGTGGGGGTCAGGTTGTGTCTGTCAGTCTCTCAGGGAATGAGAGTTTTTGTTGGGGTGGGGACGGTTGGACTGGGGATCTGGGAGCTCCTTTCCAGCCAGGATTATTCCGTGATTCTGTGTGGTTCTGTAAGTTCTTGGGGAAGATGCAGTTACTATCGAAGAGGACTCTTGAGGAAAACCCTGCCTGTCTCCCTGTGAATAGGTGCCAAGTAAGAAGTTTAGTGGAGACTTTTTCTCAAGTGAGACAAAAGTTAGTGGTTTAGGCAATCAAAAACCCCAGATTTAGCTATTTTCATCTACACAGATGAGTAGGAGAGGTTTGGTCCTTTCCAGCCGTAATGAGTCCATGATTATTTTTTTATTTACCACTACAGCATCGACTTGGCTGAGTTTGTCTGTGTCTCACAGGAGAGATATCTTGCTCTAATGTTGCAGAACTAAGTACTTACAAAATTGACTTGGAAAAATCAGATGCTTGGAATCTATAAATTCTGAGCCCTTAGACAACTCAGTAAGAGCCAAAGCCAAATAACTCAGTTGTAAATCATTTCCCCCATCACTTAAGCCTCACCTCCTCAGGCTTTACCCACATGTTTTGGCACACCAGTGGGTTCAGATAAAACTAAGTGGGATGATCAGGCTTCTTGCAGTTAAACTGTACTCCAAGAACCTACATCTGCTGTAGGCTTGGCCTTGTGACTCCAAATGTTTGTCCAGTGCAGGGATGTTGGACAACTACCCAGAATTTTTATAAGAGGTGACTGCCTCAGGAGTGGATGGAAGTCCTCTCAAGCAGGAGCTGTAGACTGTTCTTTCTTTTCTCAGCAGCCCAGGAACAAGAGGACAACTTCTCGAAGCTCACAGCCTCGCTCAGTAGACTACAACTCTCTAGAAAGTCTCGGGGAGTTATGAGTGTGCAATAATTACATGGCTGGGACTTCATAAAGAGAGCAATAACATTAGTAAAGCAGCAGGGCTAATTTGCTATTCAGGGAATATCTTTTTTTCCTAAGTCATATTTAATTACTATCCTTGTTTCCTTGCCCACCACTCTTTCCCCCCGCCCTCCCCTTCCTCTCTGAAGTGCTGTGGAATTTCGATGCTGAAGGAGAAGCTGATTATGCTGCACGCTGGCACCGAGCTGTCCAGGCTCCACACAAAAGATCATGAATAGGCAGGCGTATACTTGCTCTAAATATAGTTCAGACGCTACTTAGGCATTTAGAATCAAAGATCTGCTACTAGCAACAAGTCCTCCCGAAGCGTGCGATTTGGCATGCCTGGAGCTGTTAAGTGGATGCAGGCAACAAAAAAAAAAACCCCAAAAAACTGCTGAAGTTATGGGGAAAGAATATGAAGGGTGCTAATTGCCATCTGCCAATGCCTCAGGGGAAAAAAAAAAGTCTTTGCGATAGACTTTCAGCCTGGGAAAATGTAATAGCAGCAACAACGTGTTCGCAGGAGAACACACTGAACAAAGCGAGGAGCGCTCAGACCTCAGAGACACCTGGCAGCGCAGGGAAATGCTTCTGTGCTATAAATCAAACATCAGTGCTTCTCCTCCACTGGGCATCTGGTACTTTTTCTTCTTGAGGGCCTGTAGTTATAAGGTTTCCCCCTCTCTGAAGTAATAATTGGTGAAACAAGAGAAAAGATGGGCTGTTTCTGACAGCAGCTTGTGCTGGTATGTCTTCCTCCACAACTGAGTCTGTAGTGGACAAATGGATCTGAATGGGATGATGTTCTATACCGGTCATACCCCTCAGCTCTCACAGCTCCTCTCCTGCTTTTACTCAGTGAAATCAGAGTATTTCAAGCTGTCCAAAGTGTCTTTGCTAAGAGGGATTGGCCTTTAAATTAATGGGTAGGGGTACTACCCTTTCCTTGTGGGAACTGGTGGGTTCCTCGCTTTCCTGGCTGCATATATATCCACTCCAGGGTGTAGAGTTCAGTAAATGGATGGACTTGACCTTGAAGATCTTTTCCAACCTAAGCAATGCTATAATTCTACGACTTTATGAAAGGAAAGAGAAGGAGATCAACTGGGGCAGTTCACCAGGTGTTTTTCCTCTTAAAAGATTAGAGGTTGTCTTGGTCTATCGCATGAGGAGATGTTCACAAATGTAGAGGACAGTCACCTCAGCTGTCACCCTTGACTCCCAGAAATGGTTGTGTTGGGGTTTTCATGTATTACACGTAATGTGGAACACCAGCTCCAGAAGTACAAGGGATTTCCTGGGTGGAAATACACTCGTGCTCTCAGGAGCACCCACGCAATGATTGCCATGACTTTGGGGCTGCCAGATTGACTTGACCACTAAGTGTGATGCTTTTTCACTGACATCCTTAGCAGATGTTCATCAGGACAGTCGCCCAACAGATGGCTCGGGCACTGTTTCCAGGCAGAAACTCAGAAACCTTAATCTTTCTGGGATTGATCACTTGGGAAGCCATAGCCACACTGCATGAAAGCATCACACAGTCATGACTACCTGCATTCAAGTGTCTCAAGTCCTCGTGAGCTCCAGTGCCATCCAGCACGAAAGCCAGCAGATACCTGCTCTTGATGTACAGTCATCCCTGATCCAGTTGAAACCCTGGAGCAACTAGAACAGCCCTCAACCCTGGAGCAAGCAAAATGACCCCAGAATAAGCCCATATCTGGCCAACCACGAGAGGGAGACAAGCCCACATGCTTGGCCAACAGTAGCCCTAGCTGCTTGGGGGACGTTTCCCGAGGTCTGGTTGTGAATTTAGCTGATGGCAAATTTTTGACAGGGTGGAGAAAATCCTGCCATGGCAGCAGGTCTCACAACCCACTGGTTGTCTTAGTCTCCAGAGGCAGCCAAGCCATGTAAGAACTGTCCTACTGTGATACTGTCCAAAGGAGTTGGAGGAAACAAAGACATAGTGGGTTTTTTCCTGGACCCAGTTTGGAAGGTACTTTTCACCTTCAAGCTGCAGGGCAGGTTGGTTACACTGGAATTATCAGGCAAAAGCACATTTGTTGGTCTTATCTGACAGCTGTCCCAGGTTTCTCTTGACTGAAGGAGTGGGGTTCATTGGGCAAGAAAAACAACAGAGGCTGTCTGTTGGGACGTTCAAACACCCTGGGGATGAGTGTCACATAAAGGCTGAGATAGATCAGATTAGATAAACAGGGTCAGATCACAGACTGTGGAAGAAAAGTGAAGATCTGAGGCAGGCCTGGGAAACAGCCTAGAAAATACCCCAAGTTCCAGCCCAGCTGGTGCTCTATCAGCACAGAAAAACTCGTCGTAGAGTAAGTCTGGATCTAATGATGCCTACTGCATCACTAGAAGAACTCATGCTTCGTGATGTCTCTCCAGCTCAGTGAGGCTGAGGAAAGACTGTTGGGAGGACAGGAACATCTGCATCTCACATATGAAAATGGCACCTGAGTTGGAGAAAGCAGCTTCCAGAGACAGCACAGCAGCCCTGTGTGTTTCCTTAAGTGAAGGTCTCATGGGCTTTTTGTAAGATGGTGATACAAGGGTATTCCTAAAGCTGATTTGAGCACTGAGGCCTCTGTTCTGCATGTGGTTGCATTTTACACCTGGCTTGGCAAGCAGGTGTGATGCTTTTTTTACTGGTCTCATGACACTTAATCAATGGCTTTGTCACCTGCGGATTAAGTTCTTGCAAAGCATTGTAAAAGGCTGTTAAATTCATCCATCGTTCAGAAACACCTTTTAGCACCTGATACTGCCATCACACCTTGTTTCACAAGGAGCATCTCGTATAGTCATGGTTTGGAGGCTTTCTGTGCTTCTGCTGGTTCCTAAGGTGAAATGGCAGCCCAGGACACTGACGCAGAAGCTGCTGTTGTATTATGAGAGCAAAGCAGTTCATGGAGGGCAATAAGTTCAGAGAGTATCAGGCTTGCTTCCACCAAGACCCAGCTGGAATCCTGTCCTGCTAGATGACTTTTTCCAGACATGCAAGTCAACAAAAGATGGCAACAAAACTTGAAAAGCTGGCAGGTAAGAGAAAGGTTTAGGGACAGCCATGCACAGATGAAGATGACAAGTCAACGTTTAAATATGATGAAAGATGCCTACAGGCGTATTCTCTAGGCATAAAGATGAAGGGCACATCCCGTCTGAATGCTCATATGTAGGTCACTGTGCTGGTACATTGAGATGGGTTCAGGAAAAAGCCAAGGAAAAAAAACCATTAGGAAATAAATCTAGTTAGAAGATAGATGTGGCTCAATCTATTTAGCTTGAAATAGTGGGGAGGGTGAGAACAGTCGATAGCCACAAAGATATTTAGCAAGAAAGGCCTCAAGAAGAAACTGTGGCTAGACACAGCGGCACCAAAATTAAGGGCCAAACTTCAGAGGCAAATTTTTACACCCTGAAATTTCTAAACAAAGCCTCAAACTCCAAATGGACTGTACTGAACATTAAACACTGGGTTGGTGTTGAAAGACTGCAGAGGAGGAACTCTGTAACTTCTTTGAGTAGCCTGTTCTTCTCAAAGTGAAGAAGTTCTTCCTCGTGTTCAGATGGAACTTTGTGTATTTCAGTTTATGTCCCATCACTGGGCACCACAGAAAAGAGTCTGGTCCCATCCTCCTGACACCCACCCTATAGATGTTCATTGTTGCTGTGGTGTGAAGAAGCCAGGTATGTTGCATGTGTGAGCTTACAAGTTAATTAAGACAGGTCAAGAACAAGAAGACAGGCACATTTCCTGTCATTGTGGATGGAAAACAGAACCCCTGGGCAAAGGCAAAGACAAAATATGTGGTGGATGGAAGGAACCTGTGGAGCTCTCTCCAACACAACAGTGTCCATCCCAGCCTCACACCTTTAAGGCTGATGGGCAGCCTGTTCTCCTGCCTAGCAAGTCAAGACCTCCCATGCTCACAGGTCTGCCATTCCTCACCTCTCTGATGCCAACACTTCTTTGTACCATCTCCTGGGTTAGGGACACTGCCCCTACAGAGGAGACTGCAAAGCACAGACAGACACTGCTCCTCCACGGCACCTCAGTGCTCTCAGAGCACATTCCACCGTGCTCCTGAGGCTCCTATTTATGCTGCATTACTCTGAATCATGCAAACACACTGGATCTCCTCCCTCCCACAGCACACGTTACATGCAAACTGTTTCAAGACGTTTGTTAATGCAAGTGGAATTTTTAGAAGCTCAGTGCAAGGGCGGTGTGTGCTCCTCCAGCACACGAGCTGCTTATCAATCATTTAATTGGGATGTCTTGGTCTTCACCCAGATGGTCCCTTTCAGCAGATAGCATTGTGTTTTAAAACTTTGGATAATTACAGGCCTGTAAATGGAGAGTGGAAGATTTGTTGGCTGCAGCCAGCTCATCTTTCTTCTGTAACAGCCGCATTGTCTAGTCATTGCCTTCTTCACAATAGGAAGAGCTCCATGCAAATGGAGACACCCGTTTAAAGACCCTCCTCAGCTGGGTAAACAGTAGCAGGAGCCTAGCTGATAGTAAGTCCAGAAAGGATTAAAATCTATCACTCACTCTCACTCTGCTGTTTTTCTTTCCACCTTCCCTGGGCACGAGAAGTAGGGAAAAGGGAAGGAACTTTGCATCTCTGCTGCTCCATTAGCTGATTTAAAACATATTTAAACGCTGTCTACAGCGGCCGACAATACCCTGTCAGCACTTTGCTGCTTTTTTTCCCCTCTTTTTAAACAAAACCAATTAACCAGATTCCCGAGGGAAACGAGCCCGTCTTTTCTCTGCTCTTTCCCTCCGTAACGCAGCAGTGAAATCGCAGCTTCAAGCAGGACTTGGGCATTTGCACCAGCTCAGCTCAATCAGAGTCTCCAGACCCTCCCTGCTGCCTTCTCCCTTGCTCAGGGGGGTTGTAGCACCCTCCCACCCTGGGCATCAGCAGCAGCTTGGTGGAGCCACTGATGCTTGGTGTGAAGCCACCACTGCATCACGTTGTGGTGCAGAGGGACCATCCCCCAGCCGGCTCTGAAGTTTAAAAATTACCTTTGTCAGAAGGGAAGATGAATCTCTAAACTAATTGATGGGAGGCAAAAGCAGAGTGCTGACGCGGCGTGAGGCTTTCAAACACCGAGAGAATGCATCCAAGTCGAACCAGCTGCTGTTTGGACCCTGCCCATCCTCCAGATAGAGGGAGGTCTGGCACCCCGGCCATGCTCGGGGCATCTCAGTTAACAGGAAACCTTTAATTCCAAGAAACCATCACAAAATAAACATCTCAGACACCCAATAAACATCTCAAAAATACAGGACCATGCTGCCAGCCTTAAAGAAAACTCTGAACTCCTTTCTTTCCGAGGTTTAATAATCCAGGAAAAGCAGAACGGATGCAAAGCCCTTTTTTATCATTTTGCAAAGCAGATTTTTCTCATTTCCCATAAGATCTGAGGGATAAAGAGCAGGTTGTACCCTACAAGTCAGAAGGAAAGCACTTCTTTCACCATCTCCCATCTCTATGTGTGACTGAACATATTTAGAAAACACTCACCTGTAAAAACATCCACATAAAAGATTTAGCTCTCCCTGGGATCCTAAGACGAGAACGCCAGGAACCTTCCTGCAAAACCACAGGACAACGAGAATCAACGGAGTTATTTTTAAGGTTAAAGAAAACACAGGAAAACTGGAGGGGATAAGAAATAAATTAACAAAAAACCCCATCCCTTTTGGTGCCTTTTCCACGTTATTTGGTTGTTGATGTTTGGGAGCATATGCAACATTTACAGGCTTCTTGCCACTTCTGCAGAAGGTTTTAAAAGCACATTTTTCACATTTTTTTCCCTCCCATTTGAGACACAGTGAGAACAGGTTACTTAATTTAGGAGATGATTTATTCAAGAGCTTAGAGATAGAGCTATGAGTTAACAGCAGCGTTTAAAAGGCAATGAAATATGCCCAGAAATGATATCGTGGGGCTGGCTATGAGAACATTGACAGCATTTTTCTATTCAAGTTCCCTTCAGGAAAACCTTCTCGGCAAAGCTACAAGCACACATTAGCAATAGGTGGCTTTTAAGGCAACAGTTCGCCAGTTCACCAGAGAGGTACTTCACAAGGCTTGAAGCATATGAGTAACTGCTCTGAGTCAGTGTCACACAATGCTCCCCGCTAAATTTAGGCAGCAACTGGGTTACAGGCTCAAAGAGTTTCAAAGTTTTCGGAGAAAAATCTCTTCAGAGAGTTCTCGGAGAAAACTCTCTTCAGAGAGTTCTCGGAGTGACCTCTTTCTGTCTGCTGTCACAAGTGACCGCGTTGACTCCACCACTGAGCTAAGCTTAAGGGTTGCTCCAATCCACGGGTTCCTGCACGGCATTTATCTGAGCAGCATCTCGTTGCCTCCCACCAGTGTATGAAGCAACATGACTAACATCAGTCACGTATCTGCTCCCATCATCTTTTCCCTGAGGTAGAAGAGCTCGTAGGAGAGTGTTTGGTTTTAGACTACGTGTGCTTGTGCACGAACCTACACGTGCCAAGCTGTTAGAGAGAAACACAGAGCATTAGGAGCAAACTGCAGTGATTTCACAGAATCACAGAGTCCTTTAGGTTGGAAAAGACCTTCAAGATCATCGATTCCAACAACCCTTAACCCAACTGCCCCAAGGCCACAGCTAGATCCTGCCCCTGACCTGCAGAGCTACACAACTGTTAAGCTTGGCCAGGGATGGCAATTCAACCCCCTCCCTGGGCAGCCTGTTCCAGGGCCTGAGGACCCTTTCCATCAAGTTTTTCCCAATTTCTCTACCACGTCAAGGACTTAACAGGAGCTTTTGCAGACTGTGGCTCTCGCTGTATTCCTTAACCTGAAAATAACCGCTGGGTTACCTTTTGTGTGGTTTCCTGATTACAGCAACTTTATTACTTTATTTATTCTTATTTTCACTGATAGAGGAAAAAGGAAAGTCAAGATTCCCCTGCTATTGTTCCTGATTAAGCTATTTGTTTATGTAACATTGGAAAACCGAACCAAAATCAACCGGAACAAACAAGCTGCTCCAAGCTGCTTTCTCCTTCATCTCAGGAATCACATTTAATTTACTCGATTTAAACAGACACGCTTTGCTAGGAGGAGTAACACACTGGATTTCGTTCATGGCACATGTTAAATGAAACGAGCTCCCTGCAGGAGGAACAAAACCCAATATTTATCTAAAAACAAAGGGGTTTATTATTGTTGCTCCATCAGCTCAAACAGCAGCGACTTTAAACAAACGTCGCATCCACATCACTCACTATTTATAAAAGGGTGAAGTTTGCCCTAATAGACAACTAATAAAATCAAATCCCTTTGCTGGCCTGATCCTCAAACATCTTTTTTTGTGTTTCCTCAGGGATTAGGCAGCTCTAAAACTAAGGGAGAATATTTTATTTCCATTTGAACAGAGTAATGCTGGACTCATAACGTCTGCGACTGAGATGGTGGATAGTTAATGTGCAATTAAGTAACTTGTTAATAGATCAGAATTTTATCAATAGCAGCTGTATTTACTTTAATTTTACCCCAAAGGGTTAAGATGTAAAACAAGCTCCCAGCTAGCTCTGTTCTAAGGAGCTTTTGCAGACTGCAGACGTGCAGCCATTCTCTAGAACGATGACAGCTCATTGCTCACCCACATTTTAGCCTGGGCTCTATAAATCTTACACTGATACAGCTCTCTGTATCTGAAACATCCTGAGATACAATCACAGGAAAGACCCTGGGATAAAAAGAAAACTGGGAGAATCTCAGAAAAACTTGCTGTTCTCTAGCACCAGTGAGGCAGCGTTCAGAGGACACAGGGGTACCAAGCTAGTCAGAAGCTTCTTATGTAACAGTAGGATGAAGGGTCGTGGTTTGAAGCTGAAAAAGGGTAGATTTAGGTCAGACATCATGAAAAAGGTCTTCAATCTGGAACAGGTTGCTTAGAGAAGTAATCATAGAATCATTAGGGATCGGGACTTCAAAAGATCATCCAGTCCAATCCCCCTGCCACAGCAGGATCACCGAGACAAAGTCACACAGAAATGCATCCAGGCGGATCTGGAACATCTCCAGAGAAGGAGACTGCACAATGACTNTCAGCCTTTCCTCATCAGGGAGCTCTTCTCCTTCCTTCATCATCTTTGTTGCTCTACACTGGACACCCTCCAGCAGCTCTCTGTCCTTCTGAAACTGAGGGGCCCAGAACTGGAGACATTCAAGGTCAGGCTGGATGAGGCTCTGGGCAATGTAGTCTAGTGAGTGCTGCCTCTGTTTGTTCTAGGGGGGATGACCTTTGGACATCCCTTCAACCGTATGATTCTATGATTCCCTGCTCCTCACAGGCCTGGCCTCAGCTCTCTCCAGGCTCACCTTCATGGTGGACACTGATAACCAGGGATAAGCAACCCTCAAAAAGCCCAGATGCAGTTTGGTAAGTGTCTGAAAGTTCAGAAACCAGCCTGGAAACAGTGAGAAGAGGCCGTCCTGGGAGGCAGCCAAATATTCTCCAGCGACGCCAGGCTATAAACACTTCAGGAACAGATTCTCACGGTGTTTTGGTGTGTTTGTTTCTCATCCTGGCTGGCTGGGGAAGTAAAGTATCACAAACACAGAAGGACTCAGGAATAAATCTGCAGGTTTTTTTTTCTCTGGTCTTGTGTGGCTTGTCAGCAGGTTGGGAGCTCTGCAATCAGCTAGTGAGATGAGGGCACATGGGGGAACGATCACGGAATCAATAAGATTGCAAAAAACCTCTCAGATCATCAGATCCAACCTTCAACCCAACACCTCCAGGACTACTAGACCATGTCCCAAAGGGCCACATCTTCTCACCTTTTGAACACCTCCAGGGATGGGACTCTGCCACTGCCCTGGGCAGGCTGTTCCAGTGTCTAATTGCTCTTTCACTAAGGAAATTGTTCCTGATTTCCAATTTGAACCTGCCTGGTGCAGCTTGTGACTGTTTCCTCTGTCCTGTCAGTAGCTATCTGGGAGAAGAGACCAACAGCAGCCTCCCTACACCTCTTTCAGGTAGCGGTAAAGGGCAATCAGGTCTCGTCAGCCTCGTCTTCTTCAGGCTAAACAAACCCAACTCCCCCAGCCTCTCATCATCAGACGTTCTCCAATCCCTGAACCAGCTTTGCTGCCCTTCTCCACTCCAACACCTCAGTGTCTTTCTTTTATACTGTGGTGCCCAAAACTGGACACAGTATTCAAGGTGTGGTCTCACCAGTGCTGAGCACCGGGGCACCATCACTTCCTTATTCCAGCTGGCCACTCTTGCACAGTTCCACTCCAAAATGGGTGACTGCTCCCTTCCATCCTCCTTCTCAACTTGTGTTTCATCCAACCCCTCTCCAGAAGGGACCTCAAAAGATCCTCTAGTCCAACCCCCAAATGCTGGAGATGCCAGAGGTTCTTCCTGGGGAAGGACATCAAGTAGAAAGATGAGGACCACTGATGATGGCATTGCCCTGCTTCTATCAGTGCAACCCACCCGTGGGGCTTCACTCTCAGCTGCTTTCATCGCCCACTCTCGGCACAACTGTCACCTCCTGGGCGACGTACAAGTGGTTTCGGGTGCCCAGGTCCTTCATCCTCTGCCAGGAACCCAGCAGAGGCTGAGGGTAAACACCCGGTGATGATGGCAGCCACCCATCACTTCTGCCAGGAGACTCTCCCCTTCAAAACAAGATGCTAATCTCTGCCGCCTCTTCAGCAGCGAGCGCTCGAGCTCACGGGTGAGAGGAGCTGTGGTGGGGTTATTTATAGCTGCAGCAGCTTCCGCGACAGCAAATAGTAACAGCACAACGTGAAACCGAGCCAAGCACAAGCATTTCTCATTGAAAAATACCATGACAGCTTGTTTATACTATCGTAGGAGAAAGGACGGTGGAAACTAGTGGCGGCGGCAGCAGGTTTCTCAAAGGGCAATGTCTCGGGTCAGGTTGTTGGCCCTTGTTTGGGGCACCCGCTGACACTCTGCTGCGGCAGGAGTCCAAGCTCTCACCAGCCGCTGAGCGGCAAATCCCAGGGTATGCGTGGAATGGCAATTCAGGTCTCTTGGGATGGATCTGCTGCCCTAAAGAGCATTGTCATGAGGCTACGGGGCACCCAGAGGGTCTCAATCCTGGTTCTGGTGGGAAGCCACCTCAGACACAGCAGCTGCTGCTCATTCCTGCTGCCCACAGTGCTATCCACACACAGGAGCAGCCCTGCCTTAGATCAAGGATGCTCCTTAACTGCATTTGCAGGTAGGAGGTTGCTGCCACATCTTGTCCAGCCATCTGAGGACCCCAACAGAAGGAGGATGAGGACAGGACTTTCCAATGCCTGAAAGGGGCAGTCAGAAGGCTGGGGAAAACTGTTCACAGGGGCAGGGAACAACAGGATGAGGGGTCACGGTTTGAAGCTGGAAAAGGGCAGATTTAGCTTAGACATCAAGAAAAGGTTGTTGAATTTAAGGGTGGGGGATCCCTGGAACAGGCTGCCTAGAGGGAGTGGTGGAGGCCCCATCCCTGGAGCCATTCAAGCTCAGGCTGGATGGGGCTCTGGGTGATCTGGTCTGGTGAGTGACGACCCTGCTTGCTGCAGGGGGGTTGGACTAGATGACCTTTGGAAGTCTCTTCCAACCTGATGATTTTATGATCTCTGCACCTCTGCTATCTGCAGGTAGCATCTACTGTGCCAGCAGGAGCACATCTCCCCCTGCTTCTAGCAGCTCCTGCCTTCAGTGAGGCTAATTATTTCTCTGCCTCCACAGCGGTGCTGGGATGCCCGAGATCTGCAGCAGGGAAGAAGCGAGGGTTAATTCATCACTTATTCATCCCCTGAGGTAGCAACTGCATCCCAATTTGGATGTGCAGCCCTCAAAGATGGCTCAGCAGGCCATCAGATGAGGAATACAGCAATAAGACATCACCACCTCGGCATCACTCGCCCACCTGGCACCACCCTGGTGAGGGAAGAGGCTTTTGCACCTACGAAAAGGAGAAGGAGGCTGAGCACTTCTCCATAAGAGGAAAAAACCCTGCACTGGTGATCACAAATCCCCTGTGATGCTCAGCTGATGTCAAAGGTGGGGGGGATCTGTTTTTGCATTATTCCTTATAGTGGCGTCAGAACCTACCTGCCTGTCCTAGGTTAAGGCCTTCCTGTGGAACCAGAGGTACACTAAGAGATGGAATCACAGAATCGAGGTGGGGCTGGAAGGGGCCTCTGGAGATCACCTAGCCCAAGCCCCCATCCAGAGCAGTTTCTCCACAATGTTTAACCTGTCCCCCTGCCCAAGGGGAACACCACCTTAGGAGTGGAATTCCACTCAGGAAAAGGTTTTGGACTGAAAGAGTGATCAGACCTTAGAACAGGGTGTTGAGTCACCATCCCTGGATGTGTTTAAAGACTGGGGAGGTCTGGAGCTTAGGGACAGGGTTTAGCGCTGTCCTTGGGACTATTGAGTTCATGGTTGGACTTGATGACCTTGAAGGTCTTTCCCAACCTGAATGTTTCTATAAGAGAAAAGACCTGTGAGCTGGGCTGTGAGCTCTGCACATCTCTACTCCTCAGAAGTCCAGCAGGGATTCAGGATCAGATTGTTTGTCCAGTTTCTCCATTCCCAGGTTCATCTACAGCATCTGCAGAGGGAATCAGGCCAGGCAACTCTGCAGAGAACCTTCTGGCTGATATATGAGCACAACTGAGTCACAATCGCCACGGTGGTCCCCTGGTAATTGCTGTCATAGTTAATATTTATCCCACCTTATAAAGGAACCAAATCAACAAGTGAAATTTGAGGATGGGGAAAAGGGGAAGAGAAAGTTCTGAGCTGCTCAGTCAAAATACTTGGGAGATTTCCAAGTGTTTCCCCTCAAGTTCTACAGCTGGACACATTTAATTTACTGTAAATTAATTCAGAACACGAAACCAAAGGGCTTTTCCAACTCAGAGAAGCAATTTTCAACTTAGTTTTGAAATGAGCCGCGCAGTGATTAAAAGAGAAAACCAAACCGCAACTCGTTTTTAATCTGCTGCTTTCTCTCGGATGGGAATTCACGTGTGTTTTGGGGATAGACTTAGCTTTTTCCTCTAACCAGGCTGTTTTTCCAATGAGTTTCCAGACTGCTGCAAATCCCTCAGGACTGTCTCCTACACAGCTTCTCCTCCAGCCCGAGAGGTTGCTGTAGGGAACGGTGTGCGTGCACAGAGAAGGGAAGAGCTGCCCTTTGCATGGAAAGGGTGGGCTGTCCCGAGCCCTGAGAATGTGTTGGTGACTGGAAAATTCTTCCCCATCTTTGGAAATGGAGGAATGAGACTCCCAGGTGTGAAATACATCCAACCATTCGCAGCATAAAAGAGGCTGGGGAACCCCTCATCCCTAATAACCTGGCCCTGTAGCAGCTGTTGACTGCCAAAGTCACCTGAAAAGCCACAAAACCGGTGGCTTTTCCCCCTGCCCAGACCCCTCGCAGGTGCTCCTCAGGCTAGAGATGTGCAGGGGACCTGCACCACCACGTACCGCAGTGGCCATGGGCATGGTGAACCATTTCCATCCCATGGCACTTCCCCGAGCAACATGCCCTCCTACGCCCCGGTATGAGTCACGAGGCGTAGAGACGCCTTTGTGTGGCCCTGCTCTGTCTTCTGCTGTTATAACCCAGAGCAAAATTTAAACGCTAGCATTCACACTGAGTTAAAATAAAGCAAAACCAGCACCATTTTCATCCTGCCCAGCTCCCAGTAACCAACAAACCAGTTCCAAGCTCAGAGCTGTGGATGTTTTGTCGCTAGCAGCACTGGTGATTTATAGGGAGTTGAGAAACACATTGCTTGTGCAGAGACAGGAGATAAAACACATCAGCCTTTACCCTCTACTGCAGGAAGGGGTTGGGGGTGGAGGCAGCAGCAGAGATATTTTTGCACCGTGGCCATGTGAAAGGCAAATTTCACATGGATTTTCATGCAGACACATAAATCAGTCCGTGTTCCCTCTAAAAGTTCATGGTCCTTAACGAACCCCTCAGTGAACCAGGGCTGAGCGTAGAGACTGTAAAGAAACCTGAAACCAAGCAAGTTCCTACTAAATTCATATTTTCCTCAGGTCTGACTGGATTGTTTAGGAGCTCAGGCAGGTACAACCATGTCCTCTGGTAAAAAAAAACCCAAAATGCTTGGAGAAATCAAATGCAAAAAGTAATTTAAACAAATTAAATGCAAAATAGGACTGAAAAAATATCTTTACCTGTCTCTAAATTGTTCCCTGTTCTCTGTTTGTTGTATTAGCTGCAAAGGTTTCAGTTAGGCTAAGGATTCTGCTTTTATTTTGATTCCAGACTTTTGTTTGTCGGTGATTTCTCCCTCTCAGGAAGCAACATGGGGTGGCCCTAGCTGCGGCACGGCTCGCTTGCTGATTTATTATTTGGGGGAGGAATAATGGTTCCAGATTTCATTAGTCAAGCAGTCAGAGAGAAAAAATATCCCTCCTTGCTGCAAAATAAAAATAAAGCTAAAAAAATAATAAATCACCTATTAAGAATAACTAAAATACATCAGAACTTGTAGATCCTGTGCCTGCCTCAGAGCTGCCGGAGGGTGTTCAGCGTAGAGCAACAGAGATGAAGAAGGAAGTAGAGCAGCAACCTGATGAGGAAAGGCTGAGGGAGTTGGGTCTCTTGAGCTTGGAGAAGAGGAGGCTGAGGGGGGACCTCATTCACGTCTATAAAGATGTGAGGGGTGGGTGTCAGGAGGATGGAGCCAGGCTCTTCTCAAGGTCATCTGGTGATAGGACAAGGGGCACTGGGTGCCAGCTGGAACAGAGGAGGTTCCCTATCAATATCAGCAGGAACTTCTTCCCAGGGAGGGTACCGGAGCACTGGAACAGGCTGCCCAGGGAGGGTGTGGAATCTCCTTCTCTGGAGACGTTCCAGACCTGCCTGGCTGTGTTCCTGTGTGACTTGGTCTTGGTGATCCTGCTGTGGCAGGGAGATTGGACTGGATGATCTTTTGAGGTCTCTTCCAATCCCTGATGATTCTATGGGGTAGAAACTGCTTTAAAGGTTCCCTTCTGTTGTGCTCATAACACTGCCTGTGCCACAGCCATGGCCAGTTCTGAACAACCCGGGTGGAAGCCCACTAGGCTGAGTTCCCAGTGGCTTTTACCCAGGCAGGTCTCTGATACCCCCAGCACAGGGAGCTGCTGCCAGGGGGACTGAGGTGAACCTCACAGACAGAAATTAACAACAGGCAGGGAGCCTGATGAGGTACTGGAACAGGTTGCCCAGGGAGATTGTGGCTGCTCCATCATCCCTGGAAGTGTACAAGGCCAGCTTGGCTCTGGGCAACCTGGTCTCATGAGTGCGGGTTGGAACTGGATGATCTTGGCGGTGCCTTCCAACCCAAACCAGTCTGTGATTCAATGAGCTACTGTGTGTTTGTGGCTCTGGACTGCCTGATGGCTCACAGCTCTCGGTGCCTCATCCCTTACCATCTCATAGCCCTAGAACTGATGAAGTTTGTCAAAAATTTCTCAGTGTCTCAGCTGCAAAATATTTTCCTCTTCTAGCAAAGCACAGAGACCTTCCCAACAGCAGCCAGAAGCTGCAACCCTGGCCCCCCAGCCCCAGGACACACATCAGCTTCTAGCTCTGCAGGGCAGCAGGGGTCGGGACGACAGATAATATGCACCCTGTGCTCCTGCTCAGACTCTTCAGCCCAGACTTGGGAGTTTCTCCTCCCACCACAGCATCCCTTTTGGTGCCAGGTGAGGATGAGAAGGGAACTGACCCTTGGCACGGCTCTCCCAGCACCTCTGGGAGAGAGCAACGATGGGTGGGTTGGGTTCCCCCACACCCCTGCAGAAGTGGTTTTGGTAGAGGCTGCTTTTCTTAGCCTGATTTTGAAAAGCAGAAGTTATCAGGGCATAAATCACCCCGTGACTGGCTGTGGAGCCTGCGAGAAGAGATAAAGGCCAGGCAGTTTGACAAACCGTTGGGTGAGGGAGGAGGAAGGAAAGGGCAAGGGGGAGTGAGAAGGAGGGAGCAGCAGCACCAACCCTCCCCAAATTATGTCATGGGTCAGCAAAAAGGATGCAAATAAGATGGAGAAGCTGTTTCCGAACTTTCTGAGGCTGGCTACGACGGCACGTACCCGGCTCCAGAGCGGGGGAGTCATAAATATCACACTCACCATGAGCATTACATCACACAAAGGGAAAAGCCAGCAGATGAACTCACACCATAAAATCTTGACTTGGTATCTAGCCAAGCCCGAGCAGACAATCCTGTTATTATGGAGCTGACAGAGCTCCGCACGTTGCTGCAGCTTCATCCTTCCACCTCTTCCAGCACAGACAACCCTTCCCCAGTCCAGCTCCGCCCTCCCAGGGCCGGCCGCACCATGCAGAGCAGCAAACCAAACATCTGGCAGATCCTGCAAACATGCTCCTGTCTTTCCAGCATCCTTTCCTCACAGCAGCCCCAGTTTGTTTTTCTAATTTTCCTGGCCAATTTATTGGCCGTTAATGGCTGCGAGTGACAGGCTGGGATTTACAGGCGCACTGGGTCCGATTCTCACTTACATGAAGGTTCTCTCATATCTGCTGGGAGGCACTGGGGGTCGTCAAGTAGGGCTAAATTTCACCTAGCACACAAAACGCCTTTTACAGCCGAAGGAGGGTTGAGAGTTAAGGCTGTGTCTGGTTTCTCCCTACAGAGTTTCCCCATAGCCAGTACAGGTGATGCTGAGTGATTTGTGACAGGGAAAACTGGAGATGACTCAGATCCCAGCAACCCCAGTCCCCCTTTCCAGTGCCTCAGTGAGGACGAGAGGCACAGCAACCCTTCTGCTACCAGGTCCACCAGCTCAGCAAGGCCACTGCCAGCCACACTTGGCCCCATCGCAGGGCTGTGGGCACCGGAGCCCTCAGAGCTCCGTTCAACCTTGACATCTCACAGTGCTCTGACCTAACTTTCTCCAGGGACCTTTTGAGAGCAGTTGAAATATTTGGCTCAGGATGAGGCAGAGTGGCCCACTGGGGCCTTTTCTCTCTAACATCTTCATTCTGTCAAAATTACACTTGATGGCGTTTCGTTATTGTTGCCTCTAACTCTCACCTCTGCCTCAGCAATTCCATCTGGTAGGTCATATTCCTCTTTCTGATTGCTTTTTGGATAAAAACATGCTCACTGGGGCTTGCTTGGAATTAGTTTTTATTTCCACTAGATGCTCAGCTCAACCCTATAGTTTCCCCGACTTAACCCAGACAGGGTCACCCCTGGCACAGCCACTCAAGTCCCGATTCCCATGAGCTGCAGTAACCCCATTACGTTTTTAACAGTCTCCAAGGGGGAGTCATTTACAGGGACTGGAACTGAGAAGTGCGAGTTGTGTGTCACCCTCCTGCTCGTGCACTTGTGCAGATATTAAATCAGCAGTGATGGGGAGGGGGGGTGAAAAATCCCGTCTTGGCCATTTCCCCAGGACATTCTTCGAAGACTGATGATGCACATCTGCCTTAACCGTCTGGGTCTGAAATCATTAAAGACCACTCTTCCCCCCCCACACACACACCCCACGTTAATTCACCGAGCATCTGGAAGCACTCTTTCGTTTAGGATTTTAAGCCTGCCTTGTAAGAACACCATGACCAATAACCTCATTTCAACCTCTCATAATTACAGCAAGTTGACCGCTAAGGCAGAACGAGACACTACGGGTGCTGCACAGTTGCCATTTGGACTCCTTAGGTGGAAAAAAGAGTTTCCATCTCTGAAATACTGTAAAACCCCACCACCACCACCCCTCTTTAGGGTTACGTCACTGTCTTGCACGTTGTATGATGACAACGCTAAAAGATCTAGAAGCTTCTCAGAGCACAGACAAGCAGGGTGGCAACGCAGACTGTCCTCTGGCCACAAAGATGTCAGAATAGCTTGGGGAAATGAGGACTTGAGAAACCAATCAGTCAACCAACCAATCGACCTGTTGATGGGACGAGTACAGATGGTAGCTCTAGAAGACTGCTTAGAACTCTTGAGGGGGTAGAGAGAAACAGGTGAGAGGTCTGGAAAACAAGCCCTGCGAAGAGCGGCTAAAGGAGCTGGGGTTGTTTAGTCTAGAGAAGAGGAGGCTGAGAGGAGACCTTATAGCTCCCTACAACTACCTACGAGGAGGTTGTAGAGAGGCTGGTGCTGGTCTCTCCTCCCAAATTCCTAATGATAGGATGCAGGGAAATGGTCTCAAGCTGTGTCAGGGGAGGGTTAGATTGGATCTTAGGAAGAAGTTCTTTCCTGAGAGAGGGGTTGGGCACTGGACCAGGCTGCCCAGGGAGGTGGTGGAGTCCCCCTCCGTGGAGATGTTTCAAAGGTGAGTAGCTAGAGCACTTGAGGCCATGGTCTAGGGGTTAGGGAGATGTTGGGATGAGGGCTGGACTTGGTGATCCTGGAGGTCCTTTCCAGCCACCAGGATTCTATGATTCTATGAAAACAAATCAGCAAGTCCTTTACTGATGTTTTCAGCTAGCTGGTGCCTGGTGACTGCATGGCACCAGGGAACCAAAATTGCCACCTGTATGGAAGAACCAACTAGTGAGACCTGCGATGGTCCACATCTCTCGCTGTGTGAGCTGAAGCCAAGCAAGACACTGGCAAAGTGTCTGGGCAGCAGGCTTAGACCCCCACTGAGGAGAAAAGGGATTGTGGAGATCTTCAAAAGACCCCTTTTCTGGGGGGAAACCTTAGGAGAGAGGGGTCCTCTCCCTCTGATCTCCTCTGCTTCTTGCCTTGCAGTTCTTCCCTCCTTCCTCAGAGCTCTCTTCCATGGATAGTCCTACAGACATCACAGGGAGAAAGGACTATCTCTGACCGTGGCCCCAAACACTGGGAACAAAGACTGACCTTTAAATAGAGACCCTGGCTTAGGGAAACAGCAACTCTTCAAATATTTAAAACCTTCTATTCTAACTGAAAAATACTGCTTTTTCCCCAGACAGGACACCAGCTAAATGTAGATTTATTTCTTTTTTCAAGCAATAACCTGAAAAATAGCAATCCCCAACCCATTTTTTATGTCGCCCAACTTCTGTTTCCTTGCTTGTACACGTCAATATTTACAAGCTCTACTACTTCTTGGATTATTTATTTTCCCTGGCCTATTTCACTCCGTGAAAAATCTCTCCAGCTCGGGGTTTGACAGTTTGTTGCTGATATCCATCTTTATTAACTTTGCTGCAGCAAGAAAACAACCACGACAACATAGAGTCATAAAAAATAAATAATAACAATAATAATAATAATAAACCCCAAACCAGGCTCAGGATGCTGCTTCAGTCTGCTTGGGGGAGGAGGGGAGGTGTAAAAACATTTCTCTGAATATAGCCAGTGGTTTTCAAGGAGATATTTTTGTATGGATGTTAGCAAAAGACACTGCTCCCTTCACTTCATTAGCAGTCAGTAAATTCACTGGCAATCAGCAAGAGAGCTGCTGTCACTGTACCCCAGGGGGATGGCGGGGAGGGTTACTCTTCTCACCTCCCTGTGCCACGCTTTTCCCTGCTTAGGGGCAAAGGACTGAAAGGGCTCAGAGCTGCCAGGTTGCCTCTGGTCATCCCCAGTGAGCTCTGCGATGTGGGAGCTTGACAGACAGTGATGATCCTTCCAGACCGCTTTTCAATTCGGCCTTTGAAGGACAACAGTCTGGGAGTTTTTAAAATGTTCCCAGGTAATGTGTAAC
>VZRI01001308.1:377311-434899 GCA_013397515.1 Upupa epops | reverse complement strand
TCTAGTTAGAGATGGCCCTGCTTGCTGCATCCCCATGGACTAGATGACCTTTGGAGGTCCCTTCCAACATGAGGATTCTATGAGAAAAGCTTCTTCCTCTTTGTTAGAGGAGCAATGCTCAGACACACCTGCACTTCCCAGTTCACCACCAGCACCACAGGGCACTTCAAGACCATCTGAACGTCCTCCAAGGTGGTCTTAGTGCTTCTCAGACAGAAGTCACTCCTCTCAAAGGGGAGCTGCCAGAACAACAAGCTGTGCCTGCTGGGACTCATCCTCTCCAGTGCAACATCCATCGGCTTGGCTCAGACAGAAGGATTTGCTAGAGTTTTGCTGCCTTTGCATTGGAATGAATCAGAGCCCCCCCCCATCCACTACTTCAGACATGAGGCAGAGACATCTTTAGTCAATCCAACTCCATGGAGCCCATCCCTTTGCATTTTCCATGCTCTGTGCCCTCTGACTCAGAGCACAAAGCAAGATGAGCTAGCCTGTGCAGAGAGCCCTTTAGGGTGGCTCTTCTCATCTCCCTGTTCAGACTCTACAGAGTAATCTAAAAATAAACAGAGCCTCCAGCCCTGATAACGGCAAAGATAACCTCCACCTTCTCAACCACACAGGGGTTAAGGGAGGTGACAGAATCACAGACTCTTGGGGGTTGGAGGTGACCTCTGATGATCATCCAGTCCAACCCCTGCTGCTAGGGTAGGATGCCCCAGAGAAGATGAGGAACTAGTTCCAGTCTTTTACTCTACGAATCTCCTCAAGAGCCAGTGGATCACACTGCACACACCAGCCAAGCCTGTGGTGCCACCAAATACTGGATCAGCTACCTTGATGCCAACAGCACTCAAATTGTCTAAAAGCAATAGGAGAGACCACCCCACTGGTGGTAAAATGCTCTGACAGTGTGGTGGGTGTCTCTCAAGCTTTGCTGGCACCTGGCAGTAGGAAAGCTCACTTTTAAGGTGGGTACCACTGTCATCACACTCTGTCTTCCATGTCCCTCTCGCCTTTTCTCTTGCACCTATCCTTATTTGAAATTAGCCACATGCCTGATAGATACAAACCCCAAGGCTTTCTGTGAGCTCCTATATTACCCCTCCCTAGCACTGTGAGGGACATGAAGCCAGAGGTCCTGGAGTGCAGCCCAGGCTGACAATTCAGAGCACAGTCTCTGTGCTCCCAGTCGGGCAGACACTCACTTGCCAAATTTCCTCTGTCACAACCTCAGATTAGTTTTGTCTGGAAAGGAGGATCTATGGTCTTTGAGTCACTGTGGTTCACTCCTCTGCTCTACATCCCGAACCCAAGGTTCACATGACATTTAGCTGTCACCTCTCTTAGCCATTCCCTGTGGAATACCCTGGTGAGACCTTACCTCTTCCCACTGACTGCCCATCCCTCCTTATGTTTCCGACCTTTGGCTGCAGCAACCGCACTTTTGAAAGGACAGCCCTGGCAGTGATGGCTGTGTGAGGCTGATGGCATGGGTGCTGAGAGCCACAGCGCTCCTGATGCTCGATGGCTGGAATTGATGATCACCAAGATCTTTTTCTGAGATTCCATAGAATCTCAGCGATTCTATGACTCTTCCTCTGAGCATTTCAGACTTGCTAAAGCCAAACCACTGAAGCAACAGCTTCCATGTGTTTGAATGAGACCAGATCGATACCCAAGGGCCTGACTCTACCCTGGTGGCTTCAGCTCTGGTTTACAGCCAAAGTTTAGAGAAATCTATTTTCCAGTTCCCACTCGGATGCAGTTGAAATCCCATCAGCATGGCCCTGGGAGCTGGCGCTGGCCCAGATGGCAGGAAGCTGTGGGAGAGGCAGCTCTAGCACTGTTCTCATCACGTTGGTCAGAGGTTAGCTCATGGGATTTGGCATTTTCAGACCACAGACTGGGCAATTCAACTCAGACTCAAATCCTAAAGCCCAAACCCATTTGGATCTAACTGTGACCAGCTCTGGGGAGCGCGGGAGACCTCTTCATTCCCTCTGAGAAAAGCAGCTCCAGACGCTGTGTTGTCAGGTATTCCATGTGTTTGTTTGCCTCCTCACTTCCTCAGACCCTTCCTTATTAATTCCTTGATGGATATTCCCATCTGGCTTCAGTGGCAGGTGCTTCCCACCAGCAGCACTACCAGGGGACAGCCATGAGCTGCTCAGTGGGATGTGGGATTGCTTGACAGGGAGGATGGCAGCAACTGGAGGTGCATCTTACAGTGACCTTCCAATCCATGAAAGGGGCTGTCAGAAGACTGGGGATAACTATTCACAAGGGCAGGGAACAATAGGGATGAGGGGTCATGGTTTGAAGCTGGAAAAGGGTAGATTTAAGTCAGACATCAGTGGAAAGTAACTTAACCCGAGGGTGGGGGATCCCTAGGAACAGGCTGTCTACAGAGGTGGTGGAGGCCCCATCCCTGCAGCCATTCAAGCTCAGGCTGGATGGGGCTCTGGGCAGTCTCTGTTCTAGTTAGAGATGTCCCTGCTTGTTGCATGGGGATTGGACTAGATGTTCCTTCCAGCCTGATGGTTCTGTGACCTAAAGCTCTTCCCACATTCTGAAGAACACCATGGGGCTGTGGAGGAGTTTTCCATGAAGCTGGGAAGGGTCCCTATGCATTGGCACAGACCCACTGCAGCCTTACACTGCTTCAAGCAGGGCTGCTATGAGTCAGAGTGGAGCTGCACGGTGTTTTACATCGCACTGTGTGTGCAAGCATGCGCCAGCCCAAGGCCACATCGGTCCCAAAAGTGAGGCAACGGGTCATGGTAATTTATTATTTTGAATGAAGGGTTTATTTCAGGAGCTTGCTGGTTTATTTCCCATCCTTTATGACTCATTAAGCCAGGTGAGGCGCCTCGATTATTTACTCATACTTTTATATTTCAAGGGCATGTCCTAAATTGATATTTGTATCAGCAGAGCACCCTCTGGGGCCAAGCTCCCTCATTTATCTGCCTGCTTAGCTGGGGATTTATCTTGCATTCATACCTTTGGTTCTTCAGCTGCCTCCTCTACAGAGCAGCAGGTTTTTCCACAATTTAGAATCATTGAATCATTAGGGAACAGAAGGGACCTCGAAAGATCATCCAGTCCAATCCCCCTGCCACAGCAGGATCACCTAGACCAAGTTGCACAGGAACACATCCAGGCGGGTCTTAAACATCTCCAGAGAAGGAGACTCCACAACCCCCCTGGGCAGCCTGTTCCAGTGCTTTGGTACCCTCCCTGGGAAGAAGTTCCTGCTGATATTGATATGGAACCTCCTCTGTTCCAGCTGGCACCCAGTGCCCCTTGTCCTGTCACCAGATGACCTTGAGAAGAGCCTGGCTCCATCCTCCTGACACCCACCCCTCACATCTTTATAGACATGAATGAGGTCCCCCCTCAGCCTCCTATTCAAGTTCAAGAGACCCAGCTCCCTCAGCTTTTCCTCATAAGGGAGGTGCTCTACTTCCTTCATCATCTTCATTGCTCTATGCTGGACAATCAGCCTCACAGCAGCCAGTTCTGTGCTTGTCAGTAACTACTGGTGCTCTAACAGCAAAGAAAACAACTTCTGCACATCTTGGTTAGTGTTTTTGTTTGAAAACACACCAACAGATCCTAAACTTGTGAAGCTCACGGGGTGGAACTCTTGCCGTTTGGCAGAGACAGACATTGTCCATGCACACAGCTGCTGGGATAGCAGAGAAAGCTACTGATATTGATTTCTAATTATAAAATGATGTGAAAACGATGAGCAAAAAAGACCAGCTAACCCTCCTTTCAACTTCCACGTTTCCCTACCATAAAACCATCCGAGAGGAGTGAGAGGGGGCTTCAGAGATATCCCCACTCCCCCTTAAAAAGCACTTAATCAGAGATTTACAAACCAGCAAATCAAAGGAGACTGTGAAATTCCAGCCGGAGAAGCGAACAGAGAGATTAAGTGGATTAGTCTACTGTACAGGAATCCGAGGAATGCAGCCCGCATGTGCTTTTGTTGTGGATTACTCAGCAGCAGCGTTATGGTTTTACATCTCCCAGGCAAACATATGGGCATGTGCACTTGTGCAGGGCAGCCCCTGACACGCTGCGCTGCTGATCTCAGCATTTAGGGCATTTTCCAGGGACATCATCCAACCCTTTTGCTGCATCAGTCAAAAATAAACCAGCAAACTACTTGTGGGAGAAGCAGGTAAAGGCATCTTTTGAGTTCACAGACATCTCTGTTTAACCATCACCCATCCACCTAGTTATTGAAGTTCCTCAGTTCAGACACTGCAAGACTTTAGGGAAGTTGGGTCCTGGTTAAAACTTAATGATAAATCCTACTGATATTGATTTTGGGGGTGTTTTAATCAGTAGCACCATCACACAGGAGTTCACAACTCATATAAGGATTGGGGAGGGATGGAAACGCATGGAAAAAGCAGCAAGTGATGGATAAATGAACCAACTATTACCAACCAGAGTTAACAGTTTGTATTAGCAATGAGTAATAATTAATATAAGAAAGTCAGGTCCTGGCAAAAACTTATCAATACAACCTACTGATAATGATCTTGGGGGTGTTTTAATCAGCTGCACAATCACACAGGAGTTCATGTCCTGTACAAAGTGAGGGGTGTGTGGAAACATGGAGAAGAAGCGGTAAGTGATGCATAAATGAACCAACTATTAGTAACAGTTTGTATTAGCAGTGAGTAATAAATAATTAATATAAGAAAGTCAGGTCCTGGCAAAAACTTATCAATACAACCTACTGATAATGATCTTGGGGGTGTTTTAATCAGCTGCACAATCACACATGAGTTCGTGTCCCATGCACAGAGTAGGGGAGTGAAAACACAGGGAAGAAGCAGTAAGTGATGAACCAACTATTACCAACCAGAGTTAACAGTTTGCATTAGCAGTGAGCAATAAATAATTAATATAGCCCTAGGAGATCTAAAACCACCGACACGGTATCTCGCGTTCGGCTCTAAATGGAACTCGAGATAACCTACTTTGAACAGTAATGTGTTCACAGTATGTGGGAATTAACTGCTCGGTGTAATAAGTACTATTGAATTTCCCATCCCCGTACGGATAAAGGGCAGCTGCCACGGAAAAAAAACCACCCCGCAATAACAGTAACCGAATGATTAACAGAGGGAAAAAAAAAAGCAGCAAACCAACCTGTTTGTTCATTATATCCTTAAAATGTTATAGGTTAAAATAATCTTAAAAAGGGCTTAAAACCCAGCAATTAAATCTTCCCGTGCCTGTTTTTCCAAGGCTGCAGTTGAGACAAGGAGAGAGGCCCGAGTGCCGCAGCGTGCGAGCCTTGCTAATAACTCTCTGTGAAAAATCTCATTAATTCAGTCTGGCTCTTCAGATCAGCCGCTAAGACCTTGTATTGTCAGTCATCCTCTGGCCTTTTCAGGATTTCCACAGCCTAACTAGCAGAGTCTCCATGGAAACCATGCAGTCATGCTTTGCACATCCCCAGAACTTTTTGTTCCTGACAAAGCTTGAAAAATCACATGCAGCATGGAGAGTTTAACACAGTGAACTAAACCCTGACCCGCACTTAGAAATGATAAACCCCAGCATACCAGCTTTATTATAAATGATTTCCTTACAAGATACTTAGCCGAGACGGCAAAACGCTGAACCAGACAACACCGGAGGAACGCAGCTCCGGAGTGGGGAAACAAACACATCGGAACGCAGAGTGCCGCGCTGCCTCTGCCTCCTGAGAAAGGGACGAGAACAGGGCGAGAGCCCGACAAGTGCTTTGAAGTTGCCTTTCCCCCAAAATAGCATCTCCCGCAGTCCCACAAAGAGGAGTCAGTTCTCTGTGACGGTGCGTCACCGCGCTGCTGATTCACTCGTCTGGCTGTACATTCCAGCCGGCAGATGCGGCTGGAGTCTTCGTGTCATCAAGGTTGGAAAAGACCTTCAAGACCATCAAGTCCAATCATCTGCCCTACAGCCCTAATCCATCTGCTAAAACATCGTGCCTACCTGGTTTTGGACCCCTCCAGAGACAGTGCCTTCACCCCATCCCTGGGCAGACTGTTCCAAGGCTTCCCCACTCTTTCCATGAAGAAGTTTTCCCAAGGATCCAATCTGAACCTCCCCTGGTGCAACTGGACCCCATTTCCTCTTGTCCTATCGCTAGCCACTAGGGAGAAGAGGCCAACACCGACCTCACTACAACCTCCCTCAGCCTCCTCTTCTCCAGGATGAACAGTCACAGCTCCCTCATCTTCTCCTCATAAGACCAAGAGCTGGGACTCCAGCTCTGTGGTGTCTCAGACACCTTATCTGTACTGGGATGGTCCTGCCTGGCCTAGAAGCAGTTAAAAAAGTGGTGGTGGCGTTGCTCTCAGATGAGATTCTCTGCCTCCTAAGTGGCAATGGGCAGACCCCAAGCATACCCAACAGAGGGTGTGAGGTTGGTGACCTTGAGCTTTGCCCCAAGCCCAGATGCCTCCCACACCAGGCTCTGCAGGATGACTGGGGACAGCAGTCACTGGTTACACTGACCCTTCTCATCCCTGCTGAGTACTTACAGTGTCAGCATTGCTGTCTGATACAACACATCGATCAGAGCCAGCAGGACAGGGATGAGCAGCCAGTCTCACAACCATAGAGCAGTCAGTGTAGACAGGGACTGCTGGGGACCATCCAGTCCAACTCTCCAGCCAGAGCAGGTTCCCCCACAGCAGGCTGCCCAGGATCATATCCAGTAGAGTTCTGAAAGCTCCAGAGGAGGAGACACCACCACATCCCTGGGCAGCCTGTTCCACTGCTCATCCTGTTCCATCCTCAAAGAAAGTTTCTCCTTATATTCAGGTGGAACTTGTTTGTGCTCCAGTTTACACCCATTTCCCCTTGTCCTGTCACTGGGCACCACAGAAAAGACTCTGGCTCTGTCCTCCTCACCCCTCAGACACTGATAAGCACTGACCACATCTCCGGTCACTGTCCTCAGAAATGAGTCCACGAAAAGCCCCGTCACATGGCCAACACGTGGCTGTCGCTGGTACCTTGGCACTGCAAGAACCACACAGCAGTTTCCCTCTCTCCTCCCGAGCAGTGCTGCCAGCCCATGCCTGGGAAAGCAGCTGCACAAAGATTCCTCACACAGGGGTGACCAGTGAAAGTGAGAAAGGTCATGTGGAGGAGTCACTGCAGACCAAACTTGCTTTGCTGCAGTGAGTTCTCAGCGCTGCTGACTATGAACAACCACCCGCTCAGCACAGTCCCGTCTGGGTTTGTGAGAAAAGAAGTGACTCAGAGGGTCATGCTGGAATCTGGGAGAACTGCCAGGGCGGGGAGAGAGCCACACACAGCCTCATCCGTGCTGAGCTCACTCTTCACATGGAGCGGAAGACACAACCCACTGCAGGAGGAGCAGAGAGATCCAAGTGGGTTGAACCAGCTGTTTGGGACCTGGTGGCTACACAGGTTTTCACCCAGAGTTCCAGATAATGAGGTGAGGGCTCGGAAGTTAGCCCTGCTCACTTGGGATGACGGGTCAGGAGGCGTTTGGCACATGCAGTCCCTCTCCAGTGGGATGCACGTGGCCAGAGCAGGCTTTGTTTCCATGGGGTTCCCCTGGTGCGTCACCACAACAGATGGAAAACATCTGCCCACCTTCTCCCCCCCCAACAAGGAGTGGTGTGTGATCAGCGGGAAGCCCTTCAAAGGGTAACCACAGGCATCAGTGTGGGACACAAAGGCTTGATAGATATAGACTGGGCTGGCTGGAGCTTCCAAGCCCACAAACCCTGTCTCTACTACTGCACAATATGTTCAGACAAATTGAGGTCCTGCATAAGAGCAGTGAGTCAGCAGAGGTGGCCACTGCTCCTCTCAACAGCTGGAGGTGACAGCTTGCTCATAAATAATGGGATAAATCTCCTCACTTCAGGCAGTCCAAACCTACTGCACAAACACCCTTTTCTGTGAGGTCTTTTACTTTCATGCAAGCCCAGTTTGGACTGTGATAGACAAGGGGCAACTGGTCACTTCTCACATGTTCTCTTAGTTTCCTCAGCTCTGCCACACCAGGCAGTAACAATTTCTAGATATATGGGATGAAAACGGAGTCGGTTGCTCACAGGAGCATGTTTCACTGCTGTGGGCAAGAGACTATCACAGGGACTAGAGCTAACGTGGCATGAGGTGGACGGACATCCAGGAACACAGACCTTTCTCTCAATCTACCAAAGAAATACTTTCCATTTCCCTGACTTCACTTTCTTCATCTCGGCAACCTTAACAGCAGAGTCTCTATCAAGCTTTTCATTAAATTGTTTCTCAGTAAAGCTCTTGAAGAGCAACCCATGATGGCTAACCTTCTGCATTTCTATAGATCCACAGAATGGTTCAGGTTGAAAGGGGCCTTAAAGATCATCTAGTTCCAACCCCCTGCCATGAGCAAGGACACTCTCCACTACACCAGGGTGCTCCAAGCTCCATCCATTCTGGCCTTGAACACTTCCAGGGAGCTGGGGGGCAGCCACAACTTCCCTGGGCAACCTGGTCCAGTGTCTCACACCCTCACCATGAAGAGCTTCCTCCTGACTTCCAGTCTAAACCTCCCCTCCTCCAGCTGGAAACCATTCCCCTGCTCCTACCACTCCAAGCCCTTGGAAACAACCCCTCCCCAGCTTTCCTGTAGCCTCCTTCAGGGACTGGAAGGCTGCTCTAAGATCTCCCCGGAGTCTCCTCCAAGCTGAACAGTCCCAACTCTCTCAGCCTGTCCAAATAGATAGAAGGTGCTGCCCTCCACTCATCCTCATGGCCTCTGGAAGCAACAGGAGTCACTGCTTTGCAAGTTAAAGTTTCATCAGTGCTTAGAGTCTAGTGGAGTTAAATATTACCCTGAATGGAACCAGCAGCTAAGCAAACAGTTGATAAGCTTTGTGTGATCTCAGGAGTAGTGTAGAACTAAAAAAAGTCCCTCTCCTTCCTTTGTCTGCAAGTGTGCAAAGTTTATCCTCCTCCATGAAGCCTGGTGTGAACTTTGCAGTTGGCTCCATGGTGATTCAGTTACCATCAGATTTTGTCAGGGGGACAGTTTGGCTCCTGTTTGGCCACTGAAAACCCACCTCAAGCTGTCTGCTTCTTCACCAGTTCTGCTAGCAGTCCAAATTTGGATCATGTTTAACCTAACGCAGTCTAGCAGCAGTCACTCCTGGCCCATCTCTAATATGAAGTCTGAACAACTTCCACTGTTAGAGTTCTTTTCCTTCTATGCCTCAGATACCCCACAGATATTTTCATTAAAGAGGAATGAAGAGAGAAGAGAAACTCTTCACCCTAGCTCCAGGGAGAGCCACTGGGTCTTGCAGAACACTTTGAGGCTCAAGATGATTTTCAAACATCTTCTAAAATTTTGAAGAGCTGAAAATCCATCACAAGGTTGCAAATGAGACAACAGATCTCCAGCCATCTCCAACGCTGCCCTAAACTGCACTCAACCTCGTTAATGTGCACGTACAAAGGTGGTTTCACCCACAGCACACAACTAGGAGACACTGAAGTGCTGCTTAGGAAAGGGTGCTGCGTATTTCGAAGCATCAGTGAAAGAAAAACAGCTCAACCAGTGTGGTGCCAGAATTCAGAAGATGAGAAGTCATTTACAGCTGTCTGAAAATGCCATTCATAAAGCCTTCTCCTTCCAGCTGTATGTTCTCATCTCAGCATCAAGCTGGGCATTCAATAAGACCTTTCTAACCACAGAATCCTCATGGCTGGAAAGGAGCTCCAGGATCACCAAGTCCAGCCCTCACCCCAGCATCTCCCTAACTCCTAGACCTTGGCCTCAAGTGTTCTATCTACTCACCTTTTAAACACCTCCAGGGATGGGGACTCCACCACCTCCCTGGGCAGCCTGTTTCAGTGCCCAACCACTCTCTCAGGTAAAAACTTCTTCCTAAGATTCAATCTAAACCTTCCCTGATGCAGCTTGAGGCCATTTCCTCTTGTACTATTATTTATTAGGAATTTGGGAGAAAAGACCAGCAGCAGCTTCCCTACAGCCTCCTTTTAGGTAGCTGTAGAGATCTATAAGGTCTCCTGGTCTCCTCTCAGCCTCCTCTTCTCTAGACTAAATAACCTCAGATCCCTCAGGTCCCTCAGCCACTCTTCACAGGTCTTGTTTTCCAAACCACTCCCCAGCCCTGTAGCCCTTCTCTGGCCCTGCAACAGCACCTCAATGCCCTTTTGATACTGTGGCACCCAAAACTGGACCCAGTACTCAGGGTATTGTCTCATGAGTATAGAGTACAGGGGCACCATCACCTCCCTGCTCCTGTTGGTTACGCTTCCTGATCCAGGCCAGGATGCTGTTGGCTTTCTTGGCCACCTGGGAAGATGCTGGCATAACCTCATATACCCAGGAGAAGAAGGTCTAAGCTGGAGATGAATGCTGAGCATACTCTGAGGTGCCTGTGCAGTTCATGTTGTGTAACTGATGGCTGAAAACTGGGCCTCAGCATCGAGGCTCTCACTCCCCTGATGCAAACATAGCACAAAGAATCGTTGAAGACAGGTCTGGTCTTCAGCCAGAAAAAAGAGGATCATAATAAAGAGATGAGAGAAGGAAAAAAAACCAAACAAAAGGGAGAGAATCTTGGGGGGAAAAAAATCACATCATCACTTCGCATTTCACAGAGAGCAGGTTTCTTGTGGGTTTCAACACCCCAGCTGCTTGCAGGGACGGAACAGACATGCACGTGCCTGCAAAGCAAAACACAGCTGGAGAGCTAATTTTAGGTCTACCAGTCCTGGCAATGTCCCTCCAGCAAATGAAGAATGTCTGATGTTCGTGTGTACGTACGAACCCCGCATTCTGATGGTTAACTGGGACGGATGTCTCATGCAGTTTGGACCAGGTACCATCAAAGCGTTCCTGTCACCGTAAAGTCTGCCTCTTTCAGCTGGATGGAAAGATCACCTCCTCCTAGTCACAAAGCAGTGAGTGTTCAGAGTGAACCAGACCACCAGTTGCAGCCAAAGTTTATGAGGGAAGGCATTCACTTTGTTACAGGAAGAATTTTGCATCCAGGTTCTGCTCATACTAAAAACGGAAAGACCTGCTTGGCCTTGGGTTAAAATTAAGAGCGATCTGGATTTGAAACCTTCTGCCTGAACCAGCCCGCACTGGAGATGCTCCAGAAGATTTCTTTTGATTGTAACAGACAAATTAAATGCAATTACAAATTGGCCAAAGGTTCCAGTGTGAGGATTCAGATTCAGGAGAAGAAGATGCAAACTCATACACCCCCCAGCCCCAGTTTTGCCCATCCCCAGTTTGTTGGCACTTCCTGACCCCGCCAATGCTTCCTTTCATTTCTCAGAAGGGGCGAGTGATCATGTTCATGGCAACCCACCGTGGAAGGGTGGTAAAGGGATGTGGCTTCTGGTATTGAAGAGGTGATTAGAGCACAACATCCCCACAATATTCTCTACTGGAGGATAACATCAAAGAATTCTAAGTCCTGCACATGCAAACCATTCTTCTCACATCACTGAGGTCCTCTCAAAGACAGATCTTCCCACTGCGTGTTTGCCACCAAACCCACATCCTTCATTTTCTCACTTGCCAGTTCATCTAACACGGGGGGAGACGACACAGTTCACAACAGTGTGAACAAAGGCGATAAATTCATCAACTCGTGGGTGAAACGTGGAGCGTGTCCAATGATACCACAACAAGCTGTGCAGGAGGACACCGATCACCAGGCTGAGAAGACAATACAGCACCTTTTGTTTGCTCAACACAAATTAAACTAAGAAAGAGACTGGGAAATGATGGATTTCTGCCCTAAGTGATACATCTGCATCTTGAGGAAATGGGTAAAATCAAAAGCAACATGTGTGACTCTGCTGTCTGCCCCGCTGGTTCCAGTTCAGGCTTGTTCCCAACATATTTATCTGACGCTTCTGTAAACTCTTCTCAGACTGCTAAGTAATAACTTGCATGACACTAAAGGCAATTTCAAACACATCTTTCCTTCCCTCGCTATCTTCCTTAACACCAGAAGCATCCCTTACGTGAGAAACAGGCTGGGTAATTTATAGCAACAAAAACAGTCTATGGAATCGAACTAAAATGCTTCAGTCCATGGCAATAACAACGAACAAAACAAATCCTGCCATCAAACACACATCAGTTTTTGCGGAACAATGTGCCCACACCCAGAGCCAATAGGATATTCATTCATAGAATCATTAGAGATCAGAAGGGACCTGGAAAGAGCATCTAGTCCAATCCCCCTGTCACAGCACGACCACCCAGACCAAGTCACACAGGAACACATCCAGGTGGGTCTTAAACATCTCCAGAGAAGGAGACTCCACAACCCCCCTGGGCAGCCTGTTCCAGTGCTCTGGGACCCTCCCTGGGAAGAAGTTCCTGCTGATATTGATAGGGAACCTCCTCTGTTCCAGCTGGCACCCATTACCCTTTATCCTGTCACCAGATGACCTTGAGAAGAGCCTGGCTCCATCCTCCTGACACCCACCCCTCACATCTTTATAGACATGAATGAGGTCCCCCCTCAGCCTCCTCTTCTCCAAACTCAAGAGCCCCAGCTCCCTCAGCCTTTCCTCATCAGGGAGGTGCTCTACTTCCTTCATCATCTTTGTTGCTCTATGTTAGACACCCTCCAGCAGCTCTGTGTCCTTCTGGAACTGAGGGGCCCACCTCCCTAACAAACGAGGTAAGAACAGACCCCATTGTCCATGTGTTAAGAGATTTTTGGGTTGAAGCAATAATTTCACCCTCGTGACACGCTGCTAGCCCATTCATTTCCAGTAGGCAGGAGCGTTTCAGATAACACATCTTCATCTGCTAAAGCAAGGCGTGAGGTAACTGGAGGCGTGTGTTCTGATAGAGGTTGTTATTTCAGCTCTTTGCACAGCTAAAGTAAAAAACAACCCTCAACAAAGACGTTATTTCACACAGCCTTTCTGCAGTTGTGGTCATCAATCCAGCAATTTGCCAGGTAACAGCAAATATTGAGATGTCTCTCTTCTTATTACCATCTCCCCTGAGGTGCAACCTCCCAGACTTGATCCGGCTTGCAGGAGGCATTGCTAAAGCAGGTATGCATGCAAAACTCTTCTGCTCATCAGCTAGGCTATTCCTTAGAATGAAGCCCGTTTCAAAATGTCATTGAAAGAATCTGATTAGCCAACAATTACACCATTTTATTTAATTACACCAGCTCAGGACGATGCAGTGTTCCCAACTCAGTGTGAATCACCTAGAGCAGACTGAAAATGCTGCTCTGAAATTGCCTGCGCCGGGTAGAAAGAGAAGCCTGGCCTCATATTCAGATAAAAACATAAATAACATCAACAGCTTGGCTGGTTCTGCTGAATACTTTGGGGTAGACTACTGGAAGATCACTGCTAAAACTGGCTGCGGTGCACGTTAGGATCTACTTTGCCCAAAGGGATGCAGAGAAAGGTACTGACAGAGCTCAGTGAAGAACAGGGGGCTGGAGAGACAGTGAAGAAACAGCTGTGGTTGAACTTCTTCTAAATGAAGAAGTTCTCCAGGTTTGACTGCAATTCTTTTGCTCAAGACTGAACAGAAATCTTCTACTTTTGGTCCTGAGATTTTTGTTGAAGTTCTCTTTTTACAACAAGACTGCTGACTTCAAAATGAAACCCAATCAAGGCTTCTATTTCTTCATGTAAGTTGGAAACTCCTCATGTCTTACATGTCATCACGAAAAATTAAGGTATTAGGAATCAAAGGGTTTCCTTTCCCTTTCTTTTTCTGCTTTCCCTTTTCCTTCTCCTTTCCCATCAGTTCCTTCTGACAGATCCCAAAGAGATTTGTTCCAAATACTGACCCCTGTTAGAGGAATTTCAAGCTACAGCTTGGTGCCAGATGACACTGTCCCTGTTAATCCTGTCCTTACACAAAACAACAACTCAATCCAAGTAATTTTCACATTCCTTGATGGTCTTCAAGGTCTTTTTTAATCTAATGATTCTATGATTCATTAGGAGAGAGAACCTAATGCTCCCGTGTCCATCCTAGAATTTACTCTGGATCCCAACCAAGCAGCCAAACCACACTCTGGCCCTTTAGCTTTTATTGGGTGGATTAAAGGGATGCATTTTGTATTGGCCATAGAGTGGCCAGCAGGACTAGGAACATCATTCTCCCCCTGTACTGGGCACTGGGGAGGCCTCTCCTTGAGTACTGGGGGCAGTTCTGGGTCCCTCACTTCAAGAAAGATAGAGATGCTGGAGCAGATCCAAAGCAGAGCAACAAGGCTGGGGAAGGGACTAGAGAGAAAGTCTGATGAGGAGAGGCTGAGGGATTGGGGTGTTTAGCCTGGAGAAGAGGAGACTCAGGGGGGACCTTTTCACTCTATAACTACCTGAAGGGAGGTTGTAAGACAGGTGTTGGTCAGGCTCTTCTCGCATACAACTAGCACCAGGACAAGAGAGTAGGGCCTGAAGCTGCCAGGGGAGAGTTAGGTTGGATGTTAGGAAGCCCTTCCTCACAGAAAGGGTGCTCAGTGCCTGGACTGGACTGCTCAGAGAGGTGGTGGAGTCCCCATCCCTGGAGATGTTTAAGAAAAGACTAGTAGTGCCCTGGTCCAGTTTACTGTGGTGATGTCAGGTCATGAGCTGGGCTGGATGAGCTCAGAGGGCTTTTCCAGCCTCAGTGATTCTGTGATTCATACAGTCAAAGGAGCATAAGGCACATGTAGCCCCACAGTGCCAGAAGTAAGCATCACCCATATACTCACAGATGAGTTACTAACTTCAATAACCTAATGATGCCAATCTAAATGCCCGCATTGTGAATGGTATCACTGCCCACTACTTCAACAGAAGCACCCAGCTTCCGTGACTTGGGAAGTTTGGGTTGCACATCTCTCATTTTGCCTTTGGTCCTTGAAGACAGACGAGACATCTTCAGCTGCCAAATCTCTAACTTCCACTCCTGACTCTGGCATCCCTCCACAATGCTTTTCAATTGATTCCTCTATTTGCCAGCCCGCTGGAAATCATCGGTTTAGAGGCAGCATAAACTCAACGTCAAATCAGACACCGAGGCAAGCTGTACCGTTTGTTTTGCTCCCTTTTCTGCTCATTCAATAAAAGAAGCCTCACAGCGTATTATCTGCTGTAGCAGAGGATACCTGATCCCTGGGCCTTGCTGCAGAAAGCACTTTGCCACCACATAAAAGGGAAAAAGTGGGGATTTTTAGCTTAGAGAAATTCCTACTGAATTCTGGCCACATCAGTCAGGGATTTCTTTCCCAAATCAGGAGGTTTTATTAATGTGCATATTTTTCCCCCCTTTTCCTGTGTTATGGCTCTACCCGTCTGGTTTCATAAGCTGCAGGAAGCATATTTCAAAAATATTTATTAGCTTATTAAATCAAATTACCCTTGCTCCTGCTGGACCAGGTTTTATAGAGTGCCCACAAAATTCAAAGCGCCTGTGCTGCGGCGACAATTTGTTGTGATGGCGGAGCAAACTATTCCTTAATCTTTTTAATTAGCAATTGCAAATGCTTCAATTTACTAAATCAGAAACCACCGACAAGAATTGCTCCGTCCAAGTCCTGTGGCTCGAGACGAGAAAGGCAAACAGTCTCAGGGCAGACTGGCTCACCAGAATAAACCTATTTGTTGAAAGCTCCTAGGAAAATCATCAGCTGCCTCCAATCCCAACCACCCTCACAGGGCAGATGAGTGGTCACACTGGGGTTTTATTTCACCACTGGAGACTGCTGTTGCCCTGTTAACTAACTCAACAGTGAAGCCCCTTTTTTTGCAGGTCAGACAAATCCAAACTTCAACAGGATGCTCATTTGCACCCTATTTGACCTAAAATTAACAGCCACCTGCAGAAAAATGATGCAGCAAGAGCCTTAAATCCTTAGGATGCTGAGGCCTCTACACGGGTATCCATATTCACACGTGAATACGAAATCAAAGGATTTCCATGAGCCCAATAAAACAGGAAATCTGCTGAGACTGCAGATTTTTGCACTCCATTCAGGATTCCCAAACTTTCTGGATGGACAGTTCCTAAAGGCTGGACTTCTGCTGAGCTGAGCACAAGCAGGTTCACCTGTTGCAAAAGTGGAATTCATTTTACAAACACGCCTGCCTTAGCTTGGACTCTGGCAGAAGTGAGGTGCAGGGGTGTAAACTGTATTTATCTCCAGCATTAAAACAAGAGGCTTTTTTTTGGGGGTGGGGGGGATCTTTCTTTTGCTTCTTTGCATGTTGCTGCTATTTAAGTTTATAATGTAATTAATGTGGCATGTGTTGTCCCTGCTGGGACAACAAATTTGGTTGAATTAGAAGGTTTTATAAACTTTAGAAAACTGAAAATCTAAGGCTTGAAAGAAAGACTTAGTCCCCTCTCTTTATTTTCCTCAGTGGCTCAAAGCCTCATCCAGCCTGGCCTTGATCTCTTCCAGGGATGGAGCATCCACAACCTCCCTGGGCAACATGAGGAAGCCTTAGGATACTGGGGCAACAGTGGATAGGATGGCAAAAGCACCCATGGACGACCCCCGCTGCCCTGGGGTAAAGGCCAGAGGGAGGAAAACACATTTGATTTGGGTGACGGATGCCTGGGGAGGAGGGGAGGCGGTTTCCCTGACTCCAAGGGCTGGAAGTTGGGTGCAGCCAGTCGCGGGAAGCAAAATTAAAGCTGACACCAGGCAGTCTGGTGTTATATCCATCTGCATTGCTATTGATCTGAGGGCTTAGTCTGCATTCTAGCTTTATCAGCTGGTGGCATCCCAGCTGCCATCTCTTCTCTCTTATCCTCCTAACCTGGAAAACACTTCTGAGGGTGCTGAGAGACAGTTATCAAAGATCCTCTGCCTAGGAAAAGAACAACATGCCTTAGAAGAAACAGCTGCCTGGCACCTTTGAAGAAAGTTTCCTGACACTTTTTCTATTTAATTAAAAAAAAAAATAAAAAGGGAAAAGGAAAAGCCAAGCTCATACATACATGGTGTTTCGCCTGGCAGATCATTTCAGAACCGCTGCTGACAGCGGTGGATTATAATGAACCTCTTATCAAGATGTTGCCAGCTCGAGACAGACAATGTGTGTACGTCTACGCGCAGATCCCAGTCTTGTTAACATCAGAGAGTGAAAGGGACGGCGTGCAGCAAGATTTATGGCAGGGAATTATCCGTGTACACAAAACAAAGCAAAACGCGCCTGAATCTTCCACGTGGAGCTGGGTTGGGGTGGTTTTTTTTTTGCTCCTAATCATCTCATAAACTGGGAGCACTGACCCAAGGAGTTGGGTTGATGAAAGGGTGATCTGCCTGCATTTTGCTCCGTTTGATTGAATTATTCCTCTTCGGTAGCTGTTGCACACACACACACAAAGCTGTCTCAAGGAATAAACCAAAAAATCATCCCACCACTGCAAGAACAATGGAATGAAAACCAGATGACTCTGTTCAATATGGGCCAAGAAAGGGCATTCACTTTCCCACACTATTGTCACTTTAAAGCAGTATAAATGCGTTCTTCCAACGGGGAGTGAGAGTTTAACAACAGACACGCCTGTGAATTGTCCCCTTATATCTTTATACCCCATATCAAGGCAAAAAGATCCCCTGGTGAGGCTATCACAGCTACCTCATGCATTGCTGCGAGGTAAACCAGAAGCAGGCTCTTTAAGTCGTCCTGTCACCCATGGCTTCGTACCAGGGGCTCAAAGTGAAGCAGTGTTTAAGCCTAAATTACTAGAGCTGCTCAGATCTTTAACATCTAAATTCTGTGCCACAGAATTAACTGTGATGCTGTTGAGACTGAAATTTCCCACAGCAGACATGAAGCCACAACTATCATACTCTTATTATTCCTGGTATTATTAATTCTCATTAGGAATTGCTTGTAAAGCTAAGGTAAAACCCAGATACTTTCTCACAGCTGGCAGGTGGGTTCAGAAAACAATGAAAAACAAACAATCTATGGATCAGTGAGTGGCTGACTGGGGGGGTTTTACCTTCCCAAACGTAAGCTCCATAGCTCAACTCTAATATTTATGATAGGCTTAATCCAGTAAACAGATAAATTGGTGTAAGGGCGAAAGACCACACAACTGCATGTAGGCAATAAAGACCACACACGCACCTCTTCTTCAGGCTTAGGGCACTAAGAAAATAAGGATATACCCAAAAAATTTAGACTGGTGGACTAAACAAATAAATCACGGTCATTGGAGTTGAATAATGGATCACGAATCCAAACAAATACTCAAACTTAGCAGGCAAAAGCTTCCCCAGTTTATTTTAGCATTGCTTTAACATCACTTTCCTGCGAACAGAGTAGGCAAAATCATAACTCCTTTGCAATCCATGGAAGGTTTAGTCATTGACTCCTTTGGGGCAAGAATTTGACCCCATGATTTATAACACACGAGATCTATGTCAGCTCTATGTACACCTAGGTGAACCTACTCCAGTGTCGAATAAATACAACCCAAGTAGCAAAGCATGAGAAGCACAACTGAAAAAGATGAGTCTGCTCTGAATATAAACTCTAGGAAACAAAACCAGTCAGGCTTCGAGCACATTTTGAATCATCACAGGAGACCCTGCAATTAGAACATTTGGATTCTTCTTTCCAAACATTTCTGTTTGAAATTGTGGGGTAAATCTTGCTGATGTGAAAGGTGCTCGCTGGCTTTAACAGCAAAAGTTTGTTCTGAGAAGAAAACGAAGTGTTCTCCTGCATCTGTGCTGGAATAAAAAGGCTTTAAACCTGTGATCTGGGAACTCTGTGGGGTCAGTGAGATAACTGAGAAAAGCAAATCAACTATGAGAGCAGTCTGTGCCTATACAGGGACCTTCTCCAGAGGTAAATAAATGGAGAAAGCAAACATTTCCAAAGCAGAAGTAGCTTAAACAGGAAAAATCACAGGCAGTCCCACAGCTGCTCACTCAGCCAGCCACGTTAGATAATTCCAGCGGTCGTTCCTGGCCTCATCATTTACATGTAGCGCAGACACTGACATATTAGGACATATAAATCCTGCTGTTATTGCACTATTCCACATCTCTAATTAAACCTTATCTGCCTAGAGCGCTCCTACATTACTGGATAGATGTAAGTGAGTAACTTGATATTTGCATAGAGCTTTGTACACTCCAAAAGCTTTGCATACAATAACGAGGTAAGCCTCACAAATACCCTGTGCAGCAAGCAGAGAGGTCAGGAATCCCACCTTTACAGGTAAGGAGAGGGAAGCAAACACTTAGGTGCTCACGACCATGCAGATACTCATAGAAGATAACAGATCTGTAATGATTCACACCAACTGCCCAACCCTCAGAACACTGCCATACAGTAACACCACATCTCAGATGTGCAAAGGGGAAGTGGACAGCCTTTCTGAGACCTCACATGATTTAGATGTCCAGATACAAATAGCTTTTCAAGAGCAGCACCAGGCCCATTCCTGTTGTGCCAAGGTAAGGTCTGTATTCTTTCAATTAATTAGCACCTTTGGGTTAGGCTAAGCCAAAGCTCGTACTAATGTTCTCAGGGCTTGCTTTTCAGACCTCTCTCATGTAAACTCAGATCCCCTGAATTCTCTCATCCAAAACCAGATGCATAAGAACCTCAATAGGCTTCAAACATACCATCCCCAATTAAAAAACGCCTCATTTTGAAAATTACCCTTATGTCAGCTGCCGCGTCCGTGTAAACGAGACACAGATCCCTAAGCATATGGTTAAATACAGCAGAAGAGCAAAACAGGTGTTGACAGAGTTTTTTGGCTCCTCAGGGTGCTCACTGGTACCAGTCACCTAAACTCAGGCATTTTGCAGAGTGTCTGGTGTTCTGGGAAGGAAGGAAAAAGGTGAAAGACTGACATGAGGAAGGGCCTGCAGAACCTGCGGGCTCTTTTTGGGGCTCCTCCTGGCACAAACCTAAGGTGAGGGTCTGTGCTGAAGGACTTCATTGGGAAGGAAAGTTGATGATAAAAGTGATATGAACAGGCATCTCACTCTCAGGCTGCAATGGGGAAAGAAAATAACCCTAAAAGCATGCAGGGGGTCTGGTCTTTGTTTAAGGTCAAAGGGCAGAGGAAGAGCAGCTCCTCCTGCAGAACAGGCTCAAGGAGAAAATAGAGATTGTTCTGCATTGCACATCTGAGGGCACTTAGCTTGAGTTATCAGCACCCTACACAGAGAAACAGATCCCCAGCGTTAACAGTCAACAAGATGGGTTTCTGTTCACTGATGTCTCAAAGAAACTGCCTCTGGTTAAGCAACTTGGAGCTGTGTTAGAACCAAAGAGGTCGTGTGCCCCATCTGACTCCTACAGGACAACTGCTCCGAAGCCTCTCTCCAGGATGGATGGGAAGTCTTTGCTAAATTTTCTCCTCACCCAGCTAATGTTCTCACACTAGTGCTGCCCTTTAGCTCTTCTTGTTACTGAACCCCCATATCAAAAATCTGCCCTTAGTTTTATTTTCCTAGACTGAACAAACCCAGACCTTCTAACGTCCTCCTGGGAGCTAATCAACATGTTTTTCCAGTTGCCCAAGAAGCCTGAATCCAGCTTTTGCCAGTGGAGACACCCAGAACATTCAGAAGCCTCCTAAATGGGAGCCCAGTAGACTATCACTCCTCTTTCTCCTCCTCTTGGCTGAAAACCACCTGTCAGATACACTTTTTGCCCTTTTTCTTTTCCCTGGTCACAGCACTTCAGAGAGTCGCTGACATCCTGTGATTGACTAATGGGCCAGTCTTGTCTTTCTCCTTCTCTGTCATTTGCAATTGATGGATTCCCATCTTAACATAAATTCTTATTAGCCACTAAGTGATTGCCTGCGCCGCTACATTCGATCACTCGACTCCTCAAGATCTCATCTCGTGTTGCTGAAGGATATTCCATTAATCCCTTACATTAAGGATGCTTCCCAAATTCATCACCAGGAAAGGAAGAACACTGGTCTAACTTACGAGGTTAACAGAGGTGGCTGGCTTTAGAAAACATCAAACCCAAAAGACCCCAAAAGCAAAGAGGAGGTGACAAGATAGTTGAATGGGTCATTCTATTATCCATTTCAAGTCCTGTAAAGCGAGGCTACCTGTGCCTGCCTCTTAAAGTGTTTGGTGATACTTCTATCCCAAGAACCTAAATCCCTTGACCTCACTCAGCAAATGATGCTCGCATCAGTTCTGAGAGATCACCCCTCCCATCTCCCTCATACTTGGAGAGTTCTACAACTGCCTGAAGGGCTAATGTAGAGAACGGTCATTTCTCACAGGGAATCAGTGACAGAACAAGAGGAGATGGCCTGAAGCTGCACCAGGGGAGGGTTAGGCTGGACATTAGGAAAAGTTTTTACCAATCTCTAGCTCCTCCTTCAGTAAAAGGCTGCCCAGGTAGCAGTCTGAGTCATCATCCCTGGATGTGTTTAAAGATCATTTAAACGTGGTGCTTAGAGACCCGGTCTAGTGCTGACCTTGGCAGACTTATTGGTTGAACTTGATTCTCTTGAGGGACTTTTCCAACATGAATGATTCTATGAAGAGTTGGACTAGGATATCCTGAGCAGCTCGAGATGAAGAGGCTACAGTCTGAAGACACTAAGAGATCCTTCTTCCAAAAGTGGCCTGTTAAGAGCTGACTCATTTCCCTCCCTCTCCTTTCACCCAATCTCTGTTGAGTTTTGCCTTTGAATTAATCACAAGAGATACCCAGGCTTGAAAGACTCAACAAGAAACAAGTTGCTGGGCATCCTTCAGCATGGTGGGGGAGGAGGATGTGGATATTGTGGCAGATTGAAAGGAACAGCTCTACAGCAGTTGGAAAGACCTGCAAAACACCCCAGCTCTGCTGCACACACAGCAAGCCACACAGAGTATTCACTATAGCCACCCTATGTAGGACAATCTCCAGTGTTCCCAGGGTAGGAGCAGCCACTGACAACATTTCACAGTCCTCTATGCACCTCCACCAGGATTTGATTTAGCATCGTCAGGTCCCAAGTCTGTCAAGCTGTGACGATTCAGATGAGTGAGATTTCAGATCCGAGATTTCGGATGTCTCACTGAAATACAAACAGTAAAACAGACCCAACCCAAACTCTTTCATTCCAAAGGCTGTCTTAAAAGACAAATAACAAAAGTAAGAGAGTGTCCCTAAAACAAATCAAACTTGGCACGGCCAAGTTGCCTTGTGAAATTAATTTTCAGCATCCTCTCTCCGGCGACCTGCCTCAGCCATCCCCGTCGGCACACAGCTAATGAACCCGTTGAGCAGATAACCAATCTCTGGTTGATTTACAGGGCACTTTTATTGTCTGAACTGCCTATAATTATTTTTTTAATAGAGTTTCAGCTGATATCGCAGTAAAACAAGGCTCATTTTATGTATTTAATGAAAAAGTGAAACAAGCCAATAAAGACTCCAAAGGTCCGACGTGCCAAAGTGATCCTCACAGGCTGAAACATCCTAAATGCCAAACACCTTTGAAAGAAAACCTGATAGCAGGGTTAGCCTCTTTCACTTGGTGACTTCTATACATTTCCCCCTCTTACTAAATCAAATCAGGTTGGGAAGGATTTGTCCTGTCACCATTTCTAAGCAAATAGAAATACATGCAAGACTTTAGTTGTGCTCTGCTCTGGGAGCCCTACAAAGTGCTGATGTGACCAAACCCTCCTGAGCTGATGGAACTTAACCCAATATAGCCAACACCAAGGAAGGAAGCACTGGGAGCTGGGTGTTTTTGAAGGGATTGGCTCCACAGTGTGCCAGCACCAACGGGGCTTAGGGATCCTCGCTCATGGCTAAGTGAGATGTTCTCCAGTAGAAAATAAACCACAAGAGCCTGAGGAAGCACTTGGCTATTTGTGACAACCTTAGCACAATTAATCTGAAAGCCTACTGTCAAGGAAACAAAAGGTATTTTGGGTCCTGATTCTTCATCACTCTCCTCTTGGATGCCATCTAGGACAAGTTTTGGATTGACTCAGCCAGGGATATAATGCTGTGAGCGGGCTGGTGATGCTTTCTGGACAGTGTCCTCAGAGCCAGCTCTCCCCCTCCCATCACCTCTGCACACTCTCCTTGGTGATTATTTTCCCTGCCAGTGAAGCCTTTTGCATATTAGTAGCCATTAATCCCATTGCATCAGCCAGTTTAATTGGGGTAGGCTGCTCAGATTCCCAACCTCCATCCTCTACTCCCTCCTCCCCAGTCCCATCCCATGATGTTTAAGGGACCGACCAGGTCTGTAGTGTTTCTACATCTGAATGGGGTGTATAAAAGCTACTTGGTCAGAGCTGGTTAATTGGGGGGACTTGCGGTTTAGCGGTTAGGAACAGCCCTAATCAGGGATAGAAGAGGAAGGAGGGGAGGAAGGGAGGGGGGTGTCTTTTTTTATGAAAATGTGGACCTCCCTACAGTAATTCCTCCTCAGCTGCTGCCTCACAGATGGACCTTTTAATTGAATTTTCTTACAGGCCTGAGGGAGGGAGTTCATTTCAGGTCAGGTGAGGCAATTGAAGTGAATCTAATAGCTCCAGTTTCTTTTCAGTGGGAGCAAAGTGTGTTGTTTTGTTGGGGTTTTTTTCTTCTATTCCCCCCCTCTCCCCCTTTTCATCACAACTAAAAAGTTTCAATTAAAAATTGAAACACACACATGGCCATTTCCAAGCATTTGTTGTCTTCATTTCGCCACAAGTGGCAGCAAGGTCAGCGATGGGAGAAATCTGAAGCAGTCTGCATCCTGTTCTGGGTTTTGTTCATCACGCAAGGAGGGGAAAATTGTAAACCAAAAAGGTATAAAAGCATCCCCTTACCTCTTCCAGATCTAGAAACCTGATGTGGATAAATTACCACATCACACATCTCTGCAGATATATTGATTGATTTTTTTTAATACTACTCCTGCATCAATGGGTTTGTATTTAAAACAGTGCCAAATAAGAGGAAGCCATCCCAGCAGCAGCTCTCTTTAGAACAATTTGCTACGTCTGCATTAGATAAGAAGGGCTGGGCTTAAAAATTCAAGTGGTCTGAGTTTAACTACCACCCAGAAGTCCACCCCATTTCATAGAATGATTAGGTTGGAAGGGACCTTACAGATCATCCAGCTCCAACCCCTTGTCATGGACACAGACACCTCTCACCAGATCAGACTGCCCAGAGTCCCATCCAACTTGGCCTTGAACACTTCCAGGGATGGAGCAGCCACAACTTCCCTGAGCAACCTGCTCCACTGTCTCGCAGTGAGGAACTTCCTCTTTGTATCTAAACCTCCCCTCTCTCATTTTCCCACCTTACAAATACTCCCAGAGGCAGGTAAGCCATGCCAGCAAGAGGACATTTATTCTAGCATCATAGACCTATGCTTAGGCTATCCCCACAGAGCAGTGCTGCAGTATTTTCTGGTGTGGCCCATGCCTTTAGCACACCAGACCACCGAGGGCACAGTCACTAAGAGTGCAAGTTCCACTCTGCATAGAAGAGCAGACAGAGGACCATCAGGTATGCGTAATGGTTGACCTTGTCCTCTGGAACATTGCCACCAGCAGCAGCCAAGCCAGGATGGATCCCTGGGGGCTTTGCCAGCAAAGCACGCAGGATTTTCTCAAGAGACCATCTGGTCATCTGTGGCTGGGGCAGACAGAGCAGGATGTCACTCCAGGTCACTCACAGGGAAGGACAGGGAACCAGCAGGGTAAAAGGAAACAAGATCCCCTGCAGCTGCCGGGGCAGAGCCTGGGAGGTCCCAAGTGGTTTACAAGGAAGGAAAGATGTGGTCAGAGAGGTCTGGCTGAGGAGTGATGCTTTCACTTGGCTGAGAGCCTCTGTCGGTGCACCACCAGGCACAACCTCATCTATGTTTCATTAGCCAGCGGACGAGGCTTTCAGCTCTCCTTCCTTCTCAGCCACAGCGGCGTCAGATGGCGGCTGGCAGGGATGCTGGCCTCCTCGAGGTCAAAAGCAGCTTCCACTGCTGCTTAGATAAATGCAACATGAGCAGAGTGTGGAGTGTGGGACTGAGTAGGTGTCCTGGACCCAGCACTAGCCCCAAAAGTGACCACAGTTGTTCCCAAAATGAGCCCACAGTGCTCCAGCTGAACTGCTATTGGAATAATTTCTCCCTCCTTGCATTCAACTACAGACCTCTGGGGAGTGACAAACCACCTGCAAAGCTTTGGGGCTCCATGGGGAGCTTTCAAACAAACCTGCTGCCACCAGCCTTGAACTCTCCGTATGACAATTTGCACCTTCACTGAAAAGCCAGGGGGTTCATCACACTCAGAAAGTTCTAGACCTCTCACTTTAAGGATTGCTCTGATGAAGACAAGCTGCCCCATCTTGTTGTGTTGCTTCCCACCTAATGAAAGCAAGGAAGTCTGCAAGTGCTGGTGGTTCCAGGTGTATGAGAGTGAACCCAAGGGGACAAACCTGACAATAGGATCATAGAATTGCTTGGGTTGGAAAAGTCCTCCAAGCCCAACCATTACCCCAACTGTCCCAAGGCCACTGTTAAACCACCTCCCTAAGCTCCAGATCTCCATGACTTCCATCCCAAGCAGGAAGGGATAAAACTTCACTCACATGAAGATACTTATTCAGACAACCTCAGAGAAAGCTACCACCAGAAAGACTGACTGGAGCACTTGATGGCTTCGTCTCATGTCTGATGAAGTGCTTTGGCTGCAATTTATAAGCACAAATAAATCACACCTTGTGTCAACCTATTAATGTGCTTCCATATTTCACAGCCTAATGAAACATCACTTCTAAGTGCAACTTCATTTCATTTTAATCTTTCAAGCACTAAAGCTGCAATTACATGATTTTGGAACTTTTTTGAAGAGGAAGAGGAAAGGGAAGGTCTTGCTTGGCATGGCTCCACTTGCAATATCAACCAGCGAACGTCTGGAACTGTAAATCTAAGCTAAACCTCAGGCTAAAGAAGGTCCTTCTGCAGCGGGGTCCTTTGTCTTAAACTACCCTGGGTGCTGCAAGACCAGCGCACCCAGCATTTGGCTTCCCCACTGGCGGTCCCAGCATCACCTTGTTCACACACTGCTTTATTTTTTACTTCTCTTTAATACCCAGAGCAGCTTGGCACAGATTACATTTGGGGAGAGGGGTCCAGCAGAAGCCTTGGGACTTCCTTATTACTATTCCCTCTATAGAGCCCCATTTGGGGGCCCCAAATGGAAACAAAAGGTAGCAAACCATCGCATCCCTGCTGCCAGGGAAAGGGAGGGCTGGTTTAATCAACCATCCGTGCAGCAGAGTAGCAGAAGGGGGGGGAGGGAAGAGCCCACATTTAGGACCAGATGCTTCTCCTTTAGATGAAAGGATGATTAAAGCACTTGTGCTAGAAACTGCAGAGATCCCTGTGATGTCAATACTGCACCGCTCGGCCAACCCTGCCCTTTGGAAAGCATGGAGCAGATTCTGGGGCTATGAGAAGGGTATGCAGAGGTGAGAGGGGATAAAACCACCAGTGAGTGATGTTCAGAGAACATTAAGAATATAAAATGCTGCATTTGTTCCTCTAAAATAAAACTCACTTCAGTTTTGGAGAAAACATGGGTACCCTAAAACTTTTCTCACTAGAAAAAGGCAGTGACAGAGTGGGATCGACTATGGGAAACACATTTGTGGTTGTCTTCAGACACATTTCCATGTGTAACCTGAAAGAGTCTTCCAACGCAAAGAATAATTCAGAAATAACCACTGAGCATCTCAAACACTCAGCCAGGTGTTACAGGACAGCTGATTTTTCACCATGAAACACAAACAGAGTGCAGTCCTTGCTATAAGAGATGGGGTTTTTTTGTATAGCACCTCCAGCCCCTATAGCAGTGTGAAGGGTTTAACACACTGTCTTACAAATCCTCCTCAACACCCATCCCAAATAATGATTTTCTAATAAAACACTATTTTGAGGTGTTATATTTTTTACTGCTAATAAATAGAGTTCCTACTACCTGGGCAGCTTTAAAAAGAGGGAAAGGATAAACAGGATAGGGGGAAAAAAAGGAGGGCAGATTGACAATTAAGACAGCATTTCTGTCTTAAAAGGAAACAAAACACAAACTCAATTTTCCTTATTACTCCCCCTATTGTGAAGCATCCACGCCCACCAAACTGTCTGGTACTGAGAGAAAGGCTTAAGTATTTTACACATGAAATATTTCACATCCTACTGGATCCTGAAACAAAAGTTGTCTCAAACAAAGGACAGTTACAGCAGATTCTGAAAACCAGGAGGAGTTCATAGAAGCAAATAAGGCAAAATTGTTTCTGGGCACTGCAAATCCAGACATAAATGAGAGCACATGGGCTGTCCAGAGACCAATAACCCAGTCTGCTCAGACCAGAGACTCTAAATGCTTCTGTCAAATGAATTTCTCATATAATCATCTCCTAGAGATGTAACAAACTAATTAAAGGAAGCACCTAGTAACGGAAACCATAAGCTTTGCGATTTCTAGTAGATAAAAAGGCAGGGAACTGTGAGATTGAGTCTCCTGCATTGGGCATTTCCTTTCTTTGGAAATTTCAGCGTGCAGGGATGAGAAAAATGGGTCCAGTTTCCCTCGACATGACAGGAACAATAATTGAGTAGGATTATATGTCATCCATGAAAACACTATATTTATGCCTCATTGTAATCCATTCATTGGTTTATGGATCCGAAGTCCCACGGGTAGTGTCACAAATCCACATAATGTCCCCGAGTAGTGGATTTTGCATTTGGATCGGTGGCGGAGCTGGCGGACACAGCAAATGACACGGAGCCAGGCAGGTCCCTGGAGAGCTCAGCCCAGCATGCCCAGTCTGCAGAGCTCAGGTGGGAAACACAACCTTCAGCTCCAGAGATGTGCTCTAACCCACAGTGTTTTCTCAGGGATTTTACACATTTAACCACTTCCAAGACATCTCTGTTATATCCTGTACGTCGCACAGAGCCAGTTCTTCCCTCTAAAGATGGCAGAAGCCCAACCCTAATTTCATCTACTAGACTACCCAGACATACCGCTACAGCCAAATCTCATAAACCTGAGCCCCATCATTCGTTCTGTCTTTAAACATTAGGATTAAACCCAAAGCAGCACATTAACACACGATAACCCTCCCTAGCAGAAGATTTCCTGTGTTGTTTTGTACAAGATCTATACTTCAGCATCTCCCTGGAAATTGAGGGGGTTTGTTTTTCCCGTTACTTAGCCTTTTAGGTTGCACATTTCCTGAGACAAAGACCATTTTTTATGTGGTGCCTGCACCAGACTCAGCCAGGCTCCAGGCTCAGATGAACCTTTAAGGAAATATCACAAGAGTGATTAAAAAAGAAGTAGTAGAGACAAGATTCTAGCCACTATGCATACATTTGACATAGTCCTGCTGGTAGGGAGAGGTGTGCTCTGGTAAAAAGCTTTTCATCAATCATTAATCAGATATTTGCAAAGATCTCAGCTGCCAAACCCCAAAGCTTTGCAGTCTTTAATGAAGACAGGAGGAGCAGTTAAAGGAGTTGTCACGTTTCCTCAAACAAAGATGTTGGGTGCAGATCCATTACTGAAAGTTACAGTAACCAAATAACCCAGCCAGAGTGACGGCTTCATCGTCGATATTAACACAGCCCTATGCTGCCAGTATAACCAGTTTAATATAACATCCAGCAATAACTATTGCGCTACAACCAAACAGATGCAAATGACAAGCCAAACTAGCAAGATCATCAAATCATAGGACATATTGGGTTGGAAGGGACCTCTAAAGGTCATCTAGCCCAACCCCCAATGATGCAGGTGCCTGTTTGGCAAGATGAAGCACTTCCACTTTAAAATCAAACAAGTCATTTCAAACCCAAAGCCTTGAACCCAACATGATCTCAAAGCACATTACACTCAAGCAACATTCACTCCATCTACTTCAATACCACTACGAAGGCTGCCCTGGGACCAGTCGAAAGGGTGGACCCAGCCAGTGCCAGTGGTAAAGCAGGTAACCCTCTCCTGAGTGTCACCATTAGCCTCTTTATTGATGATTATGCCACGTTTGACACCCGAGATCTTCTACTTTTGATATTGCCAGGACAACCTGCAGAATAAAGCTGCCACCATGCTCTTTTGAGGGAGGAGCCCTCTCTGCAAATGATCCCCAAGTCATAAGAGGAAAGACTGATGGGCAAGAAAAAAAGAACCACAAGTCCAACAGTGTCTCAACCACCAACTTCACCTTTTCTTAGAATAAAGTATTACTAAAGATCTTATGATGTAGGCAGACCAACAAGCCAGGAACTTGTATTCCTAGCAGCTCTTCTTACACCCTTTTTTGGCCACTGATAGTTAAGACAACCTATTGCAGCCACTGCAATACTTGAACAACAGAACCTCTCAAAGTTTTATGAGCTCAGCAACAGCTAGCGAAGAGTACTTACGAGGAAGATGTCCATACGGCAAGATGTCTAGTCGCATCCTCATGCCTCTTACACAGAGCATCTCCTCGAAGGATCAAGGATGACATGAAGCAAAAACATCTGAGGGGGGGAACCTGTTGGGAAGACACAGCAGCTCATTGTTAGAACAGTGTTAGGTGCATTCTGACAGTAACACCTGAGCTGTGTCTGCTAAGCAGATTCATAAAGAACAGTGATCTCTCAGATACCAATCCACCTTTTATGATCATTAAAACTACCTCAACAGTAAGTGGGAGAAACATGGGAAACCACAGGCATTGGAAACCATGGCTCTTAGTAAGAGCTGAGAACATGTCCTGCACTGCCTCGATCTTGCTGGCCATCTTTGAATAAAGAGAGAAAAAGCCAACACCATTTCACAAAGGCTTCATGAAAAGCTGCAAGCACGAGCACCACACAGACTGGAGAAAACATGGCCTTTCTGGCATTTCAGCATCTTGAGAAGGTGCTTAAACTTGTCTATGATTTGTCTCAGCTGATTTCTACAGAGCTGTCCTGAGCACTAGGAACTCAGGTTGGAATGACTCAGGTGTGGGTCTGAAAAAGGCACATCCTCACTCTCAATTTTCTTCTAGGTTCCATCACAGCTTCACCAGCCTCACCCCAGACATGAAACCTTGCGTGTCTCTCCCACCAGCGCTTCATCCCCTGCCTCGCTGGGTGCCCCTAGCAAGGAGCCAGTGCTGCAAGGGTTAAAAACGTGGCCTTTTTCCACCCAGAAGGCTGAAGGGACTCCTTTGAAGCCGTTAGCCCATTGTATACATCCCTTCTAGTTTTGAGGATTACAGAACAAACACATTGTAATGGCTCCATAGGAACCTGGCCCGTGGGGTCACCCTGACTTTGGTTTGTGCATTATGTCCCAAGTGACAAAAATCGAAGCACATTAAATGCTTCATGCATGTGAAATGTCCAGAGATTTAATCTCAGGAGCTTTGCAGCCCTTCAGTTTGTCTTGAATGCACTGGAATCTCCACAGTGCAGCGGGTAGAGAGGAGCTGGTTCGGCTGACACGATCCCAGCCAGGCAAATTCAGACACTTTTAGAGTAATATTTGCTCAGTGTGTGTTCAAGTAGGATTTATCTGGCTTTAAGCATTGCAGTAGGGCACATCCAATAAAAACATGCATAATTTATGCAGAAGAGGCTCTCCTTTATTAAAGGAAAATTAAAAAAAATATAATAAAGGTTGGTTTAATAAGACACTGACAGACCCTTCATAGCTGAAGGACACCAAATAGCTACACGATCCCGCTGCGCTTGCCTCCAGGTGAGAGAGGTATCAGTGGAATTCATGAACAAGGAGAATAAGTTAAAAACTTCCCCAAGTCTCTTCAAGACTAACTTAGTCAAAAGAAACCCAAAACATCTGGATATTCCTCTGCTCTTCTGCTACCCCAGTAGCAGTTACTGAAGGACAGAGAGGAAAAGGAAAGTGATAGCATTGAAAGGCTACTATCTACTATCTTTTGAAATCATTTTAATTGCATTTGTTGCTCAGCCTCTAGGGGATAACACCCTGCACTCTCACAGATAACCACCTCTCACACTTGGGAAGGGATGCGTTACAGCTGGGCTTATCCTACCAATGGAAAGAACAATGGGCTCAGTATGGACACAGCTGAAACATTATTAACACTGGAGAAGAGGAGGTTGAGGGGAGACCTTATCACTGTCTACAACTACTTGCAAGAAGGATGTAGAGAGGTGAGGATTGGTCTGTTCTCCCTCATGGCCAGTGATAGGATGGGCGGGAAATAGCCGTACACTGCACCAGGGGAGGTTCAGGTTGGATGTCAGGAGGAATCTCTTTACTGAAAGGGTTGTCAGGCATGGGAACAGCTTGCTCAGGGAGGTGGTGTAGTCACCGTCCCTAGAAGTGTTTAAGAGAGGGGTAGATGTTGCATTGGGGGATATGGTTTAGTGGTGATGATAGGTCTAGGAAAAGGTTGGATTCTATGAAATTAAAGGTCTCTTCCAGCTGAAACTCTTATGATTCCAGAGGTGGAAGCAGTGCAGCTGCATGGGTGAGTCATCCAGTTGAGCACTGGGTCTTGGCTTTACTGTTTTCCCAACCTTCTGCTACCCCCTTCATACAGCATCGCTCTGCTCTGACAGGATTTTAAAAAACATCTAAGAGCTGCTACCACTGCTGTGCAGCATCACCATGCTTTGTACAAGCTTGAGCAATCCACCCCAGTTATTTATAAAACTGGAGTAAACACCTTGCTAGGCTTCCAGAGATGTCATGAGCTCTCCAAAAGCAAGACCAGGAGAAAAAATGTTGAGCTGGAAGTTGAAAAAAATGAAAGTCCTAATAGTTCTATTATCCTAGGAGGAGAAGAGCCACAGTTGTGGTAGAAGAGCTGAGGAGCATTCCCTATGCTCAACAGCCAGTCCCCACCACAGAGCTCACCAAGCTCCTACAGCTTCCCCCTTATGAGAAAGGCTGAGGGAGTCCCTCTAGCCTCTCTCTAGCTTGGGAAAAAAGGAGCCTGAGGGGTGACCTCATTAATGTTGATCAATAGTTGATCAATATGGAAAGGTCGGGTGTCAGGAAGAAGCCAGGCTCTGCTCAGTGGCACCCAATGATAGGACAAGGGACAAAGGGTGTCAGCTGGACTAGAAGAGTTTCCACATAAAGATGAGAAAAAAACTTCTTCCCATTGAGGGTGACAGAGCCCTGGAAGGAGCTGCCCAGGGAATCTGTGGAATCTCCTTCTCTAGAGGTGTTTCAAGCCCACCTGGACTGTTCCTGTGCAACTGGACCTAGGGGATCCTGCTCTGGCAGGAGGATTGGACTGGATGATCTTTTGAGGTCCCTTCAAATCCCTAACATTCTGCAATTCTGTGACTGCAGCATGAAGGAGTTGAGCAAGATCCCAACCCCATCATGCTGCAGCAATTTCATGTCAATCCAGTTCTTCATTTCTCCTCTCCTTTATATTGAGAAGTCCTTGTTTATTAAGGGACTCCACTAGTCCTCCCATCCACCTTGCTGCAAACTGTTTTCCCCCCAGGGCTACAGCAGCAGCTGGCACACAATTTCCTTCTGAGGTGCAGCCAAATCATGGCCTTTTGGAAGGGGGAATCTGTTTCATCTCTTCTCTCCATATGCTCCTTTCAATTGAGGGGGTTAGTACATTCATTTCACAGTAGCTAGCTGAGTGCTTTTGCCTGTTCTGCACCTATTACCAAAATGAATAAACAGGCTCAAGGCAACGCGGCACAAGGCTCAGGGCACCATAACAGAGCTTCCATTGGGGAATGAGTTTTTCCCAGGGAAACTGGAGACAAGTGGGGGTTAGTCTTGGCCCAAACTGGCCCCTTATTCAGGGCACTGGAAGGTTAGTCCTGATTACATAAAAGGATAGCTCTCCTCCAATTACCCCATGGATGTAGCATCCCTGGTCCAAAGGGTAACATTTGCTGCAGTAAAACGATTTTGTTTGATGTTTTATACCAAGGTGACCATACAGTGAAGCTGTTGTAGGCAAACAGATAGATGATGCTGGAAATACCCAGGCAGGAACAGACAGTAGTAAGGGAAGCCTGGAAAAGTACTGCCAAAGCCTTCCTGTTGCAGAGCTATTATAGGTGAAGCTGCTGCATTGTAACTGCATCCACACTAAGATGCTTAACCTGATAATGTACACATGGACTCCTGGGGTTAGAAGGGATCTCTAAAAGGTCATCCAGTCCATCTCCCTTACAACAATCAGGGCCATCACTCACCAGACCAGATGGCCCAGAGCCCCATCCAGTCTGACACTGAATGGCTCCAGGGATAGGATCTCCACCCCCTCTCTGGGCAGCCTGTTCCAAAGATCCTCCACCCTCAGATTCAACAACTTTTTCTTCATGTCCAGCTTAAATCTCCCCTTTTCCAGCTTCAAACCATGACCTCTCCTCCTATCATCACCAGAGAAGCTGGTAACAGTTGTGTCCTCACCTCACCTGCCACATGCCCTCTTTTTACCAGAATTCCAGTAACAACAGACAGACTGGAGCTCATGGACTAAGGAACATGATGGAAAGCATAGCAAAGGTCTTTGCTTGAGAATTTGGGAAGGCAAGACAGAAGTACAAGGCATCAGATCTCAAAAAGAGAAAAAAACAAATGACCTGGCAGCAGAACCAACAAAACCTGGGATGCAAGAGATATCAGAGAGATCGTCCTGTGTCCAACTGACTCCCCTTTCCTAGTAGAATGGACTCAGTCCTTCACTTGGCCTCCTGTTGCACAGGTCTCAGAGATGTCCTCCATTCTGTCAAATTTGGCTGAAATCACTTCAGTGGGTTCAGTATTTGATGGCTGTAGAGAGGCAACATCATTTCACAAGAAATAGAGGCAGATCAGAGCAGGAAAGGGTTGTAAAGCAAAGAACAACAAGGACACTTGATGTGATAAAGGACAAATCACTGAAGGATTTGAGATCAATGTGGGAAGAATTCAGAGACAAATCTGTGCAATGTATTTTGCACAGAGGGAATGTGAAAGCTGTGGAGGCCAAAGAGGAGGATGAAGGCATCACCATGAAGGATTGCAGGACGCACAGTCTGCAGTGACATAATGAGAATGAATGGCATTAGGTTTTAGTTTAGCAAAGAAGGAACTAAGACTTTGATCTGCCCAAAACTGCTCTGTAATGGTAGGACTCAAAGATCTTATAGAATCATTTAGGTTGGAAAAGAACTTTGATGAGATATCAAGGTGCTCACTGCCAAACACCAGGTGCCCTGCTTTTCCTCTGCACAGCCCACGACCACAGATCCTTGTTTATGGGCAACACAAACAGATTATTCAAAATAGCCTAAACAGGGGAAAAGCCTCAAAAATAGCCCAAAGAGGGAAAAAGCCCCAATTCATGTCCTGGAGAACTTAGAGCCTCGAGAGGGTCCACATGAAGGCTCTCAAAAACATCCACGGCACGCCAAGTGCATTTCTGACACACCACCCAGAGCTGGCTCCGCTGCTCAGTTTTACTCCCCGCAGCACGGCTTGCGAAGAGAAAACAAATGGCATACCAGACCACACAGCGAAGCAATATGGTTACCAGCGAAACATTTATTAGCTTAGCAAAAGAAACACAAAGGCTCCTTTTCAGGATCTCACCCTCTCCTTGTTAAACCTCTCCTCACAGCCATCTCTTGCCTCGCCTGGGCTGTTATTTTAGGGCTATCCGCTGTGTGAAGTTGTGGTTTATTTAAAGCGGGGTTTATAGTGAAATCCCACTCCCTTTTCATTTTTAAGTAACTATCCCGATTCCCAAAGTGGGACAAACAAGAAATGCACCTCTAGAGCGGGCTCGAACAATACCACGGCCCTTGCATTTATCCTCACTGGCTGAGGTCACCTCATCGCTCAGATCACCACAAGTGAAGACAAGGGGATGGGATAAAAAAGCCACCCACACCGAGTAACAATAAATTCCATTTCCTCCGCGGTGCTGTTCCTTGTTTCCCCCATAGCTCAGGCTTTTCATTCATATTCCCTTAGCTCCCACTAGCTGGGCTTTTTATGTTTCTTACAGGTTCTCCAGACTCCTTTTGGCTTTCCCCCCCTCCCCAATGCTACCCATTCTCTCTGCACCTCACACACTCTTATTTTCCTTATGTTCCCCCCAATTCCATCAGTCTCCTCCTCTCCAGCTGCAGCAGCTCTTTCTGTTCCTCTGGCAGAGCATCACAGAGTGGGAGCTGAATAACAAACCCACATAACACACCAAACCACCCGTCCATCACGACATCACCTGACTACCCATCTATTTTCAGAGACCTCAAAAGACCTGAGGAGGTTTGTGCTATTAATATTCCATGGAAAGAAGGAAAATTCCCATCAGAGGCCTTAAACAACCCCACCGTGGCCACAACCAGCCACCAGCCCCTTCCAGGCTTGGTGTAATTTTCCAGCTTGTCCAGGTTTTACATCCAAACCAAAAGGCTTCCCCTCCCGCTCCCTTTGCGTGAATCGAGCTGCCTGGAAGGAGCCTTCACAAACAGCAAGCATCATGCCAAGGAGAGAGAAGAATAACCGAGGAGACAACTCGCTGCATTGGCTCCTCCGTTTCTCTGGCAGGACTCCCTGGCTTCGCTCAGTACATGACTGACTTTGTTGCTTTCAACATTTTCTTCCATTTCGAAATATTTTACTCATTAGCAATCTTCCTTATGCTCAGAACAGGAGATAGCAATCAAGTTCTCCTCTCCTTAACTACTAAATGATGCCGCCGCTTGAAAAGCCCACCCCTCCACCGTGTTTTGCAGTTCTTGCTTCATCTTCTTTTTCCAGCAGAGCCTCACTTGTCCCTGATGTTCAAGTTCTGTTTTCTAGGCTGATGATTCCTACCTACAGACATTCACCACAAGGATCATCCCCCTGTGTCTGTATTAAATGCCTTGCCATCAACTTTCCTTTATCTGCCAATTACATAACCTAACAGAAGAGATGCAGCCATCAGCAGAAACAAAGGTAGATGTTATTATCTATCTCTACAGGGCACAGAAATGAAGCAGCACAACCAGCAACTGAGAAAGCAAATGAAACAACTGCAGGTGTGACAGAAAGCAAACCAACCCAAAAACTCAGCAGCAGAGAAACCAGCCCCAGCCCATGTTCTGCCACAGACACACACAGACCACCACAGATAATAGCTGAGAAACATATAACCCAGTTCCTCACCTCAGTCCAATTCATCCTGTCCTGCTGTCATTGTCAGCTCAGAATATCAGAGAGATAGTTGGGGACCCTTCTGACAACAGGAAAACCAGCACCATACACCCACCAACAGACAAACTCCCAACTACCCCTGCAAATGAGCTGCTTTTATACTGAGGGGCTCCAGGGGTGGTCACTCAGGGCCCAGCTGCAGCCACTCAGGGCTGTTAAAGACCCTCAAGAGCTTCTCAGGAGCCCAGCCTTCTCTCCTGATGGCCTCTTACAATAGAGGGGGCTGTCTCTCATATCAAGGTCTGCTATGGCCTCTATCCCCACTGCTCAACACCTGCTGGATTGCAGCCAGCAGCACAGCTAAATGTTCTTCTTGAAGGCAAACACAGAGACCAGCCCAGTCTTGCCCTAGGCTATGGTGGGAGATGTCTGGACAGCGTTGGTCCTTTGACCTGGTTGTGAGATTCATCCACGTGTCAACTTTAATTCTCTGCCCTTCACTGCTTCATTCAGAACATCAGCCTCTGGAGAGAAAATCAACCTCTTACCACTGAGCTAACTGAGCCACCATGGAAAACTAGCGTATGGACATCACTAAGACAGCAGAACCCTTTTGGATGAGGAGACCACTGCCAGTGCAAGGGAGACAGTCACCACACAGCCAGAACACCACACCGTGTCAGCAGTGATATGAAAAAACCCACTCCTACCAAACAGCTTGCCAGAAGACAGAGAAAAGGTGTGGAAGAGGTGATGGTTAGGGCATTTGTGATGCTGGCTGTAGCAGCCCAGCATGTGTCAGGCGAAGGACATGCAGTGAGTCAGGACCTGCCAGTCAGTTATTGACTTTTCAAGCAAGAAGAGGCAAAGGAGCCCCCCTCACTCCTATCTCATGCGAGTGCTCTTGTAAAACAAACCGCACAGACAAGCGGGATTTGTAGGATCAGGCTGGATTGTTTCCAAAACACATAGTGCAGAAAGCTGCAAGGAGCGGGTACCAAGGAGAACATGATAGGTTTCTGCCCTAACAAACCAACCATGGGGCTGGCTGAGGGATAAAAACTGGCTGAGCTGCTCAGATGAATTGATTAAGAACATTTTTAGGGGTAAACCTGTAGTTAAATCTACTGCAACTCAAATAAAGACAGAAAATACAACCCACGTGAAGCCATCAAAAAAAGATCACAGTATAACTCACACGGGGTGACACCTCATTTTAAACGTCAGAAAACATCTACATCATTGACTAATTGCTCCTGAACCGCAGTTTCAAAAAATAAAACATTGATTTTTACTCTACTGGAACACAAGATTAATCTACTCAAACCTCTCTTTTGAGATATTTTTACAAATAGGTAAAGAAAGAAAAGGGAACTTTCAGGTTTTATTAAAGAAAGCACTTTGTTTTTAGGCTGAGAGTCTGCTGTGTGCTTTTTAACAGCCGGGTTTCAGCGGAGCGTGAGTTTTTATAGGCAATATCAAAGCCTCCGTAAACACAAGCTATCAAAGGGAGCAGTAAGAGATGTTGTCTTACAGCTGTGTGAACACTATAATTTTGAGGATGGCACTAAAGCCCCTTGAGACCCAAACAAAGACCTGAAACGCATTTCAATCAGCAAACTGATGTTGGATAAGCTCCCTCTTCTCTCCTAGCATGATAAACCATCACACGGTCTTTCTTGTCTCCCTTCTGGGTTAGGCTCTTCTCTTCACATGGGAGCACAGTAGATCATAGGATCATAGGATCATAGGATCATAGGATGTTAGGGGTTGGAAGGGACCCAAGAGATCATCGAGTCCAACCCCCCTGTCGGAGCAGGACAAAACTATCTAACACAGATCACAGAGGAAAGCATCCAGGCGGGCCTTGAAAGTCCCCAGAGAAGGAGACTCCACGACCTCCCTGGGGAGTCTGTTCCAGTGCTCTGTGACCCTCTGGATCAGGTTGGAAGGGACCCCAAGGATCATCCAGTCCAACCCTTTAAGCTAAAGAAATCCAGTTAAAATGAGCTGGCCCAGCACTCTGTCAACCTGAGCCTTAAAACTGCTCAAAGCTGAGGAATTCCCCACTTCCCTGGGAAGACCATCCCGGTGTCTAATTGCTCTCACAGTGAAAAACTTTCCTCTGGATTCCAGTCTGAATCTCCCCATCACCCCTTGTCTTTTCTATGAGATTGCTTGTGAAAAGGAAGTCTCCATCCTCCTGGCAGTGACCCTTACTGTACTGGGACATGGAGATAAGGATCCCTACTAAGGATGATATCTGAGTCCTCACCAACAGCAGAGCTGCCACTGCAGGACTCACTTCCCTACAGGTTGAATGCACAGCAAAATGTCCCAGCTTCTTTCCAGTGCCCCACAGAGTCACCCCACACCCCACTGCTGCTCTAACAGCTCTCGCAGGCACATGGGCTAGCTGGCCATTCCAATACCCACCCTGTCTCTGATAAGGAGGGCAATTAGATTAGTTTTCTAGAGGCAAAATCAATAGCTAGCATCTGGGGGGCAGATTAGCCATTGCTAATTAGAGCTTTTAGACATTATTCAAATAAAATGTATGAGGTTAATCAACCAAGGTGGAAAAAAATCCATAACAGTCAAAGTTCTGCCCTTGGTTCGTCAGCCTGGAAATAGAAATGGAATGAAATTCCCGAAATAAAGGCAAGATGTGCTGGGCTGGGATAGACCGTTTCACCCAACTGGCAAAGCACTTGGGAATTTATCTGAATGAACCTGACAAAACCCAAAGCTTTTGAGTCTCCTTGCTCTTCATGAATTATTTTAGTTACAGCTATATAATTTTAAAAGGCATTTTGAGAACTGTAGAATTATACACACAACTAACCAGCAACATTTCACCAAATGAGCCTTTTATTTATAGATATTTAAGTAGTGTTTCTGGGGTTTTTTTAGATCTGCTGCTGTATCGGGGCTGTAAATGTCTTTTTCAATACATACTTCCCCATTAATTTTCAGCCCGTGTAATGTATTACTTTAATACCTTCAGATTAGATTGCAATTAGATAACACCTTCAAATAGGAACAATATGTTTTCAGGGTAGATTCCTTGGAGTGCTCATCTACAGAACAATTTGCTTAATAGGAATTTCCTCTGTAGACTATTGGAATTCTCATATCTGGAAAGGATTATTTCTCCAGGTGATGGAATACCTTGTTTTCTCCCCAGCCCCTTCTACCCCCAGTCATATTCATAGATTCACAGAATGGTTCAGGTTGGAAGGGACCTCAAAGATCATCTAGTTCCAACCCCCCTGCCATGAACAGGGACACCCCTCGCTACACCAGGGTGCTCAAGGCTCCATCCGTTCTGGTCTTGAATACTTCCAGGGGGAGGCAGCCACAGCCTCCCGGAGCAACCTGTTCACAGTGCCTCAGCACCCTCATGGTGAAGAATTTCCTCCTGACTTCCAGTCTAAACTTCCCCTCTTCCAGCTTGAAACCATTCTCCCTGCTCCTACCATTCCAAGCCTTGGAAACAGCCCCTCCCCAGCTTTCCTGTAGCCCCCTTCAGGTACTGGAAGGCTGCTCTAAGATCTCTCTGGAATCTCCTCTTCTTCAGGCTGACGAACTCTCAGCCCAACTCTCTCAGCCTGTCCCCATAGGAGAGATGCTCCAGCCCTCCACTCATCCTCGTGGCTCTCCTCTGGACACGTTCCAACAGCTCCATCTCCTTCCTGTGCATGGGGGCTCCAGAACTGGAAGCAGTATTGCAGATGGGGTGTCATGGGGTGATTTAAAAGTACAGCGGGGAGATGATCAGGTCACCTTAAATATGAAAGCGAGCACATTGCCTAGAGCACACTTGAAAAACATCTCCTGATTCTCAACAACAATCAGAAGCCTGATGGCAAGCAACCTGCCTCGCTTTAGATGCTGAAACAGAAATTTAATGGCATTTCCTAAGTAGAATTATAGGAAGAGCAAGTATGTGCAGACAATTAAGCAACACAGCTTAATTCTTGGTGTCAAACCAGCTACACCATCACCCCTGTAAATACTGGAAAAGAAAAAGGTTCCAGTGATCTGAAAGAGCCTTAAATGACCCCAAGCTAATGCTGCTATGAACAGCTTAAGTGCAAAATAGCGACCAGGCAGGCAAGCTCACTAATTCCCTACAATTCTTTGCGGTTTTGGGCAGGCACAAGCGGATGCCTGCCAGCACGTGGGATGCCTGTCACTGTTACCCTGGAAAATGTGCTGAAAACAGGTTTTGGTTCAACCGAAGGTGGGTACTGAGCTCAGGATTTCATTTTTACACATTTTTTTCCAATCCCTCTTTACCTTCCTTTTCATCTTTACAGGTACTTTTTACTAGACTGCAGCATACTTTGCAGCCAACTGCATTTCCTTGAAGAGTTTCTCTGCAGAGCATTGTGTCTTTGAACAAACAACCAATTTCAAGACAGTTGAGTCTCTCTTTGGCTCCTCATGTGCATCTCATCTCCCAGGGATTTGGTACAGACTGAGGGAAACATCAAACCAGAGCAGAGTAAGGCCATTAGCATGATTATTACTGTATTTATCATATATGAGATATAAAAGTATAATTTGTTATATATAATTTAATTTAATTATAATTAAACGATAGTTGTTATATAAATATACATTTATTATATATTTTCCTTTGGCTGTATTGTATCTAACAGCACAGAGCTAGGAGAATTTTCTTTCCAAAGCCTGAAACACTTCATCATGTGATGAAGTTATGATCTAGATGTCAGATGGTAGGTCACTTGGTTGGTTTTAGGTTGGACTGGATGATCTTTAAGGTCTTTTCCAGCCTCATCAGTACTGTGAGACTGTGTATCCTTGGCTTCTCAAAGCTAAGGAGAAGGAGTATCATACTGAACCCGGGATTAATAAAGCTGAACAGGAACCCCATATCATTCAGATGAACCACTATTCCTAGAACAGTACTTTTGATATCTGTTTGCAGAGATCCCTCTGGCTGCCAGCAAGTAGAAGGAACTGGATGTTAAGGATTAGAAAAGATAATTGATCTATAATATATGACTTTTATATAAGTATATATATAAAATATATAAACATAGGGTTTATGCTCTGCTGCAGCATCTTCAGCACCTATCACCCTATGCATTATAAAAAGTACTTGTCAGAGGAACCTTCTTGTCTTTGGGCAGCTGGACACATACAATTTAAGATGATCTTAAAGGTCTTTTCCAACCTAAACAATTCTATGATTCTCCTAAATAAACTGATTTTCCTGGGTGTTTTCTTGTAGGAGGCCACAGCCTCAGGGATCTCCATATAACACCCGGGATTTTGCTTGAAACTTGGAAACTGTGAACTCTAGTGGATTAAATCTTTTGCCTTCAGTTCACTGAAACTCCACGAACCAACCTCAGTGATCTCTGAGAACACTAGGACAGCATTACACAGATACCCCAGCTCATCCTATAACCACTGCTGAGCCATCAGAGAAATGATAGGAAGTTATATTTCAGATCTAATCAATACAAACATTAAATATCAAACAAGGGAATCACAGAGTAATCCTGGTTGGAAAGGACATCCCAGATCCCCGAGTCCAAGCATCCCCACCCCAACAAAAAGCCCCAATCCTTGAGTGACTGACAAACACAACCTGACCCCCTCCCTGCTGCCACTTGAGCAGGGTGTGAAGCACCATGGCTACACAGTTCTTCAACACCTCCAGGGATGGGGACTCCACCACCTCGCTGGGAAGGCCCTGCCAGTGCCCAACCACTCCTTCTGTAATGAATCTCTGCCTCAGATCTAACCCTCGCCTGCCTCAACTGCAGAGCAGTGCCCCTGCTTCTGTCAGCAGGCACCAAGGAGAAGAGGCAAACACCCACCTCCCCACAACCTCCCTTCAGGGAGTTATAGAGGGCAAGGGGGTCCCCCCTCAGCCTCCTCTTCTCCAAACTCAACTTGCCCAGCTCCCTGAACCTCTCCTCAGAGGACTGCTTCTCTAAACCCCTCCCAAGCTTGGTAGCTCTGCTCTGGACCCGTCCCAGCATCTCCATGTCTTTCCCGTAATGAGAGCCCCAGAACTGAACACAGCACTTGAGAGGAGGCCTCCCAAGGGCCGAATACAAGGGCACGAGAACTTCCCTTTTATAATAGGAGATACATGACAACACAGATGGAAGCTCTGAGAAACCCAAATAACTTATTTTGAAGTCACAGAAAGTAATTAAAAAGATACCAAGGTAAAGAACCAAGCCCCACTTTAGGGTTTCACCTTGGTAGAGGACATTAGGAAACAGTTTCCCCTTCCTGGGGGATTTTTCACACTCTCTACACATTTTCTTTAGCGCAAAATTTAAATAAAATCATTACAGGATATTCTGAATCCTGTTTACTTTAAAGATTTAAATTTCCCCCATTTTGAAGGGTCTCACTGGAACTTACTGCTCAACTCACATCCAGTTGAAAACCAGTCACACCAGTTTAACAATCATAACAACTGTTCGATTCCTTAAAACCCCCAAACCTCTCCGCTGCCTCTTCCATCCAGAAAATTCCAGTCACTAAACAGGCACTTTCTGATACGAAATCATTATGCTGAATCTTTTCAATCATGTTCTCGATAGGTTTAATATCCTCCTTTCCTGAGGCTTTACAGTTATGCAGAGATGGAGCAGTAAAAACGAGACTACTGTAAAAATGAGGCTACTGAAAAAATCCAACCCAGACATATTTCCCATCCCCTCTTGTCTTCCCCCCCTCATCTCTGGTGATCTTGGCTTCTTATTTTAGACAGAGGCATCCCATGAAAACCTTAAGATGACCCATATTTGGCTGTGGGGGGTGGAAGCTCTCAGGAATTCCTGTGTGCTGGATGAGGTTTAACACTGCAGTGGGTCTACCAAATATTAAAAGCTGTAGACTCAACAAAAACACTGAGTTTTATGAGATTATACTTTTTTCTTCTCCCACTAACCTGTGCCACAGGCTGTAAACTACTTCTTCCCTCTGGCTTTCCCATAGGAAACAGCCAGCTCACCGCTGCTCCCCTTACCAGCATCCTCTCTGCTCCACGGGTACCAACCATGTTTTCTCTCAGACAATTCAGCTGATTAACATTTCCAGTTAATCTCAAAGCGATTGTTCTCAGCCTGCTGTTTGCTTTGATGTCTGCTGCTTCTCTGCTTTACACCTGATTAAGGAATTGCTTGTGCCAGAGAGAAGCTGCTTCCTCCCGGAGGACCAGGAAAAGTCTGACAAACTCTGCCTTGCTCCCATGCTGAACATCTACCATCAACCTAAGTGCAAAGGGTTAATACATCCGCTAAACCCCACCATGAAAAGGCCTTTCACAAGGTCTGAGGTGAGGCTTTGCTGTGACTTCACTCACTGGCTAGTGACAACCATCGCCATGGCTGGCCACCACACCGCTGCTGAGCCGAGCAGTGCCAGCCCTTCTTGGTGTGTCTTGGATCACGGAGTTCACTCAGTTCCCGTCATCCCTTTGTCACTCATATGTCTGACATGTGGATCAAACCTTCCCTATTGTGCCTTCTCTTTTCTGGGAGAACAAAGGGGAGCTGACAATGAAGTGGCTGCCAGCCCACTGCCACAGTCCATATATCCACACAGCTGTCACTGCGGAGTCAAAGCAGCCGTAAGTGCCCTGGGTGACAGACAAGTAGGCTTAGCTAAGAAACCTATATGATCATCTACAGCACACATACTGCTACTAATATCCTTTTAAAGGTGGAGGGGAAAACATCCCCATGTGCAACCTCATGACCTCTGGGAACTTTGCCTGCAAGAGCAGGCTTGGAGGGATTCCACTTGCACATCCTCTACCACCAGCTGTCCTGAGCAGACACCTAGCCCCTGCCCTGTAAACAAGCAAAGGGAATTGTGTCATTACATAGCTATGTCCAACAGCCAGGTTTTCCATCAATGAATGCACAGAGGTAGTCAGGACCCTCCCGTTGAGCGCTGACATGTCACGTCGGTGGATTTCTTGTTTACAGAAGTGGCAGATTGGTAAGGTGGAGGCAATTTCCTGCCCTACAACAAAATCCCATCCTGTATTTCAGTTGTTGAAAAGCTGGAATGAAGCAACAGCTCTGTGATACGGAAATACCATCAAGAGCTAAGTGATAACTGGAGCTGAAGTTCATGATGTAACCAAGCACAAAAAGAAATCCCAACAAATAGTAGTTCCCCCTATGTACTAAGGTCCCCATCACTCACCCTCACCACCAGTGCAGATGGAGAGGAGTCACTGAAGATGAAGAAGAGTGTATGTGCCATGGGCTTGCTGTCCCTGGTGTTGCTATCTGGGTGCTACATGTCCCGGCAAAGAAGAATGGAAATCCACAGGGCAGCTGTTCGTGGTTTACCAGGGTAGGGTGGAACCTCAGGGAAATCCCATGGTAAATTGCTCCCGTGGCCTTCCAGCACGTAGGCTGCACCCCAAAGGCAAAGAGCAGGGGAGAAATGGACACTGTAAGTGGAATGAGACTGAGGTCGCTGGGAACATCCTCCTTCCCAGTTTGGGAAAGTCATCTCAGCACCCAGTCTCACCCTTAGGATGAGAAGAGTGATATTTCTCTTTGGATTGCTTTAGCATCTCTAACCCCAGAGGTCTGCCTGGAGCCTGGCCAGCGCTAAACCCATCACTCTCCAGCACCATAGACACCCCCCTGGGGTCCCAAATTGCCTGATCAGTACTGCTCTCAGACACAGCTGCCCTGAAACCCTGGCTGGTTAGAGCAACCCCAGCTGCCTGGCAGCACTGGATTTCCATCCCCTCAGGTGCTTCCCAAAAGTTTCCCTGCCAGGAACAATAAAAGTCGCTGTGTGAGCTCAGAAAAGAGGAAGAAAACAACCTTCATTAAAATAATATTCAGGCTGCTCCCCAAGATTTCTATGAGCGGATGGGCACAGCAAGAGGTGGGGCAGGATAGTGGGATCTTTGCAGAGCTCTTACTGCTTAGTGTGGATCATTGAGTTTGACCTTGTATCAGCAGGAACTTCTTCCCAGGGAGGGTACCAAAGCACTGGCACAGGCTGCCCAGGGGGGTTGTGGAGTCTCCTTCTCTGGAGACGTTTAAGCCCCGCCTGGCTGTGTTCCTGTGCGACTTGGTCTGAGTGATCCTGCTGTGGCAGGGAGATTGGACTGGATGATCTTTCGAGGTCCCTTCCGATCACTAAGGATTCTATGATTCTATGCTTCCAGCAGAGATGGATACAAATATTTAAAACAAATATTCTAAAACCCCTACATAAGCTAGTTCATCCTCTAACCAGGGTGAAACAATTTCCTCCTTACATCTCCTACATTTCAGGCAGCTCTTTTGCCCTGCAGCTGCCTCATGTCTCTGCTTCTACCACAGCACAAAATGCATTCTCCTCCTCGTTTCTATCATCTCTTGCCATGACTTTGTTATATTTATGGGTTTTTTCCCTGATTATTCTTTAACAACAGTATGTATACTTCATCCAAAAACTCTAAGCTACAGTACATCATGAGAAATATCACCTCATGACCCCCGAGCTACTTCCTCAACCATGAAAGCCCCTTTCCCTGTTTATAGAAAGGATTTTTCCAGGTTCTCAAAGCAGGTCACCCCCCATACCTCTTCAAAAGGAGGATTCAGATTTGTCCTGAGGGGATTAGCATCTCAGCTCACATTTCAATCCTATTTATCAGGTTAAGTCCATCTTTGGCTTCATCTTCCACACTAAAGTCTTTTCTTCACCTTTCCTCTTGCAGGCCCCTGCCACCCGGTTGTTTGAGCGGGATGGCCCCCAATTACACGATGGCTTTGTACTTTCTGTAAACCCAAGAAAAAAGCTTTTCTTATCCCAAGCTACTTAGGATACCCTGAAATAGAAAATGCTTTATGCAAGAACATCACGCTGCCCTCCTCCAACCTCAGCAAAACACATGAGCACGGGGTGATTTTCTCACCAGCTCTCATCTCTTCCTACAGAGATGATGCTTTGCTGGCAAAGCAAAGGCTGCTTCAGTGCACTGAAGCTGGGACTGCACAGGCTTCGGGTCTTTTTCTAGAGATAAGGAGGCTGAGGGGAGACCTTACTGCTCCTTACAACTACCTGCAAGGAGGTTGTAGAGAGGTGGGAGTTGGTCTCCTCTCCCAAGTCACCAGTAATAGGACAAAAGGAGATGGCTTCAAGTTGTGCTGGCGAGGGTTAGAATGGACAGCAGGAAACACTTTTTTTGCAGAAGGAGTGGTCAGGGGTTGGAACAGGCTGTCCAGGGTGGTGGCAGAGTCACCATCTCTGGTGGTGTTCAAAACACGAGTAGATGTGGCCCTGGGAAACATAGTTTAGTGGGCAGAGTGGGGTCAGATTGACTGTCAGAATGGATGATCTCATAGGTCTCTTCTAACCGTAATGATTCCAGGGTTCTGTGATTTATTTGGAGCATGGGAACCTGCAGTACATTTGTTATGTTTTCCTAACAGTTGTTAGGACTAGGGGTGCAAGGACCTATCTGAGGGGCAAAGGAGAAGAGGAACAAGTCATATAGCAGCTTGGATACTGTTTGGAATAAATACAATTGAGACAAAGTCTTGAAACACAGGCTGATTTTGCAAGAGTATTTTATAGTCCACCAGATGAATGACACATCAGCTGGAGCCATGACAGCTGGTACTGGCATCACCAACCCTTCAGAGAAGAAACCTCTTCAGGAGATGGATGAAGCTATCATCACTTGCTGGCTGGCAGTCTAACCACATCCACAATAATGTTGTAACACACACTCAGTTGTTGTTTCCACACATGGAATCATAGAATCATCAGGGTTGGAAAAGACTTTCAAGATCATCAAGCCCAACCATCCGCCCTACAACCATCTCCTGCAACACAGCCATCACCATCATCAAGAGGTCTGGCTCCTCCCCAGCTGCTGACATCAGCTCCAAGCACCCACCAGAGACCTCTGAGAGGGTTCTGCTCACTGGTCTTGCTGAGGACCCTCTTGTTCTGGTGGACCAGTGGAGTGAACCAGCTCACAGCAGTGCCTGAGGAGCTCCAAGAGCCTGTGCACAGCTGGAGGTGGAGGTTTGCTGCCAGGAGACAAAAAGTGCTTGGAATTATCTGTCCATTACCATCCTGCCTCCTCGCCCTGAGCATCACATATGAGAGCATCACGTGTGAGAGCCTCACTCTTTTAGCCCAGAGGAGGGGCAAATTTTCATCCAGGCAGATGGGATTTCACTTCACCTGTATCTTTTCCCAGAGAGGAATTGAGAAGCAGGGATGCAGTAATGAAGAAAAAAGCCTTGGGCAGCTTCTTCTCACCACTGGCAACACCCTACGTTTATTGGGTTTGAATTCAGAGGGCTGTGGTGCTGTCACGTTTGGGTTTTATTTGTTAAGAGCCACATTTGAAAAGCCTGAAGCCTCCCAGATTCAGCAGAGGTCAAGCAAATTGTTTGCATTTTTGCTCTAAAAGGGGTGAGAAGGAGAGGGAGACAGATGGTAAATTGGCTGCTAGGAAGCAGAGCTCCAACTTTTTCAATCACGTCTCCCTCTTAACTCACAGCTGGTGAAGCTCTCAGGTCTGCAGCAGATCTTTCACCAGGCAGATCAAATCCAGCAGCACAGAAAACAAAACTCACCGGGAGCCACACAGGGTGAGAAATTATTTCCTAATAAAACTACAAAGCCCAGAACAATAACTGGGCAACACGGACAGGCAGTGTTGGCCTTAATCGTAACCTCTCTCAAAGCCCGGTTAGAGAACACAGATGCAGTTGTCCTTTGATGTCTTCATTGAGCAGGTTTCACTTCTGTTTCCACCCATGATGAGCCAGGGAAGGGGAAAAGGAGAGGCTTAAGGATGACTGCAAAGGCTTGGCAAGTGAAAACCTTGTTATGCTTCTGTATTTCTGGAGACACCTCCACAAAAGATAGAAGCACAGGAATCACAAGTTGGATGGGACTCAAGCAGAGCAGCTTATACTGTGGCAGTCACTCCAGAATTACAGATTGGTTTGGGTTGGAAGGGACTCAGAGATCATCCAGTCCCAACCCCCTGCCATGAGCAGGGACACCTCTCACCAGACCAGGTTGCCCAGAGCCCCATACAACCTGGCCTTGAACACTTCCAGGGATGATGGAGTGGCCACGGCTTGTCTGGGCAAACCAGAGTCAAGAGATTCTTGGAAACTCAGCAATTCACCAAAGGGAGATGTAGAGGTAAACAGGGTCAGCCCTGCTTAGAGACTCCCTGACACTGACTTTTTCCTTGTGCTACAACACCACACTGCTGGGGCTTCCCAAATCCTCTCTGGTGCTTCCACAGCTCCTGATGCCCAGCTCTTTCACAGTGAAAGAGAAGAGAAAGCACCATCACTCTCACACCACTGAACACTCACCAGGTGTGAAGCAGAAGCAACTTAGATGCAACACCTGAGTAAGGTGTTTTTCACTGTGACAATGAACTGCTGGAAGATGTGTGAATGAAAAGAACACGTTGGACCTGAGGAAAAGCTTCTTGATGGAAAGAGTCCTCAGGCCTTGGAACAGGCTGCCCAGGGAGGGGGTTGAATCGCCATCCTCGGCTGTGTTTCACAGTCGTGGAGATCTGGAGCTCAGGGACAGGGTTTAGCGGTGGCCTTGGGACAGCTGGGTTAGTGGTTGGACTCAGTGACCTTGAAGGTCTTTTCCAACCTGAACGTTTCTATGAATTTATGGCACTGTCCCCACCAGGTTCACACTGTTCCTCAATGTTCTTTCCTCTTGCTCTGTGGCAGTAATTTTTGGCAGATGTGCTAAAGGAGAAGCAGTTTGAAACAGTGAAATCTACCAGTGATGCTCTGTTTGAGTCCTAAATCCCATATTCAGAAGTAATGTAAACAACAGCCAAGGACCAGATGCTTGTGAAAACTCTGCTCCACAACACATACTGAACAACCTAGAGGCTGCACCGCGACGCAGCACGAATAATCCCCAGTCTGAGGTTTGTTGCTGCTGCGGGATCAAGAGAGATCCCAGCTTGGCTCCTGGTCTTGATCGCACAACACTAAATCTACACAATAGGGCATTAAGATCATGGGGACGATCAAACGAATGATCAAATTAGGGAATGAGCAAATTAACTGCCACAATCTGAAGAGCCCGTTAATCAGCCTGATCCAGGGTGTCACTGTTGCCTTCTTACTCCAGCTGCAAATAGAGCAACCATACGACTCAGCAAAGGTCACCCGTGATGCGTGTGCCAGACCTCAACACCAAACCCGTATTTCCCAAGCCTTAACCTTCCAGAGCAAGCGCACCCCTCCTCAGAGAGAGGGTGTTGACCACGATGCTATGGCCTCGGCATGTGAAGATGCTTCACATTTGCTCTCACGTCATGGTCGAAACACGGTTTTGAAAGCTGTTCATAAATAAGGTTGAGTTTCCCAATAACACAGGCCAACCAAGCAGATGTCACAGTTGCTTAAGTGATTTCAGCATGTCTAGACACCACGTGGCGATTAACACCAGCAGAACATGTTTCCATACGGGCTAGGAGGAGCAGAGCCTGAGATGCTGTAGGTGCACAAGTGGAAGGATCTTGGAAAATCCTCATGAAGTTGAAGAGAATCGAGTGATTTCTGTGTAAACAACTGCCTCAGCAACACCCAATTAAGAAAACAATTAGGACTGAGATAGACACCAGCCACAGCTCCGTTGTCAAGATGATGACAAGGTATTGCCAAAACATTCACCTCCTTCGGTTTCAAGCACAGCCTAGCAAATGGCAGGAGGATGATTCCCAAGAGCAGCTGCAGCAATCACTCCAGCTTCCACAGATCTTGGAGCAGACTAGCTCCAAGGAAAAGTCAAGCAGGAGGATTATGAGCTGAAGCAGTAAAACATTCCACTTCCTAAACCATACAAAGGGACAACAGCAGATCCTGGAGGAGCACACTATCCTGTGCTCCTGCTACATCGAGCCCTGCTGGGACCCCCCCCACAGGGGTTCCCCTGCTCCCCAAAAGCCAGGTACTTCATGCGAGCACTGAGATACAGCCAGTTCTGCTCATCCCACGCCTTCCTGTCCAAAGCAGCATCCCAGCTCTTGAAATCCCGTCTCCCTCTTGAGTCAGCCATGGGTCTCACATGGTCAGACACGCGCGGCAGAGAGCGTTAGCTTCATGATTAGAGCTGTCTGCTGCGAGACACGTTTTAAAATTCATGACCTTTCCCATCAGGGTTCAAAATCAGACTGGCCTGGAGATGAAAGCCTGGCTTAGACTCCCGCTGTAAGCCGCTTCCCATCCTTCCTCCCCCAAGTATTTCTCCTTCGGCGTTTACTTCCAATTATTTTACAGGCTGTCTTCCATTAGCTGTGGTTTTAAAGATTGCTAATGAATCGAGGTAAATTGGAGTTCATCGGTATCTGAACCAAGCATGTGTTTCAACTTCGCAGTGGTGCCTCACTATCAAAGGTATCTCCTTTTGTCAGGTAGGAGATGCTCTAGGAAGGCTGCAGCTGGCCAAAAGAGATAGAGATGAGTTTTGAAGGGAGGCAAAACAAGAGGGAGAGCCCTAACACTGGCTGCGAAAGAGATATTTGCAGAGGGATTGGCCATAATACCAGTAAGATGAACAAGGCGGTGGAGGAGGGGAAGAAAGTCAGGAAGAAATGCAAAGGCAGCCACAGCACACGCACTGGCACTTGCACAGTCCTGGAGACCTTGCCAGTGGGAATTACAGAGGAATGCGTTTGCTCCTGACCACAATTAGAAGCAACTGAACTCCAGGAAAAAAATCCCAAGTCCTGCCCTCAGCGGGGTTGTTGTCATGAATTGTATTTTACCACTCCAACACACTCCCACTGCTGGCTTCTTCTCAAGGAAAAGCCATGAGAATACAAATGCTTTTTCCTCATTTACACTCTGCAGACCGGGATGTCTCTGCCAGTTCCCAGCGACTGCCTGAGCCACAGTTCCTAGCCAGCCTGGCCAGAAGACAACTATTCACTTTGCAAGAGGCACTCTGGGACCAGAAACAAAACCTTCTGAAGGCAAGAAAGAAAACAAAGGGGGGATTCTCTCTAAATCTCATTGTCAACCACCTGGCAGGGAAGCAGCCAACCTTCACAGAGCTGGCAGAGCTAACCAGGGCACATGGTTCAGCAGCCAGCAGAGATGCCCTGAGTCACGGGGAAGGATGCACATCACCTGGAATGCACTGCTGCCTCTGTGCTGCTCCTCTCCTCCTCATCTCAGCCCTGGAAAAAGCCCCTGGGCACTACCGAGATGCTGTTTCCAACCACCAGCACGTCTCTCTACCTTAGAGGAGACAGAATTTCCTCTCTCCTTGGCTGAGAACCACAGAAAGAGCATCGTCAGTCCCTTTTCTCTCCAGTTCTGCCAGCTGTTGCCAGGGTTTCACTACTAACTTGTATCCCCAAATGAGACAACTAAAAAAGGCAGAGACAACCCCATCTCTCTACCCAGTCCAGCAGGACAAGCAAGGGCCGGTAACCATCGTGCAGAGATTGCTTCATGTCAAACCAGACCAAGGGACAGCACTTTACCTCTGCTGAGCAGCACTCTCCTGCTCATTGTCCTGCGTAACACAGGCTGAACCTACAGACAGGAGCAATTACTGATTCCACAACATCCCAAGATCTCTGTTCTCTCAGAGAGCAGAGCAGAGCAGGTGAGGGGTGTGGGGGTCACTTGGCTGAGTGGAAGTTCAAATTTATCACCCATGGTATCCTGCCAGAGGTTCAGCGTTTGACTGATGAGCAGCCCCCAGAGGTGGGTAGAGGATGGAGAAGAAGGTCTCGCCCCGTAGGCATTTCTGCACACTATTTTCTGTTTAGTAAACAAGGACTGGAGTTAGTGATGGAGCCTGTGGTGCTCCTTGAGCTTCCTACAGCATAGCTAGAGTTGGCAAGGAAAGGATGATGCAGGATAAAGAAGACCAGGATGGACTGCAGCCCAAGGGAGCAGTGAGCAGGGCTGGGTGTCAGGAGAAGGAAAGCATGAGCTGTGATCTAAGCCACTGCCAGGCCAGTTCATCCTCAGACTCACACATCTACAGCAGCCAGGACAAGCTGGGGACGTGGCAAATGGCAGGGAGTAAGGGACGCATCATGCCCAGTTGCTGCCGGCGCTCCTGGGAACCAGCAATAAAGCCTCACAAACTCCAAAACTCCAACTGAAACAGGCAGCACTGACGAATGACCCCGACCCTTCAACGTGTGAAGGGTAGCAAAGAAAACACCCACAAACCCGTCTCTTCCTGTTCCCGACGCTTCCTTTCAAGTGCCTGTTACTTGAAACGAGCCTGGATCCTGGGAACAGTGGGGATCCTCCTCTGTTCCTCAGAGCCTCTCGCAGCCCTTGAAGGTAAAAATCAAACAAGGGGAAAAAAAAACCCTCAAACCTAAAAATCATCCCTTAGATGAAGGAAATATCCAAATTCTATCCTGTGAAACATCTATTCTATAACAGCGTGATGCTCACATTTTGAGACGCATCCGGCTCCTGACACTGCTGGGGCTCTGAATTGTCCATTATTCCTTCTGTCGGTTTTACAGGTCCTCCACAGGGTGATGTGCTTTGACTGCAGACACCTGCTTGGTCCACACTGTGCTGTCTGGGAGAGGACAATTTGCTTGATTTTCCAGCTATTGCTGTTTTCAAAGTGCTCTCCATCAAAGCCCTGAGCTAGCCTAGGACTTATCCAAAGGCTGCTGCTGTGAGCCATACCCATTTCCATGAAAATGGCTCTGGATTGAAGCTTCACAGTGTCCTTAGGTTGGCCTGGGACCGTTGGCTTGTTCTGTGTCAGGGCAGCTGGCATTGGTAGCATCCCTGATGAAACAGGGAGGGGATTTTCCTTAGGGATCCGGTTAAATCAAGGCTTCACTTTGAGTGCTGGGGGCAGTTCTGGCCCCTTGCTTCAATAAAGACATTGAGGCACAGGAGCAGGTTCAGAGGAGCAACAAGGCTGGGGAAGGGACTGGAGGGAAAGTCTGATGAGGAGAGGCTGAGGGAGCTGGGGGTGTTTAGCCTGGAGAAGAGACTCAGGGGGGGAAATTATCCCTCTGAATCCATGCCCTACTGAATAGTTCTTGCCCAGCCTTCTTCTTGGCCCTCCTCTGGACTCCAACAGGTCCTCATCCTTCTTGTGTTGAGGTCTGCAGAGCTGGACACAGGACTCCAGGTAAGGTCTCACCAGGGCAGTGTAAGAGGCAGAATCCCCTCTTGTGATCTGTTGACCACACTTCTTTTGATGCAGCCCACGATGCCATTGGCCTTCTGGGCTGCAACAGCACTTAGGGGGCTGCAATGCACAACCCTTCTGCCCAAGCTGCAGATTTCTGCTCCATTTCCTACGTTCTATCTTGTGTCTGGCAGATGAAGCAGCATCCATCAATCAAGCTCAGCAAGGGTGTTATCTGCAAGAGCAATAAGTCTCTCCATACTCTCTCCTCCAGCTGCCTCCTCAGCCAAACTAGCTAAGCCAAGCTATCCTGGGGCTCTCAGGACAGGCCCATATGTCCAGCATCTGGAGAAGACATGCAGAGAGCACAGCCTGTGCCTTGCCAGGGCCATGCTAACTGCTGGAGGTTTTCTTCTCCAGCACAGCCTGATCTGGTTCCTCAAAGCAGGCAGACGGCAGCCACCTCCAGGCCCCAGCAGCAGCTCCAAGAAACCCTAGGACAACATGATAAATAACGTAGAAGAGCATCTCTTCTCACCCTTCCCACAGAAAAGATCTCCAAGTGATAAAGATCCTGAGATGACAGTTAACACTGAATGTTGGAAACCTTCCTGAACGTTACTCTACGGGCATCTTCCTATCACCCGTGCTGTGTTGTATAATATAAATAACCTCATCCAGGGAAAAAATGAACACTTATTGGATCTTGCTACTAAAATGTGTCAGAAAAATCATTAGGAGCAGTAAATTGTGACAATGAGAGAGAATTTTACAAATGAAGGCCTGGAACTCTCTGCCGTTTCATATGCTTGAAAAAAGCAGCAAAAAAAGTGGAAAAGAAAGATGCTCATAAATTTAAGCCACAGAAATTAAAGGCTACATGAAGATTAAGTAATAGTAAGCAGGAGAGAAGCTACCCATGGTGATGAGAACAGCGTACATCCCTGCTTTGGCCATGCCCACCCTCCCCTCCTCTTCCAGGAGCTCTCAAGTCTGGCACCACACCAGCTCCCATCCCCCAGCCTTTACATGGAAATATTCCATGCTGCCTGTGCAGCCGACGAGTTTGAGCAATTAACCATCACTATTTAAGAAATAACATTTGTGGTGTCACGAAGCCAAAACAAACCATACCTTCCACTCTGATTTACTGCCCCGCGTTTTATTTCGGGAGGAAGAAAGCCAAGCTGTGCCAATACCACATCACTCAGCGCTGAAACTGCAGCTCTGGTCACCACGAGGCTTGTGCTCTTGGTCCCACAGCATCTACAGGGCTGGCTATCAAAATTATAACCAAACGGAGTAGCCGCTTCTTGAGGTTGTCATCACATCAAATGGGAGTGCTGGCTGGTCAGAAGGTTGGGACAAGAAAGCAGATGTGGAAAAGAAAAGGAGGAGGGAAACAATGTCTGCACAAGCATCTCACGGATCAAAGAGAAACCTGAGTGGTATCAGAAAAACTGAAGTGGGACTTCGCTGGGCAGAGCAAGGAGTCTCTTAATTTCATGAACATTCACCACACTTTCTCCAGAGGACTTCTGTTCCAGCCAGCTTGGAGGCACTGAGCATGAACAAAGGTGGGCTATCTAAGGCAACTACTCCTTGTACTGCTCCTGCCTTGCCTGTCCTGTCACAGAAGTGACTGAGGTTGGAGACTGCAGCACTGACCTGGGCAGTTGCATCTGCCCATCGTGGGACTAGATGAGTCTCAAACAAATGGGTTTTAGGGTTCCAGCAACACAGAGCTCAGAGTTCTTCCTCTGAACTTGACAGCACCATCTCCTGAGCAATGGCAAGTGACATAGAAGCCAGTGGGCTGTGTAAAATGCAGACACAGTAGTTAGGTAATAAACAAAACATAGTCTGGGGGGGGGGAAATTAGGTGTCTCATTCTTGCAATTGCTGTGACCTTGATCCTGCACTCCTTGCTGCTGTTCCCACCTACAAAATGAGAGCAGTACTGTTCCGTCTCATGGTTCTACTATGAAAATCACCCCATTAATATTTTTAAGGCATTTGGGATACTGTCATGCTGAATAACAGCCAAAGCCCTCTGAGGAAATTAATAACTCTGCCTTCAGAGCAGTATCTGAAAAGGATGCTGGAATTAAGGGATCAGCTCCTCCCTTCCCCATTAGAAAATGATGAAGAACAACTCCTGAATAGCTGCTCAGTGAATGAGGACTGTCAGTCCCCTGGACTGGATGAGGCACCGTCCTGTGAAGCTCATTTGTAATTTTGTCCTTAAAGCCCATAACCATAAAGCACCTCTGCAAGGCAGCCAAGCTGAAGTGGCTCTGGCAGCTCAGCTCTGGCAGTGGTTCCAACTAGGGCTGGCAGGGAGAGCTGTGAAGGTCCATGTGCACAGACATGGGTAACCAGCTACTAAAATCCCATCTCCAGCACTGCAGGATTTCAATCTCTTGGTTGTCTTCCACTCAAGTAGACACCCAGAAAGCCAAGATGAGGGGAACAACCTAAATGCATGGGTGGGAAAGCTTGGTGAAGATAGAATCATAGAATCCTTAGGGATTGGAAGGGACCTCAAAAGATCATCCAGTCCAATCCCCCTGCCACAGCAGGATCACCTAGACCAAGTTGCACAGGAACACAGCCAGGAGAGTCTGGAATGTCTCCAGAGAAGGAGACTCCACAACCCCCCTGGGCAGCCTGTTCCAGTGCTCCGGTATCCTCCCTGGGAAGAAGTTCCTTCTGATATTTCTATGAAACCTCCTCTGTTCCAGCTTGCACCCATTGCCCCTTGTCCTATCACCAGATGCCCTTGAGAAGACCCTGGTTCCATCCTCCTGACACCCACCCCTCACATGGAGATGAAGCAAAGGGCAGGGTGTGTGGGGAAAGAGATGGCAGAAAGCATAGCCTATGGCAGCCATAGAAAACTGCACCCTGTAGGAACCAAGGTGAGCAATTAAATCACACCTCAAAAAAGCTTTTCTCTTAGAAATGTAAAAGCCACAACAGGGAGGGAGAGCCAGCACCTCCTGTTTGGCTTCTTAAAATTATTCCAGTTAACTTCTCAGCCATGAGACTCTACCAGCTGATGTGGGAATCCTGTATGGGAAGTCTACAAGCAGAGCTCATCCAGAGAGGCACCAAAATCATGATTACTGGGGCTGCAAAAGTCCTCTAAGATCAAGTCCAACCATCACCTCAACCCCATGATGACCACTAAACCATGTCCTGAAGAGCCAGGTCTATACATTTTGTCACCACCTCCAGGGCTGGTGACTGCACCTCTTCCCTGGGCAGTCTGTTCACCACTCTGTCAGTAAAGGCATTTTTCCAAACCCAAGTGAGAAGCAGCCAGCATCCATCAGAGGGTGTCACAAAGCCCAGTCCTTCCCCACTGGGGAAGCTTAGGACCCTCACACTCCTCTGCAGGGTAATACAGCTTTCCCCAGCCTCCTCCTGCAGGCAGCGAGGATGCCGTGCACGCTCTCCACGAAAGAAGTCAAACATCAGAAATTAGCACTCGTCATAAATAAACCACCACGAGCTGAACCGAGAGGAGCCGCGACCCCGAGCCCAGAAGCAGAAGGCCATTGTTGCCTCAAGGGCTGGGTTTGTTCCCCATTGTGAGCGTGGTGGAAGGTTTATACACAGATCTCCCTTTCACAACTGCCAGCCCTTTCCTGGGCCTGCCCTTGGAGAGGTGACTGTCGCTATTTGTGAATGACTTGGGAATTAATTAATGTAAAGCCAACTGGCTTATAAATGGTTGGCATTGTGAGCAGCCCCAGAAGCATGGGGAGAGCAGTTTATGTGGTCAGAGCCACATTCAGCGCTCTGTGTCAAGGGAGAAGATTTATTATCACAGTAGGTCCATTTTCCAAAAGTTTGCAAGGGCTGTTTCATAATGAAGGGGCTCTGTTCACAGCACAGGCAGCACCTAGTTTTTTTTCTGGGCTGCATTATAAATCCCCACTAGAAAAAGAAGGAGGAGGAGGGTGATTTAGCACTTAGGGCATGAAATTTCAGCATAGGAGCAACATAAATAATATAACTGCTATGGACTGAGAGGGGGAAGAGAGAAAAGATGGGGAAAGCTAGTAAAGAGAGGGAAAAGAGAAAAGAGAGGGAAAGAAAAGAGAGGGAGAGGAAAGAGAGGGAGAGGGAAAGAGAGAAAGAGGGGAAAGAGAGAAAAGAAGGGGAAAGAGAAAAGAGAGGGGGGAGAGAAAAGAGAGGGAAGGAGAGAAAATAGAAGAGGAAAGAGAAAAGAGAGAGGAAAAGAGAA